>OAMR01000773.1:494024-512088 GCA_900205405.1 Echinochloa crus-galli | reverse complement strand
CATGCCGGGGTTGCATTCAATACATAGATTCGGGTCGAAAACGAAATGATGCACCAAATCGGGCTATTAAGGAAAGGAACACACCCAATCCACTTTTTTTGACCCAATAGTGATGTTTTGGTTCATTTCGGTCAGTTTCCTTACTGTGCCGAAAACTATGCCGGGGTTGCATATAATGCACCGATTCGGGCTAGAAACAAAACGATGCACCAATTCAGGCAAAAGATGAAACAAACGCACCCAATCAAGTTTTCTGAACCCAATAGTGATGTTTTGGTTCGTTTCGGTCAGTTTCGTTGCTGTGCCGAAACCATACCGGGGGTTGCATTTAATGCACCGATTCGGGCCAGAAACGAAACGATGCACCGAGTAAGGCAAAAAAAGAAACGAATATACCCAATCCACTTTTTTGGACTCAATAGTGATGTTTTGGTTCTTTTTGGTTAGCTTTGTTACTATGCCGGAAATAATGTCGAGGTTGCATTCAATGCACAGATTCAAGCCGAAAACGAAACGATGCACCAATTTGGGCTAGAAACGAAACGAACGCACCCAATCCACTTTTTTGGACTCAATAGTGATGTTTTGGTTCTTTTTGGTCAGTTTCGTTACAATGCCTGAAACCTGTCTCTTATACACATCTAGATGTGTATAAGAGACAGAGTATACCCAATCCACTTTTTTGGACTCAATAGTGATGTTTTGGTTCGTTTTGGTCAGTTTCGTTACCCCTGTCTCTTATACACATCTAGATGTGTATAAGAGACAGGTTTCGTTACTATGCGGGAAACCATGCCGGGGTTGCATTTAATGCACCGATTCGGGCCAGAAACGAAACGATGCACCGAGTAAGTCAAAAAAAGAAACGAATATACCCAATCCACTTTTTTGGACTCAATAGTGATGTTTTGGTTCGTTTTGGTCAGTTTCGTTACCCCTGTCTCTTATACACATCTAGATGTGTATAAGAGACAGGTTTCGTTACTATGCGGGAAACCATGCCGGGGTTGCATTTAATGCACCGATTCGGGCCAGAAACGAAACGATGCACCGAGTAAGTCAAAAAAAGAAACGAATATACCCAATCCACTTTTTTGGACTCAATAGTGATGTTTTGGTTCGTTTTGGTCAGTTTCGTTACCCCTGTCTCTTATACACATCTAGATGTGTATAAGAGACAGGTTTCGTTACTATGCGGGAAACCATGCCGGGGTTGCATTTAATGCACCGATTCGGGCCAGAAACGAAACGATGCACCGAGTAAGTCAAAAAAAGAAACGAATATACCCAATCCACTTTTTTGGACTCAATAGTGATGTTTTGGTTCGTTTTGGTCAGTTTCGTTACCCCTGTCTCTTATACACATCTAGATGTGTATAAGAGACAGGTTTCGTTACTATGCGGGAAACCATGCCGGGGTTGCATTTAATGCACCGATTCGGGCCAGAAACGAAACGATGCACCGAGTAAGTCAAAAAAAGAAACGAATATACCCAATCCACTTTTTTGGACTCAATAGTGATGTTTTGGTTCGTTTTGGTCAGTTTCGTTACCCCTGTCTCTTATACACATCTAGATGTGTATAAGAGACAGGTTTCGTTACTATGCGGGAAACCATGCCGGGGTTGCATTTAATGCACCGATTCGGGCCAGAAACGAAACGATGCACCGAGTAAGTCAAAAAAAGAAACGAATATACCCAATCCACTTTTTTGGACTCAATAGTGATGTTTTGGTTCGTTTTGGTCAGTTTCGTTACCCCTGTCTCTTATACACATCTAGATGTGTATAAGAGACAGGTTTCGTTACTATGCGGGAAACCATGCCGGGGTTGCATTTAATGCACCGATTCGGGCCAGAAACGAAACGATGCACCGAGTAAGTCAAAAAAAGAAACGAATATACCCAATCCACTTTTTTGGACTCAATAGTGATGTTTTGGTTCGTTTTGGTCAGTTTCGTTACCCCTGTCTCTTATACACATCTAGATGTGTATAAGAGACAGGTTTCGTTACTATGCGGGAAACCATGCCGGGGTTGCATTTAATGCACCGATTCGGGCCAGAAACGAAACGATGCACCGAGTAAGTCAAAAAAAGAAACGAATATACCCAATCCACTTTTTTGGACTCAATAGTGATGTTTTGGTTCGTTTTGGTCAGTTTCGTTACCCCTGTCTCTTATACACATCTAGATGTGTATAAGAGACAGGTTTCGTTACTATGCGGGAAACCATGCCGGGGTTGCATTTAATGCACCGATTCGGGCCAGAAACGAAACGATGCACCGAGTAAGTCAAAAAAAGAAACGAATATACCCAATCCACTTTTTTGGACTCAATAGTGATGTTTTGGTTCTTTTTGGTCAGTTTTTTTACTATGCCGGAAACCATGCGGGGTTGCATTCAATGCACAGATTCGGGCCGAAAACGAAACGATGCACCAAATTGGGCCATAAATGAAAGGAACACACCCAATCCACTTTTTTTGACCCCATAGTGATGTTTTGGTTCCTTTCGGTCAGTTTCGTTACTATGCCGAAAACTATGCCGGGGTTGCATATAATGCACCGATTCGGGCCAGAAAGAAAACGATGCACCGATTTAGGCAAAAGATGAAACAAACGCACCCAATCAAGTTTTCTGAACCCAATAATGATGTTTTGGTTCATTTCGGTCAATTTCGTTACTGTGCCGGAAACCATACCTGGGTTTCATTCAATGCACCGAATGGGGCCAAAACGAAACGATGCACCAATTCGGGCCAGAAACGAAACGATGCACCGATTAAGGCCAAAAATGAAACGAACATACCCAATCCACTTTTTTGGACTCAATAGTGATGTTTTGGTTCTTTTTGGTCAGTTTTTTTACGATGCCGGAAACCATGCCGGGGTTGCATTCAATGCACCGAATGGGGCCAAAACGAAACGATGCACCAACTCGGGCCAGAAACGAAACGAACGCACCCAATCCACTTTTTTGGACCCAATAGTGATGTTTTGGTTCGTTTCGGTCAGTTTCGTTACTATGCGGGAAACCATGCCGGGGTTGCATTTAATGCACCGATTCGGGCCATAAACGAAACGATGCACCAAATCAGGCCAAAAATGAAACGACCGCACCCAATCAAGTTTTTGGACCCAATAGTGATGTTTTGGTTCGTTTCGGTCAGTTTCATTGCCGTGCCGGAAACCATACCGGGGTTGCATTTAATGCACGGATTCAGGCCAGAAATGAAACGATGCACTGATTCAGGCCTAAACTGAAACGAACGCACCCAATCAAGTTTTTTGGACTCAATACTAATGTTCTGGTTCTTTTTGGTAAGTTTCGTTACCATGCCGGAAACCATGCCAGGGTTGCATTCAATGCACAGATTCGGGCCGAAATGAAACGATGCACCAATTCAGGCCAGAAACGAAACGAACGCACCGAATCCACTTTTTTGGACTCAATAGTGATGTTTTGGTTCTTTTTGGTCAGCTTCGTTACTATGCCAGAAATAATGTCGGGGTTGCATTCAATGCACAGATTCAAGCCGAAAACGAAACGATGCACCAAATTGGGCCAGAAATGAAACGAACACACCTAATCCACTTTTTTGGACCCAATAGTGATGTTTTGGTTCGTTTCGGTCAGTTTCGTTACTGTGCAAAAAACCATGCTCGGTAGCATTTAATGACCCGATACTGGCAGGAACCGAAACGATGCACCGATTCGTGCCAGAAACGAAACGAACGCACCCAATCCACTTTTTTGGACCCAATAGTGATGTTTTGGTTCGTTTCGGTCAGTTTCGTTACTGTGCAAAAAACCATGCTCGGTAGCATTTAATGACCCAATTCTGGTCGGAACCGAAACGATGCACAGATTCGGGCCAGAGACGAAACGAACGCACCCAAACCACTTTTTTGGACCCAATAGTGATGTTTTGGTTCGTTTCGGTCAGTTTCGTTACTGTGCAAAAAACCATGCTCGGTAGCATTTAATGACCCGATACTGGCAGGAACCGAAACGATGCACCGATTCGTGCCAGAAACGAAACGAACGCACCCAATCCACTTTTTTGGACCCAATAGTGATGTTTAGGTTCGTTTCGGTCAGTTTCGTTACTGTGCAAAAAACCATGCTCGGTAGCATTTAATGACCCAATTCTGGTCGGAACCGAAACGATGCACAGATTCGGGCCAGAAACGAAACGAACGCACCCAATCCACTTTTTTGGACCCAATAGTGATGTTTAGGTTCGTTTCGGTCAGTTTCGTTACTGTGCAAAAAACCATGCTCGGTAGCATTTAATGACCCGATACTGGCAGGAACCGAAACGATGCACCGATTCGAGCCAGAAACGAAACGAACGCACCCAATCCACTTTTTTGGACCCAATAGTGATGTTTAGGTTCGTTTCGGTCAGTTTCGTTACTGTGCAAAAAACCATGCTCGGTAGCATTTAATGACCCGATTCCGGCCGGAACCGAAACGACGCACCGATTCGGGCCAGAAACGAAACGAACGCACCCAATCCACTTTTTTGGACCCAATAGTGATGTTTAGGTTCGTTTCGGTCAGTTTCGTTACTGTGCAAAAAACCATGCTCGGTAGCATTTAATGACCCGATTCCGGCCGGAACCGAAACGACGCACCGATTCGGGCCAGAAACGAAACGAACGCACCCAATCCACTTTTTTGGACCCAATAGTGATGTTTAGGTTCGTTTCGGTCAGTTTCGTTACTGTGCAAAAAACCATGCTCGGTAGCATTTAATGACCCGATTCCGGCCGGAACCGAAACGACGCACCGATTCGGGCCAGAAACGAAACGAACGCACCCAATCCACTTTTTTGGACCCAATAGTGATGTTTAGGTTCGTTTCGGTCAGTTTCGTTACTGTGCAAAAAACCATGCTCGGTAGCATTTAATGACCCGATTCCGGCCGGAACCGAAACGACGCACCGATTCGGGCCAGAAACGAAACGAACGCACCCAATCCACTTTTTTGGACCCAATAGTGATGTTTAGGTTCGTTTCGGTCAGTTTCGTTACTGTGCAAAAAACCATGCTCGGTAGCATTTAATGACCCGATTCCGGCCGGAACCGAAACGACGCACCGATTCGGGCCAGAAACGAAACGAACGCACCCAATCCACTTTTTTGGACCCAATAGTGATGTTTAGGTTCGTTTCGGTCAGTTTCGTTACTGTGCAAAAAACCATGCTCGGTAGCATTTAATGACCCGATTCCGGCCGGAACCGAAACGACGCACCGATTCGGGCCAGAAACGAAACGAACGCACCCAATCCACTTTTTTGGACCCAATAGTGATGTTTAGGTTCGTTTCGGTCAGTTTCGTTACTGTGCAAAAAACCATGCTCGGTAGCATTTAATGACCCGATTCCGGCCGGAACCGAAACGACGCACCGATTCGGGCCAGAAACGAAACGAACGCACCCAATCCACTTTTTTGGACCCAATAGTGATGTTTAGGTTCGTTTCGGTCAGTTTCGTTACTGTGCAAAAAACCATGCTCGGTAGCATTTAATGACCCGATTCCGGCCGGAACCGAAACGACGCACCGATTCGGGCCAGAAACGAAACGAACGCACCCAATCCACTTTTTTGGACCCAATAGTGATGTTTAGGTTCGTTTCGGTCAGTTTCGTTACTGTGCAAAAAACCATGCTCGGTAGCATTTAATGACCCGATTCCGGCCGGAACCGAAACGACGCACCGATTCGGGCCAGAAACGAAACGAACGCACCCAATCCACTTTTTTGGACCCAATAGTGATGTTTAGGTTCGTTTCGGTCAGTTTCGTTACTGTGCAAAAAACCATGCTCGGTAGCATTTAATGACCCGATTCCGGCCGGAACCGAAACGACGCACCGATTCGGGCCAGAAACGAAACGAACGCACCCAATCCACTTTTTTGGACCCAATAGTGATGTTTAGGTTCGTTTCGGTCAGTTTCGTTACTGTGCAAAAAACCATGCTCGGTAGCATTTAATGACCCGATTCCGGCCGGAACCGAAACGACGCACCGATTCGGGCCAGAAACGAAACGAACGCACCCAATCCACTTTTTTGGACCCAATAGTGATGTTTAGGTTCGTTTCGGTCAGTTTCGTTACTGTGCAAAAAACCATGCTCGGTAGCATTTAATGACCCGATTCCGGCCGGAACCGAAACGACGCACCGATTCGGGCCAGAAACGAAACGAACGCACCCAATCCACTTTTTTGGACCCAATAGTGATGTTTAGGTTCGTTTCGGTCAGTTTCGTTACTGTGCAAAAAACCATGCTCGGTAGCATTTAATGACCCGATTCCGGCCGGAACCGAAACGACGCACCGATTCGGGCCAGAAACGAAACGAACGCACCCAATCCACTTTTTTGGACCCAATAGTGATGTTTAGGTTCGTTTCGGTCAGTTTCGTTACTGTGCAAAAAACCATGCTCGGTAGCATTTAATGACCCGATTCCGGCCGGAACCGAAACGACGCACCGATTCGGGCCAGAAACGAAACGAACGCACCCAATCCACTTTTTTGGACCCAATAGTGATGTTTAGGTTCGTTTCGGTCAGTTTCGTTACTGTGCAAAAAACCATGCTCGGTAGCATTTAATGACCCGATTCCGGCCGGAACCGAAACGACGCACCGATTCGGGCCAGAAACGAAACGAACGCACCCAATCCACTTTTTTGGACCCAATAGTGATGTTTAGGTTCGTTTCGGTCAGTTTCGTTACTGTGCAAAAAACCATGCTCGGTAGCATTTAATGACCCGATTCCGGCCGGAACCGAAACGACGCACCGATTCGGGCCAGAAACGAAACGAACGCACCCAATCCACTTTTTTGGACCCAATAGTGATGTTTAGGTTCGTTTCGGTCAGTTTCGTTACTGTGCAAAAAACCATGCTCGGTAGCATTTAATGACCCGATTCCGGCCGGAACCGAAACGACGCACCGATTCGGGCCAGAAACGAAACGAACGCACCCAATCCACTTTTTTGGACCCAATAGTGATGTTTAGGTTCGTTTCGGTCAGTTTCGTTACTGTGCAAAAAACCATGCTCGGTAGCATTTAATGACCCGATTCCGGCCGGAACCGAAACGACGCACCGATTCGGGCCAGAAACGAAACGAACGCACCCAATCCACTTTTTTGGACCCAATAGTGATGTTTAGGTTCGTTTCGGTCAGTTTCGTTACTGTGCAAAAAACCATGCTCGGTAGCATTTAATGACCCGATTCCGGCCGGAACCGAAACGACGCACCGATTCGGGCCAGAAACGAAACGAACGCACCCAATCCACTTTTTTGGACCCAATAGTGATGTTTAGGTTCGTTTCGGTCAGTTTCGTTACTGTGCAAAAAACCATGCTCGGTAGCATTTAATGACCCGATTCCGGCCGGAACCGAAACGACGCACCGATTCGGGCCAGAAACGAAACGAACGCACCCAATCCACTTTTTTGGACCCAATAGTGATGTTTAGGTTCGTTTCGGTCAGTTTCGTTACTGTGCAAAAAACCATGCTCGGTAGCATTTAATGACCCGATTCCGGCCGGAACCGAAACGACGCACCGATTCGGGCCAGAAACGAAACGAACGCACCCAATCCACTTTTTTGGACCCAATAGTGATGTTTAGGTTCGTTTCGGTCAGTTTCGTTACTGTGCAAAAAACCATGCTCGGTAGCATTTAATGACCCGATTCCGGCCGGAACCGAAACGACGCACCGATTCGGGCCAGAAACGAAACGAACGCAGAAACCATGCCGGGGTTGCATTCAATGCACAGATTCGCGCCGAAAACGAAACGATGCACCAAATTGGGCCATAAATGAAAGGAACACACCCAATCCACTTTTTTTGACCCAATAGTGATGTTTTGGTTCGTTTCGGTAAATTTCGTTACTGTGCCGGAAACCATGCCGGGGTTGCATTTAATGCACCGATTCGGGCCAGAAACGAAATGATGCACCGATTCAGGCCAAAACTGAAACGAACGCACCCAATCAAGTTTTTTGGACTCAATACTGATGTTCTGGTTCTTTTTGGTCATTTTCGTTACCATGCCGGAAATCATACCGGGGTTGCATTCAATGCACAGATTCGGGCCGAAAACAAAACGATGCACCAAATCAGGCCATAAACAAAAGGAACACACCCAATCCACTTTTTTTGACCCAATAGTGATGTTTTGGTTCGTTTCGGTCACTTTCGTTGCTGTGCTGGAAACCATGCCGGGGTTGCATTCAATGCACAGATTCGGGCCGAAAACGAAACGATGCACCACGGAAACCATGCCGGGGTTGCATTTAATGCACAGATTCGGGCCGAAATGAAACCTGTCTCTTATACACATCTAGATGTGTATAAGAGACAGCAATACACAGATTCGTGTCGAAAACGAAACGATGCACCAAATCGGGCAATTAAGGAAAGGAACATGATGCACCGATTCAGGCCAAAACTGAAACGAACGCCCCCAATCAAGTTTTTTGGACTCAATACTGATGTTCTGGTTCTTTTTGGTCATTTTCGTTACCATGCCGGAAATCATACCGGGGTTGCATTCAATGCACAGATTCGGGCCGAAAACGAAACGATGCACCACGGAAACCATGCCGGGGTTGCATTTAATGCACAGATTCGGGCCGAAATGAAACCTGTCTCTTATACACATCTAGATGTGTATAAGAGACAGCAATACACAGATTCGTGTCGAAAACGAAACGATGCACCAAATCGGGCAATTAAGGAAAGGAACATGATGCACCGATTCAGGCCAAAACTGAAACGAACGCCCCCAATCAAGTTTTTTGGACTCAATACTGATGTTCTGGTTCTTTTTGGTCATTTTCGTTACCATGCCGGAAATCATACCGGGGTTGCATTCAATGCACAGATTCGGGCCGAAAACGAAACGATGCACCACGGAAACCATGCCGGGGTTGCATTTAATGCACAGATTCGGGCCGAAATGAAACCTGTCTCTTATACACATCTAGATGTGTATAAGAGACAGCAATACACAGATTCGTGTCGAAAACGAAACGATGCACCAAATCGGGCAATTAAGGAAAGGAACATGATGCACCGATTCAGGCCAAAACTGAAACGAACGCCCCCAATCAAGTTTTTTGGACTCAATACTGATGTTCTGGTTCTTTTTGGTCATTTTCGTTACCATGCCGGAAATCATACCGGGGTTGCATTCAATGCACAGATTCGGGCCGAAAACGAAACGATGCACCACGGAAACCATGCCGGGGTTGCATTTAATGCACAGATTCGGGCCGAAATGAAACCTGTCTCTTATACACATCTAGATGTGTATAAGAGACAGCAATACACAGATTCGTGTCGAAAACGAAACGATGCACCAAATCGGGCAATTAAGGAAAGGAACATGATGCACCGATTCAGGCCAAAACTGAAACGAACGCCCCCAATCAAGTTTTTTGGACTCAATACTGATGTTCTGGTTCTTTTTGGTCATTTTCGTTACCATGCCGGAAATCATACCGGGGTTGCATTCAATGCACAGATTCGGGCCGAAAACGAAACGATGCACCACGGAAACCATGCCGGGGTTGCATTTAATGCACAGATTCGGGCCGAAATGAAACCTGTCTCTTATACACATCTAGATGTGTATAAGAGACAGCAATACACAGATTCGTGTCGAAAACGAAACGATGCACCAAATCGGGCAATTAAGGAAAGGAACATGATGCACCGATTCAGGCCAAAACTGAAACGAACGCCCCCAATCAAGTTTTTTGGACTCAATACTGATGTTCTGGTTCTTTTTGGTCATTTTCGTTACCATGCCGGAAATCATACCGGGGTTGCATTCAATGCACAGATTCGGGCCGAAAACGAAACGATGCACCACGGAAACCATGCCGGGGTTGCATTTAATGCACAGATTCGGGCCGAAATGAAACCTGTCTCTTATACACATCTAGATGTGTATAAGAGACAGCAATACACAGATTCGTGTCGAAAACGAAACGATGCACCAAATCGGGCAATTAAGGAAAGGAACATGATGCACCGATTCAGGCCAAAACTGAAACGAACGCCCCCAATCAAGTTTTTTGGACTCAATACTGATGTTCTGGTTCTTTTTGGTCATTTTCGTTACCATGCCGGAAATCATACCGGGGTTGCATTCAATGCACAGATTCGGGCCGAAAACGAAACGATGCACCACGGAAACCATGCCGGGGTTGCATTTAATGCACAGATTCGGGCCGAAATGAAACCTGTCTCTTATACACATCTAGATGTGTATAAGAGACAGCAATACACAGATTCGTGTCGAAAACGAAACGATGCACCAAATCGGGCAATTAAGGAAAGGAACATGATGCACCGATTCAGGCCAAAACTGAAACGAACGCCCCCAATCAAGTTTTTTGGACTCAATACTGATGTTCTGGTTCTTTTTGGTCATTTTCGTTACCATGCCGGAAATCATACCGGGGTTGCATTCAATGCACAGATTCGGGCCGAAAACGAAACGATGCACCACGGAAACCATGCCGGGGTTGCATTTAATGCACAGATTCGGGCCGAAATGAAACCTGTCTCTTATACACATCTAGATGTGTATAAGAGACAGCAATACACAGATTCGTGTCGAAAACGAAACGATGCACCAAATCGGGCAATTAAGGAAAGGAACATGATGCACCGATTCAGGCCAAAACTGAAACGAACGCCCCCAATCAAGTTTTTTGGACTCAATACTAATGTTCTGGTTCTTTTTGGTAAGTTTCGTTACCATGCCGGGGTTGCATTCAATGCACAGATTCGGGCCGAAATGAAACGATGCACCAATTCGGGCCAGAAACGAAACGAACGCACCTAATCCACTTTTTTGGACTCAATAGTGATGTTTTGGTTCTTTTTGGTCAGCTTCGTTACTATGCCGGAAACAATGTCGGGGTTGCATTCAATGCACAGATTCGGGCCGAAACGAAACGATGCACCAATTCGGGCCAGAAACGAAACGAACGCACCCAATCCACTTTTTTGGACCCAATAGTGATGTTTAGGTTCGTTTCGGTCAGTTTCGTTACTGTGCAAAAAACCATGCTCGGTAGCATTTAATGACCCGATTCGGGTCGGAACCGAAACGATGCACCGATTCGAGCCAGAAACGAAACGAACGCACCCAATCCACTTTTTTGGACCCAATAGTGATGTTTTGGTTCGTTTCGGTCAGTTTCGTTACTGTGCGGGAAACCTTGCCGGGGTTGCATTTAATGCACCGATTCGGGTCAGAAACGAAACGATGCACCGATTCAGGCCAAAACTGAAACGAACGCACCCAATCAAGTTTTTTGGACTCAATACTGATGTTCTGATTCTTTTTGGACAGTATCGTTACTGTGCTGGAAACCATGCCAGGGTTGCATTTAATGCACCGATTCGGGCCAGAAACGAAACGATGCACCGATTCAGGCCAAAAATGAAACTAACGCACCTAATCAAGTTTTTTTGACTCAATAGTGATGTTTTGATTCTTTTTGGTCAGTTTCGTTACTGTGCGGGAAACCATGCCGGGGTTGCATTTAATGCACCGATTCGGGCCATAAACGAAACGATGCACCAAATCAGGCCAAAAATGAAACTAACGCACCTAATCAAGTTTTTTTGACTAAATAGTGATGTTTTGGTTCGTTTCGGTCAGTTTCATTGCTGTGCCGGAAACCATACCGGGGTTGCATTTAATGCACCGATTCGGGTCAGAAACGAAACGATGCACCGATTCAGGCCAAAACTGAAACGAACGCACCCAATCAAGTTTTTTGGACTCAATACTGATGTTCTTGTTCTTTTTGGTCAGTTTCGTTACGATGCCGGAAACCATGCCGGGGTTGCATTCAATGCACAGATTCGGGCCAAAACGAAACGATGCACCAATTCGGGCCAAAAACGAAACGAACGCACCCAATCCACTTTTTTGGACTCAATAGTGATGTTTTGGTTCTTTTTGGTCAGTTTTTTTTACTCTGCCGGAAACCATGCCAGGGTTGCATTCAATGCACAGATTCAGGCCGAAAACGAAACGATGCCGGGTTGCATTTAACGCACCAATTCGGCCGGAAATGAAACGATGCACCGATTCCGACCAGAAACGAAACGAACGCACCCAGTCCACTTTTTTGGACTCAATAGTGATGTTTTGGTTCTTTTTGGTCAGTTTCATTACTACGTCGGAAACTATGCCGGGGTCGCATTCAATGCACAGATTCGGGCCGAAAATGAAACGATGCACCAGTTCGGGCCAGAAACGAAACGATGCACCAAATCGGGCCAGAAATGAAACGAATGCACCCAATCCACTTTTTTGGACCCAATAGTGATGTTTTGGTTCGTTTCGGTCAGTTTCGTTACTTTGCGGGAAACCATGCCGGGGTTGCATTTAATGCACCGATTCGGGCCATAAACGAAACGATGCACCAAATCAGGTCAAAAACGAAACGACCGCACCGAATCATGTTTTTTGGACCCAATTGTGATGTTTTGGTTCGTTTCGGTCACTTTCGTTGCTGTGCTGGAAACCATACCGGGGTTGCATTTAATGCACCGATTCGGGCCGTAAACGAAACGATGCACCCAATCAGGTCAAAAACGAAACGACCGCACCGAACCATGTTTTTTGGACCCAATAGTGATGTTTTGGTTCGTTTCGGTCAGTTTCGTTGCTGTGCCGGAAACCATACCGGGGTTGCATTTAATGCACCGATTTGGGCCAGAAACGAAACGATGCACCGATTCAGGCCAAAACTGAAACGAACGCACCCAATCAAGTTTTTTGGACTCAATACTGATGTTCTGGTTCTTTTTGGTCAGTTTCGTTACCATGCCGGAAACCATACTGGGGTTGCATTCAATGCACAGATTCGGGCCGAAACGAAACGATGCACTAATTCGGGCCAGAAACAAAAGGAACACTCCCAATCCTCTTTTTTGACCCAATAGTGATGTTTTTGTTTGTTTCGCTCAGTTTCGTTACTGTGCCAAAAACCATGTCGGGTTGGATTTAATGCACCAATTCGGCCGGAAATGAAACGATGCACCGATTCGGGCCAGAAACGAAACGAACGCACCCAATCCACTTTCTTGGACCCAATAGTGATGTTTTGGTTCGTTTTGGTCAGTTTCGTTACTATGCGGGAAACCATGTCGGTGTTGCATTTAATGCACCGATTCGGGCCATAAACGAAACGAGGCACCAAATCAACCCAAAAATGAAACGACCGCACCCAATCAAGTTTATTGGACCCAATAGTGATGTTTTGGTTCGTTTCGGTCAGTTTCGTTGTTGTGCCGGAAACCATACCGGGGTTGCATTTAATGCACCGATTCGGGTCAGAAACGAAACGATGCACCGATTCATGCCAAAACTGAAACGAACGCACCCAATCATGTTTTTTGGACTCAATACTGATGTTCTGGTTCTTTTTGGTCAGTTTCATAACCATGTCGGAAACCATGCCGGGGTTGCATTCAATGCACAGACTCAGGCCAAAACGAAACGATGCACCAATTCGGGCCAGAAACGAAACGAACGCACCCAATCCATTTTTTTGGACTCAATAGTGATGTTTTGGTTCTTTTTGGTCAGTTTTTTTACTATGCCAGAAACCATGCCGGGGTTGCATTCAATGCACAGATTCGGGCCGAGAACGAAACAATGCACCAAATCGGGCCATAAACAAAAGGAACACACACAATCCACTTTTTTTGACCCAATAGTGATGTTTTGGTTCGTTTTGGTCAGTTTTGTTATGGTTCGGACACCATGCTGGGGTTGCATTCATTGCACCGATTCAGGCTAGAAATGAAATGATGCTCCGATTCGGACCAGAAACGAAACGAACGCACCCAGTCCACTTTTTTCGACTCAATAGTGATGTTTTGGTTCTTTTTGGTCAGTTTCATTACTACGTCGGATACTATGCCGGGGTCACATTCAATGCACAGATTCGGGCCGAAAATGAAACGATGCACCAATTCGGGCCAGAAACGAAACGATAACACCCAATCCACTTTTTGCCAGAAATGAAACGAATGCACCCAATCCACTTTTTTGGACCCAATAGTGATGTTTTGGTTCGTTTCGGTCAGTTTCGTTGTTGTGCTGGAAACCATACCGGGTTGCATTTAATGCACCGATTCGGGCCAGAAACGAAACGATCCACCGATTCAGGCCAAAACTGAAACGAATGCACCCAATCAAGTTTTTTGGACTCAATAGTGATGTTCTGGTTCTTTTTGGTAAGTTTCGTTACCATGCCAGAAACCATACCGGGGTTGCATTCAATGCACAGATTCGGGCCGAAACGAAACGATGCACTAATTCGGGCCAGAAACTAAACGAACGCACGCAATCCACTTTTTTAGACTCAATAGTGATGTTTTGGTTCTTTTTGGTCAGTTTTTTTTACTCTGCCGGAAACCATGCCTGGGTTGCATTCAATGCACGGATTCAGGACGAAAACGAAACGATGCACCAAATTGGGCCATAAACAAAAGGAACACACCCAATCCACCTTTTCGACCCAATAGTGATGTTTTGGTTCGTTTCGGTCAGTTTCGTTACTGTGCCGGAAACCATGCCGGGGTTGCATTTAATACCCTGATTCAGCCGGAAATGAAACGATGCACCGATTCGGTCCAGAAACGAAAGGAACGCACCCAATCCACTTTTTTGTACTCAATAGTGATGTTTTGGTTCTTTTTGTTTTTTTTGTTACTATGCCTGAAACCATGCCGGGGTTGCATTCAATGCACCGATTCGGGCCAGAAATGAGACCATGCAACAATTCGGTCTAGAAATGAAACAAACACACCCAATCCACTTTTTTTGACCCAATTGTGATGTTTTGGCTGGTTTTGGTCAGTTTTGTTACTGTGTCGGAAACCATGCCGGGGTTGCATTTAATGCCCCGATTCGGCCGGAAATGAAACGATGCACCGATTCAGACCAGAAACGAAACGAATGCACCCAATCCTCTTTTTTGGACTCAATAGTGATGTTTTGGTTCTTTTTGGTCAGCTTCGTTACTATGCCGGAAACAATGTCGGGGTTGCATTCACTGCACGGATTCAAGCTCAAAACGAAACGATGCACCAAATTGGGCCAGAAACGAAACGAACGCACCTCCACTTTTTTGGATCCAATGGTGATGTTTTGGTTCGTTTCGGTCAGTTTCGTTACTATGCGGGAAACCATGCTGGGGTTACATTTAATGCACCGATTCGGGCCATAAACGATACGATGAACCAAATCAGGACAAAAATGAGACGACTGCACCCAATCAAGTTTTTTGGACCCAATAGTGATGTTTTGGTTCGTTTCGGTCAGTTTCGTTGCTGTGCCGGAAACCATACCGGTGTTGCATTTAATGCACCGATTCGGGCCAGAAACGAAACGATGCACCGATTCAGGCAAAAACTGAAACGAACGCACCCAATCAAGTTTTTTGTTCACAATACTAATGTTCTGGTTCTTTTTGGTCAATTTCGTTACCATGCCGGAAACCATGCCGGGGTTGCATTCAATGCACAGATTCGGGCCGAAACGAAACGATGCACCAATTCGGGCCAGAAACGAAACGAACGCACCCAATCCACTATTTTGGACTCAATAGTGATGTTTTGGTTCTTTTTGGTCAGTTTTTTTACTATGCAGGAAACCATGCCGGGGTTGCATTCAATGCACAGATTCGTGCCGAAAACGAAACGATGCACCAAATCGGGCCATTAAGGAAAGGAACACACCCAATCCTCTTTTTTTGACCCAATAGTGATGTTTTGGTTCGTTTCGGTCAGTTTCGTTACTGTGCCGAAAATTATGCCGGGGTTGCATATAATGCACCGATTTGGGACAGAAACAAAACGATGCACCGATTCAGGCAAAAAATGAAACAAACGCACCCAATCGAGTTTTCTGAACCCAATAGTGATGTTTTGGTTTGTTTCGGTCAGTTTCGTTGCTGTGCCGGGAACCATACCGGGGTTGCATTTAATTCACCGATTCGAGCCAGAAACGAAACGATGCACCGATTAAGGCCAAAAATGAAACGAACATACCCAATCCACTTTTTTGGACTCAATAGTGATGTTTTGGTTCTTTTTGGTTAGTTTTTTTACTATGCGGGAAACCATGCCGGGGTTGCATTTAATGCGCCGATTCGGGCTATAAACGAAACGATGCACCAAATACGGCCAAAAATGAAACGACCGCACCCAATCAAGTTTTTTGGACCCAATAGTGATGTTTTGGTTCGTTTCGGTCAGTTTCGTTGCTGTGCCGGAAAACATACCGGGGTTGCATATAATGCACCGATTTGGGCCAGAAACAAAACGGTGCACCGATTCAGGCAAAAAATGAAACAAACGCACCCAATCGAGTTTTCTGAACCCAATAGTGATGTTTTGGTTCGTTTCGGTCAGTTTCGTTGCTGTGCCGGGAACCATACCAGGATTGCATTTAATTCACCGATTCGGGCCAGAAACGAAACGATGCACCGATTAAGGCCAAAAATGAAACGAACATACCCAATCCACTTTTTTGGACTCAATAGTGATGTTTTGGTTCTTTTTGGTCAGTTTTTTTACTATGCCGAAAACCATGCCGGGGTTCCATTCAATGCAAAGATTCGGGCCAGAAAACGAAATGATGCCCCAAATTGGGCCAGAAACGAAACGAACGCACCCAGTCCACTTTTTTCGACTCAATAGTGATGTTTTGGTTCTTTTTGGTTAGTTTTTTTACTATGCGGGAAACCATGTCGCGGTTGCATTTAATGCACCGTTTAGGGCCATAAACGAAACGATGCACCAAATCAGGCAAAAAATGAAACGACCGCACCCAATCAACTTTTTTGGACCCAATAGTGATGTTTTGGTTCGTTTCGGTCAGTTTCGTTGCTGTGCCGGAAACCATACCGGGGTTGCATTTAATGCACCGATTCGGGCCAGAAACGAAACGATGCACCGATTCAGACCAGAAAAGAAACAAATGCACCCAATCCACTTTGTTGACCCAATAGTGATGTTTTGGTTTGTGTCGGTCAGTTTCGTTGCTGTGCCGGAAACCATACCGGGGTTGCATTTAATGCACCGATTCGGGCCAGAAAACGAAATGATGCCCCAAATTGGGCCAGAAACGAAACGAACGCACCCAGTCCACTTTTTTCGACTCAATAGTGATGTTTTGGTTCTTTTTGGTTAGTTTTTTTACTATGCGGGAAACCATGCCGCGGTTGCATTTAATGCACCGATTCGGGCCATAAACGAAACGATGCACCAAATCAGGCCAAAAATGAAACGACCACACCCAATCAAGTTTTTTGGACCCAATAGTGATGTTTTGGTTCGTTTCGGTCAGTTTCGTTGCTGTGCCGGAAACCATACCGGGGATGCATTTAATGCACCGATTCGGGCCAGAAACGAAACGATGCACCGATTAAGGCCAAAAATGAAACGAACATACCCAATCAAGTTTTTTTGACTCAATAATGATGTTTTGTTTCTTTTTGGTCAGTTTCGTTACCATGCCGGGGTTGCATTCAACGCATAGATTCAGGCCGAAATGAAACGATGCACCAATCCGGGCAAGAAACAAAACGAACGCACCCAATCCACTTTTTTGGACTCAATAGTGATGTTTTGGTTCTTTTTGGTCAGTATTTTTACTATGCCGGAAACCATGCCGGGGTTGCATTTAATGCACAGATTCGGGCCGAAAACGTAACAATGCACCAAATCGGGCCATTAAGGAAAGGAACACACCCAATCCTCTTTTTTGACCCAATAGTGATGTTTTGGTTCATTTCGGTCAGTTTCGTTACTGTGCCGAAAACTATGCCGGGGTTGCATATAATGCACCGATTTGGGCCAGAAACAAAACGATGCACTGATTCAGGCAAAAAATGAAACAAACGCACCCAATCGAGTTTTCTGAACCCAATAGTGATGTTTTGGTTCGTTTCGGTCAGTTTCGTTGCTGTGCCGAGAATCATACCA
>OAMR01000773.1:469526-493899 GCA_900205405.1 Echinochloa crus-galli | reverse complement strand
TGGTTCTTTTTGGTCAGTTTCGTTACTATGCCGGAAACCATGCCGGGGTTGCATTCAATGCAAAGATTCGGGCCAGAAAACGAAATGATGCCCCAAATTGGGCCAGAAACGAAACGAACGCACCCAGTCCACTTTTTTCGACTCAATAGTGATGTTTTGGTTCTTTTTGGTTAGTTTTTTTACTATGCGGGAAACCATGCCGCGGTTGCATTTAATGCACCGATTCGGGCCATAAACGAAACGATGCCCCAAATCAGGCAAAAAATGAAATGACCGCACCTAATCAACTTTTTTGGACCCAATAGTGATGTTTTGGTTCGTTTCTGTCAGTTTCGTTGCTGTGTCGGAAACCATACCGGGGTTGCATTCAATGCACAGATTCAAGCCGAAAACGAAACGATGCACCAATTTGGGCTAGAAACGAAACGAACGCTTCTAATCCACTTTTTTGGACTCAATAGTGATGTTTTGGTTCTTTTTGGTCAGTTTTTTTACTATGCCGGAAACCATGCCGGGGTTGCATTCAATGCACAGATTCGGGCCGAAAACGAAACGATGCACCAAATCGGGCCATTAAGGAAAGGAACACACCCAATCCTCTTTTTTGACCCAATAGTGATGTTTTGGTTCGTTTCGGTCAGTTTCGTTACTGTGCCGAAAACTATGCCGGGGTTGCATATAATGCACCGATTTGGGCCAGAAACAAAACGATGCACCGATTCAGGCAAAAAATGAAACAAAAGCACCCAATCGAGTTTTCTGAACCCAATAGGGATGTTTTGGTTCATTTCGGTCAGTTTCGTTGCTGTGCCGGGAACCATACCAGGGTTGTATTTAATTCACCGATTCGGGCCAGAAATGAAACGATGCACCGATTCAGGCCAAAAATGAAACAGAATGCACCGATTAAGGCAAAAAATGAAACGAGTATACCCAATCCACTTTTTTGGACTCAATAGTGATGTTTTGGTTCTTTTTGGTCAGTTTTTTTACTATGCCGGAAACCATGCCGGGGTTGCATTCAATGTAAAGATTCGGGCCAGAAAATGAAATGATGCCCCAAATTGGGCCAGAAATGAAACGAACACACCCAGTCCACTTTTTTGGATCCAATAGTGATGTTTTGGTTCGTTTCGGTCAGTTTCGTTACTATGCGGGAAACCATGCCGGGGTTGCATTTAATGCACCGATTCGGGCCATAAATGAAACGATGCACCAAGTCAGGCCAAAAATGAAACGATCGCAACCAATCAAGTTTTTTGGACCCAATAGTGATGTTTTGGTTCGTTTCGGTCAGTTTCGTTGTTGTGCCAGAAAATATACCGGGGTTGCATTTAATGCACCGATTCGGGCCAGAAACGAAACGATGCACCGATTAAGGCCAAAAATAAAACGAACATACCTAATCAAGTTTTTTCGACTCAATAGTGATGTTTTGATTCTTTTTGGTCAGTTTCGTTACCATGCCGTAGTTGCATTCAATGCATAGATTTTGGCCGAAATGAAACGCTGCAGCAATCCGGGCAAGAAACAAAACGAACGCACCCAATCCACTTTTTTGGACTCAATAGTGATGTTTTGGTTCTTTTTGATCAGTTTTTTTACTATGCCGGAAACCAAAAACGAACACACCCAATCCACTTTTTTTGACCCAATAGTGATGTTTTGGTTGGTTTTGGTCAGTTTTGTTACTGTGCCAGAAACCATGTCGTGGTTGCATTTAATGCCCCGATTCGGCCGGAAATGAAACGATGCACCGATTCAGACCAGAAACGAAACGAATGCACCCAATCTACTTTTTTGGACTCAATAGTGATGTTTTCGTTCTTTTTGGTCAGCTTCATTACTATGCCGGAAACAATGCCGGGGTTGCATTCAATGCACAGATTCACGCCGAAAACGAAACGATGCACCAAATCGGGTCAGAAACGAAACAAACGCACCAAATCCATTTTTTTGGACCCAATAGTGATGTTTTCGTTCATTTTGGTCAGTTTCGTTACTGCTCAAAAACCATGCCGGGATTGCATTCATTGCACCGATTCGGTCCAGAAACAAAAGGAACACACCCAATCCACTTTTTTGGACTCAATAGTGATGTTTTGGTTCTTTTTGGTCAGATTTGTTACTATGCCTGAAACCATGCCGGGGTTGCATTCAATGCACTGATTTGGGCCGGAAATGAGACGATGCAACAATTTGGTCCAAAAATGATACGAACACACCCAATCCATTTTTTTGACCTAATAGTGATGTTTTGGTTGGTTTTGGTCATTTTTGTTACTGTGTCGGAAACCATGCCGGGGTTGCATTTAATGCCTCGATTCAGCCGGAAATGAAACGATGCACCGATTCAGACCAGAAACAAAACGAATGCACCCAATCCACTTTTTTGGACTCAAACGTGATGTTTTGGTTCTTTTTGCTCAGTTTTGTTACAATGCCTGAAACCATGCCGGGGTTGCATTCAATGCACCAATTGGGGCAAAAAACGAACGCACCCAATCAAGTTTTTTGGACTCAATAGTGATGTTTTGGTTCGTTTTGGTCAGTTTCGTTACCCTGCCGGAAACCATGCCGGGGTTGCATTCAATGCATAGATTCAGGCCGAAATGAAACGATGCAGCAATCCGGGCAAGAAACAAAACGAACGCACCCAATCCAGTTTTTTGGACTCAATAGTGATGTTTTGGTTCTTTTTGGTCAGTTTCGTTACTGTTCGAAAACCATGCCGGGACTGCATTCATTGAACCAATTCGGTCCTGAAATGAAAGGAACGCACCCAATAGAGTTTTCTGAACCCAATAGTGAGGTTTTGGTTCGTTTCGGTCAGTTTCGTTGCTGTGCCGGGAACCATACCGGGGTTGCATTTAATTCACCGATTCGGGCAAGAAACGAAACGATGCACCGATTAAGGCCAAAAATAAAACGAACATACCCAATCCACTTTTTTGGACTCAATAGTGATGTTTTGGTTCTTTTTGGTCAGTTTTTTTACTATGCCGGAAACCATGCCGGGGTTGCATTCAATGCATAGATTCGGGCCGAAAACGAAATGATGCACCAAATTGGGCCATAAACAAAAGGAACACACCCAATCCACTTTGTTGACCCAATAGTGATGTTTTGGTTCGTTTCGGTCAGTTTCGTTACAATGCGGGAAACCATGCCGGGGTTGCATTTAATGCACCGATTCGGGCCATAAATGAAACGATGCACCAAGTCAGGCCAAAAATGAAACGACCGCACCCAATCAAGTTTTTTGGACCCAATATTGTTGTTTTGGTTCGTTTCGGTCAGTTTCGTTGCTGTGCCGGAAACCATACCGGAGTTGCATTTAATGCACCGATTCGGGCCAGAAACGAAACGATGCACCGATTAAGGCCAAAAATGAAACGAACATACCTAATCAAGTTTTTTCGACTCAATAGTGATGTTTTGATTCTTTTTGGTCAGTTTTGGTTACCATGCCGGAGTTGCATTCAATGCATAGATTCAGGCCGAAATGAAACGATGCAGCAATCCGGGCAAGAAACAAAACGAACGCACCCAATCGACTTTTTTGGACTCAATAGTGATGTTTTGGTTCTTTTTGGTCAGTTTTTTTACTATGCCGGAAACCATGCCGGGGTTGCATTCAATGCACAGATTCGGGCCGAAAACGAAATGATGCCCCAAATCGGGCCATAAAAAAAGGAACACCCCCAATCCACTTTGTTGACCCAATAGTGATGTTTTGGTTCGTTTCGGTCAGTTTCGTTGCTGTCATTCATTGCACCGATTCGATCCACAAACGAAAGCAATGCACCCAATCCACTTTTTTTGCCTCAATAGTGGTGTTTTGTTTCTTTTTGGTCAGTTTTGTTACTATGCCTGAAACCATGCCGGGGTTGCATTCAGTGCACCAATTCGGGCCGGAAATGAGACGATGCAACAATTCGGTCTGGAATGAAACGAACACACCCAATCCACTTTTTTTGACCCAATAGTGATGTTTTGGTTGGTTTTGGTCAGTTTTGTTACTGTGCCAGAAACCATGTCGGGGTTGCATTTAATGCCCCGATTCGGCCGGAAATGAAACGATGCACCGATTCAGACCAGAAACGAAACGAATGCACCCAATCTTCTTTTTTGGACTCAATAGTGATGTTTTAGTTCTTTTTGGTCAGCTTCGTTACTATGCCGGAAACAATGCTGGGGTTACATTCAATGCACAGATTCACGCCGAAAACGAAACGATGCACCAAATCGGGTCAGAAACGAAACAAACGCACCAACTCCACTTTTTTGGACTCAATAGTGATGCTGTCTCTTATACACATCTAGATGTGTATAAGAGACAGGTTTCGTTACCATGCCGGAAACCATGCCGGGGTTGCATTCAATGCACAGATTCACGCCGAAAAAGACAGCACCAAATCAGGCCAAAAATGAAACGACCACACCCAATCAAGTTTTTTGGACCCAATAGTGATGTTTTGGTTGGTTTTGGTCAGTTTTGTTACTATGCCTGAAACCATGCCGGGGTTGCATTCAATGCACTGATTCGGGCCGGAAATGAGACGATGCAACAATTCGGTCTAAAAATGATACGAACACACCCAATCCATTTTTTTGACCTAATAGTAATGTTTTGGTTGGTTTTGGTCATTTTTGTAATTGTGTCGGAAACCATGTCGGGGTTGCATTTAATGCCTCGATTGAGCCGAAAATGAAACGATGCACCGATTCAGACCAGAAACGAAACGAATGCACCCAATCCACATTTTTGGACTCAAACGTGATGTTTTGGTTCTTTTTGGTCAGTTTCGTTACAATGCCTGAAACCATGTCGGGGTTGCATTCAATGCACCAATTGGGGCAAAAAATGAACGCACCCAATCAAGTTTTTTGGACTCAATAGTGATGTTTTGGTTCTTTTTGGTCAGTTTCGTTACAATGCCTGAAACCATGTCGGGGTTGCATTCAATGCACAGATTCGCGCCGAAAAAACAAAATGAACGCACCCAATGCACTTTTTTGGACGCAATAGTGATGTTTTGGTTCATTTTGGTCAGTTTCGTTACTGTTCGAAAACCATGCCGGGACTGCATTCATTGCACCAATTCGGTCCTGAAATGAACAACGAAACGAACGCACCCAATCCACTTTTTTGGACCCAATAGTGATGTTTAGGTTCGTTTCGGTCAGTTTCGTTACTGTGCGGGAAACCTTGCCGGGGTTGCATTTAATGCACCGATTCGGGCCAGAAATGAAACGATGCACCGATTAAGGCAAAAAATGAAACGAACATACCCAATCCACTTTTTTGGACTCAATAGTGATGTTTTGGTTCTTTTTGGTCAGTTTTTTACTATGCCGGAAACCATGCCGGGGTTGCATTCAATGCAAAGATTGGGGCCAGAAAATGAAATGATGCCCCAAATTGGGCCAGAAACGAAACGAACGCACCCAGTCCACTTTTTTGGACCCAATAGTGATGGTTTGGTTCGTTTCGGTCAGTTTCGTTACTATGCGGGAAACCATGCCGGGGTTGCATTTAATGCACCGATTCGGGCCATAAATGAAACAATGCACCAAGTCAGGCCAAAAATGAAACGACTGGACCCAATCATGTTTTTTGGACCCAATAGTGATGGTTTGGTTCGTTTCGGTCAGTTTCGTTACTATGCGGGAAACCATGCCGGGGTTGCATTTAATGCACCGATTCGGGCCATAAATGAAACAATGCACCAAGTCAGGCCAAAAATGAAACGACTGCACCCAATCATGTTTTTTGGACCCAATAGTGATGTTTTGGTTCATTTCGGTCAGTTTCGTTACTATGCGGGAAACCATGCCGGGGTTGTATTTAATGCACCGATTCGGGCCGTAATGAAACGATGCACCAAGTCAGGCCAAAAATGAAACGACCGCACCCAATCAAGTTTTTTGGACCCAATAGTGATGTTTTGGTTCGTTTCGGTCAGTTTCGTTGCTGTGCCGGAAACCATACCGGGGTTGCATTTAATGCACCGATTCAGGCCAGAAACGAAACGATGCACCGATTAAGGCCAAAAATGAAACGAACATACCTAATCAAGTTTTTTCGACTCAATAGTGATGTTTTGATTCTATTTGGTCAGTTTCGTTACCATGCCGGGGTTGCATTCAATGCATAGATTCAGGCCGAAATGAAACGATGCAGCAATCCGGGCTAGAAACAAAACGAACGCACCCAATCCACTTTTTTGGACTCAATAGTGATGTTTTGGTTCTTTTTGGTCAGTTATTTTACTATGCCAGAAACCATGCTGGGGTTGCATTCAATGCACAGATTCGGGCCGAAAACGAAATGATGCACCAAATCGGGCCATAAACAAAAGGAACACACCCAATCCACTTTGTTGACCCAATAGTGATGTTTTGGTTCGTTTCGGTCAGTTTCATTACTGTGCCGGAAACCATGCCGGGTTGCATTTAATGCACCAATTCAGCCGGAAATGAAACAATGCACCGATTCGGGCAAAACGAAACGATGCACCGATTCAGGCCAAAATGAAACTAACGCACCTAGACAAGTTTTTTGGACCCAATAGTGATGTTTTGGTTTGTGTCGGTTAGTTTCGTTACTATGCTGGAAACCATGTCGGGGTTGCATTTAATGCACCGATTAGGCGGGAAACGAAACGATGCACCGATTCAGGCCAAAATGAAACTAACGCACCTAGACAAGTTTTTTGGACCCAATAGTGATGTTTTGGTTTGTGTCGGTTAGTTTCGTTACTATGCTGGAAACCATGTCGGGGTTGCATTTAATGCCCCGATTCGGCCGGAAATGAAACGATGCACCGATTTAGACCAGAAACGAAACGAATGCACCCAATCTACTTTTTTGGACTCAATAGTGATGTTTTAGTTCTTTTTGGTCAGCTTCGTTACTATGCCGGAAACAATGCCGGGGTTGCATTCAATGCACAGATTCGCGCCGAAAACGAAACGATACACCAAATCGGGTCAGAAACGAAACAAACGCACCAAATCCATTTTTTTGGACCCAATAGTGATATTTTCGTTCATTTTGGTCAGTTTCGTTACTGCTCGAAAACCATGCCGGGATTGCATTCATTGCACCGATTCGGTCCAGAAACGAAAGGAACACACCTAATCCACTTTTTTGGACTCAATAGTGATGTTTTGGTTCTTTTTGGTCAGTTTCGTTACAAAGTTTCATTACTGTGCCGGAAACCATGCCGGGGTTGCATTCAATGCACCGATTCGGGCCGGAAATGAGACGATGCAACAATTCGGTCCAAAAATGATACGAACACACTCAATCCATTTTTTTTGACCTAATAGTGATGTTTTGGTTGGTTTTGGTCATTTTTGTTACTGTGTCGAAAACCATGCCGGGGTTGCATTTAATGCCTCGATTCAGCCGGAAATGAAACGATGCACCGATTCAGACCAGAAACGAAACGAATGCACCCAATCCACTTTTTTGGACTCAAACGTGATGTTTTGGTTCTTTTTGGTCAGTTTCGTTAGAATGCCTGAAACCATGCCGGGGTTGCATTCAATGCACCAATTGGGGCAAAAAACGAACGCACCCAATCAAGTTTTTTGGACTCAATAGTGATGGTTTGGTTCTTTTTGGTCAGTTTTGTTACCCTGTCGGAAACCATGCCCGGGTTGCATTCAATGCACAGATTCAGGCCGAAATGAAACGATGCATCAATTCGGGTAAAAAACAAAATGAACGCACCCAATGCACTTTTTTGGACGCAATAGTGATGTTTTGGTTCATTTTGGTCAGTTTCATTACTGTTCGAAAACCATGCCGGGACTGCATTCATTGCACCAATTCGGTCCTGAAACGAAAGGAACGCACCCAATAGAGTTTTCTGAACCCAATAGTGAGGTTTTGGTTCATTTCGGTCAGTTTCGTTGCTGTGCCGGGAACCATACCGGGGTTGCATTTAATTCACCGATTTGGACCAGAAACGAAACGATGCACCAAATTGTGCCAGAAATGAAACGAACGCACCCAGTCCACTTTTTTGGACCCAATAGTGATGTTTTGGTTCGTTTCGGTCAGTTTCGTTACTACGCGGGAAACCTTGCTGGGGTTGCATTTCATGCACCGATTCGGGCCATAAACGAAACGATGCACCAAATCAGGCCAAAAATGAAACGACCGCACCCAATCAAGTTTTTTGGACCCAATAGTGATGTTTTGGTTCATTTTGGTCAGTTTCGTTACTGTGCAAAAAACCATGCCAAAGTTGCATTTATGCACCGATTCGGGCCGGAACCGAAACGAACTACCGATTCGGGCCAGAAACGAAACGAACGCACCCAATCCACTTTTTTGGACCCAATAGTGATGTTTTGGTTCGTTTTGGTCAGTTTCGTTACTGTGCAAAAAACCATGCCGGGTTGCATTGAATGCACCGATTCGGGCCAGAACCGAAACGAACTACCGATTCGCGCCAGAAACGAAAAGGAACACACCCAATCCACTTTGTTGACCCAATAGTGATGTTTTGGTTCGTTTCGGTCAGTTTCATTACTGTGTCGGAAACCATGCCGGGTTGCATTTAATGCACCAATTCAGCCGGAAATGAAATGATGCACCGATTCGGGCAAAAAAACGAAATGAACGCACCCAATCCACTTTTTTGGACCCAATAGTGATGTTTTGGTTCGTTTTGGTCAGTTTCGTTATGGTTCGAAAACCATGCCGGGACTGCATTCATTGCACCGATTCGATCCACAAACGAAAGCAATGCACCCAATCCACTTTTTTGGACTCAATAGTGGTGTTTCGTTTCTTTTTGGTCAGTTTTGTTACTGTGTCGGAAACCATGCTGGGGTTGCATTCATGCCCCGATTCAGCCGGAAATGAGACGATGCAACGATTCAGACCAGAAATGAAACGAATGCACCCAATCCACTTTTTTTAACCTAATAGTGATGTTTTGGTTGGTTTTGGTCATTTTAGTTACTGTGTTGGAAACCATGCCGGGGTTGCATTTAATGCCCCGATTCAGCCGGAAATGAAACGATACACCGATTTGCGTTAGAAACGAAACGAACGCACCCAATCCACTTTTTTGGACCCAATAGTGATGTTTTGGTTTGTTTTGGTCAATTTCAGTACCATTCAAAAACCATGCCGGGGTTGCATTTAACGCACCGATTCGGGGTGTTAACGAAACGATGCACAGTTTCGAGCCAGAAACGAAACGAACGCACCCAATCCACTTTTTTGGACCCAATAGTGATGTTTTGGTTCGTTTCGGTAAATTTCGTTACTGTGCCGGAAACCATGCCGGGGTTGCATTCAATGCACAGATTCGGGCCGAAATGAAACGATGCATCAATTCGGGGAAAAAACAAAATGAACGCACCCAATGCACTTTTTTTGACGCAATAGTGATGTTTTGGTTTATTTTGGGTAGTTTCGTTACTGTTCGAAAACCATGCCGGGACTGCATTCATTGCACCAATTCGGTCCTGAAATGAAAGGAACGCACCAAATCCACCATTTTGGACTCAATAGTAATGTTTTGGTTCTTTTTGGTCAGCTTCGTTACTATGCCGGAAACAATGCGGGGGTTGCATTCGATGCACAGATTCAGACCGAAAACGAAACGATGCTCCAAATCGGGCCAGAAACGAAACGACCGCACCCAATCCACTTTTTTGGATCCAATAGTGATGTTTTGGTTCGTTTCGGTCAGTTTCGTTGCTGTGCCGGAAACCATACCGGGGTTGCATTTAATGCACCGATTCGCACCAGAAACGAAACGATGCACCGATTCTGGCCAAAGCTGAACGAACGCACCCAATCAAGTTTTTTGGACTCAATACTGATGTTCTGGTTCTTTTTGGTCAGTTTCGTTACCATGCCGAAAACCATGCCGGGGTTGCATTCAATGCACAGATTCGGGCCGAAACGAAACGATGCACCAATTCGGGCCAGAAACGAAACGAACGCTCCTAATCTACTTTTTTGGACTCAATAGTGATGTTTTGGTTCTTTTTGGTCAGTTTTTTTACTATGCCGGAAACCATGTCGGGGTTGCATTCAATGCACAGATTCGGGCCAGAAAATGAAACGATGCCCGAAATTGGGCCAGAAACGAAACGAACGCACCCAATCCACTTTTTTGGACCCAATAGTGATGTTTTGGTTCGTTTCGGTCAGTTTCGTTACTATGCGGGAAACCATGCCGGGGTTGCATTTAATGCACCAAATCGGGTCAGAAACGAAACAAATGCACCAAATTCATTTTTTTGGACCCAATAGTGATGTTTTGGTTCATTTTGGTCAGTTTCATTACTGCTCGAAAACCATGCGCCGCGTTGCATTGAATGCACCGATTCGGGCCGGAACCGAAACGAACTACCGATTCACGCCAGAAACGAAACGAACGCACCCAATCCACTTTTTTGGACCCAATAGTGATGTTTTATTTGTTACTATGCCTGAAACCATGCCGGGGTTGCATTCAATGCACCGATTCGGGCCGGAAATGAGACGATGCAACAATTCGGTCCAGAAATGATACGAACACACCCAATCCATTTTTTTTGACCTAATAGTGATGTTTTGTTTCGTTTCGGTCAGTTTCGTTACTGTGTCGGAAACCATGCCGGGGTTGCATTTAATGCCCCGATTCAGCCGGAAATGAAACGATGCACCGATTCAGATCAGAAATGAAACGAATGCACCCAATCCACTTTTTTTAACCTAAAAGTAATGTTTTGGTTGGTTTTGGTCATTTTTGTTACTGTCTCGGAAACCATGCCGGGGTTGCATTTAATGCCCCGATTCAGCCGGAAATGAAACGATGCACCGATACAGACCAGAAACGAAACGAATGCACCCAATCCACTTTTTTGGACTCAATCGTGATGTTTTGGTTCTTTTTGGTCAGTTTCGCTACCATGCCTGAAACCATGCCGGGGTTGCATTCAATGCACCAATTGGGGCAAAAAACGAACGCACCCAATCAAGTTTTTTGGACTCAATAGTGATGTTTTGGTTCTTTTTGGTCAGTTTCGTTACCCTGCCGGAAACCATACCGGGGTTGCATTTAATGCACAGATTCGGGCCGAAATGAAACGATGCATCAATTCGGGCAAAAAAACAAAATGAACGCACCCAATGCACTTTTTTGACGCAATAGTGATGTTTTGGTTTATTTTGGTTAGTTTCGTTACTGTTCGAAAACCATGCCGGGACTGCATTCATTGCACCAATTCGGTCCTGAAATGAAAGGAACGCACCAAATCCACCATTTTGGACCCAATAGGAATGTTTTGGTTCTTTTTGGTCAGTTTCGTTACCCTGCCGGAAACCATACCGGGGTTGCATTTAATGCACCAATTCGGGCCATAAACGAAACGATGCTCCAAATCGGGCCAGAAACGAAACGAACGCACCCAATCCACTTTTTTGGACCCAATAGTGATATTTTGGTTCATTTTGGTCAATTTCATTACCATTCAAAAACCATGCCGGGGTTGCATTTAATGCACCAATTCGGGCCATAAACGAAACGATGCTCCAAATCAGGCCAAAAATGAAACGACCGCACCCAATCAAGGTTTTTGGACCCAATAGTGATGTTTTGGTTCGTTTCGGTCAGTTTCATTGCTGTGCCGGAAACCATACTGGGGTTGCATTTAATGCACCGATTCGGGCCAGAAATGAAACGATGCACCGATTCTAGCCAAAGCTGAAACGAACGCACCCAATCAAGTTTTTTGGACTCAATACTGATGTTCTGGTTCTTTTTGTTCAATTTCGTTACCATGCCGAAAACCATGCCGGGGTTGAATTCAATGCACAGATTAGGGCCGAAACGAAACGATGCACCAATTCGGGCTAGAAACGAAACGAACGCTTCTAATCCACTTTTTTGGACTCAATAGTGATGTTTTGGTTCTTTTTGGTCAATTTTTTTACTATGCCGGAAACCATGCCGGGGTTGCATTCAATGCACAGATTCGGGCCAGAAAACAAAACGATGCCCGAAATTGGGCCAAAAACGAAACTAACGCACCCAATCCACTTTTTTGGACCCAATAGTGATGTTTTGGTTCGTTTTGGTCAGTTTCGTTACTATGCGGGAAACCATGCCGGGGTTGCATTTAATGCACCGATTCGGGCCATAAACGAAACGATGCACCAAGTCAGGCCAAAAATGAAACGACCGCACCCAATCAAGTTTTTTGGACCCAATAGTGTTGTTTTGGTTCTTTTTGGTCAGTTTTGTTGCTGTGCCGGGAACCATACCGGGGTTGCATTTAATTCACCGATTCGGACCAGAAACGAAACGATGCACCAAATTGTGCCAGAAATGAAACGAATGCACCCAATCCACTTTTTTGGACCCAATAGTGATGTTTTGGTTCGTTTTGGTCAGTTTCGTTACTGTGCAAAAAACCATCCCGGGTTGCATTGAATGCACCGATTCGGGCCGGAACCGAAACGAACTACCGATTCACGCCAGAAACGAAACGAACGCACCCAATCCACTTTTTTTGGACGCAATAGTGATGTTTTGGTTCGTTTTGGTCAGTTTCGTTACTGTGCAAAAAACCATCCCGGGTTGCATTGAATGCACCGATTCGGGCCGGAACCGAAACGAACTACCGATTCACGCCAGAAACGAAACGAACGCACCCAATCCACTTTCAAGTTTTTTTGACTCAATAGTGATGTTTTGATTCTTTTTGGTCAGTTTCGTTACCATGCCGGAGTTGCATTCATTGCATAGATTCAGGCCGAAATGAAACGATGCAGCAATCCGGGCAAGAAACAAAACAAACGCACCCAATCCACTTTTTTGGACTCAATAGTGATGTTTTGGTTCTTTTTGGTCAGTTTTTTTACTATGCAGGAAACCATGCCGGGGTTGCATTCAATCCACAGATTCGGGCCGAAAACGAAATGATGCACCAAATCGGGCCATAAAAAAGGAACACACCCAATCCACTTTGTTGACCCAATAGTGATGTTTTGGTTCGTTTCGGTCAGTTTCATTACTGTGCCGGAAACCATGCCGGGTTGCATTTAATGCACATATTCGGCCGGAAATGAAATGATGCACCGATTCGGGCAAAAAAACGAAATGAACGCACCCAATCCACTTTTTTGGACCCAATGGTGATGTTTTGGTTCGTTTTGGTCAGTTTCGTTATGGTTCGAAAACCATGTCGGGACTGCATTCATTGCACCGATTCGATCCACAAACGAAAGCAATGCACCCAATCCACTTTTTTTGCCTCAATAGTGGTGTTTTGTTTCTTTTTGGTCAGTTTTGTTACTATGCCTGAAACCATGCCGGGGTTGCATTCAATGCACCGATTCGGGCCGGAAATGAGACGATGCAACGATTCGGGCTGGAACGAAACGAACACACCCAATCCACTTTTTTTGACCCAATAGTGATGTTTTGGTTGGTTTTGGTCAGTTTTGTTACTGTGCCGAAAACCATGTCGGGGTTGCATTTAATGCCCCGATTCGGCCGGAAATGAAACGATGCACCGATTCAGACCAGAAATGAAACGAATGCACCCAATCTACTTTTTTGGACTCAATAGTGATGTTTTAGTTCTTTTTGGTCAGTTTCGTTACAATGCCTAAAACCATGCCGGGGTTGCATTCAATGCACCAATTGGGCCAAAAAATGAACGCACCTAATCAAGTTTTTTGGACTCAATAGTGATGTTTTGGTTCTTTTTGGTCAGTTTCATTACCCTGCCGGAAACCATGCCGGGGTTGCATTCAATGCACAGATTCGGGCCGAAATGAAACGATGCATCAATTCGGGCAAAAAACAAAATGAACGCACCCAATGCACTTTTTTGGACGCAATAGTGTTGTTTTGGTTCATTTTGGTCAGTTTCATTACTGTTCGAAAACCATGCCGGGACTGCATTCATTGCACCAATTCGGTCCTGAAACAAAAGGAACGCACCAAATCCACTTTTTTGGACTCAATAGTAATGTTTTGGTTCTTTTTGGTCAGCTTCGTTACTATGCCGGAAACAATGCCGGGGTTGGATTCAATGCACAGATTCAGGCCGAAAACGAAACGATGCTCCAAATCCGGCCAGAAACGAAACGAACGCACCCAATCCACTTTTTTGGACCCAATAGTGATGTTATGGTTCATTTTGGTCAATTTCATTACCATTCAAAAACCATGCCGGGGTTGCATTTAATGCACCGATTCGGGCCATAAACGAAACGATGCTCCAAATCAGGCCAAAAATGAAACGACCGCACCCAATGAAGTTTTTTGGACCCAATAGTGATGTTTTGGTTCGTTTCGGTCAGTTTTGTTGCTGTGCCGGAAACCATACCGGGGTTGCATTTAATGCACCGATTCGGGCCAGAAACGAAACGATGCACCGATTAAGGCCAAAAATGAAACGAACATACCTCTGTCTCTTATACACATCTAGATGTGTATAAGAGACAGATGTTCTGGTTCTTTTTGGTCAGTTTCATTACCATGCCGAAAACCATGCCGGGGTTGCATTCAATGCACAGATTCGGGCCGAAACGAAACGATGCACCAATTCGGGCAAGAAACGAAACGAACGCCCTAATCCACTTTTTTGGACTCAATAGTGATGTTTTGGTTCTTTTTGGTCAGTTTTTTACTTATGCCTGAAACCATGCCGGGGTTGCATTCAATGCACCAATTGGGGCAAAAAACGAACGCACCCAATCAAGTTTTTTGGACCCAATAGTGATGTTTTGGTTGGTTTTGGTCATTTTTGTTACTGTGTCGGAAACCATGCCGGGGTTGTATTTAATGCCCCGATTCAGCCGGAAATGAAACGATGCACCGATTCAGACCAGAAAAGAAACAAATGCACCCAATCCACTTTTTTGGACTCAATCGTGATGTTTTGGTTCTTTTTGGTCAGTTCCGTTACAATGCCTGAAACCATGCCGGGGTTGCATTCAATGCACAGATTCGGGCCAGAAAACGAAACGATGCCCGAAATTGGGCCAAAAACGAAACGAACGCACCCAATCCACTTTTTTGGACCCAATAGTGATGTTTTGGTTGGTTTTGGTCATTTTTGTTACTGTGTCGGAAACCATGCCGGGGTTGCATCTAATGCCCCGATTCAGCCGGAAATGAAACGATGCACCGATTCAGACCAGAAACGAAACAAATGCACCCAATCCACTTTTTTGGACTCAATCGTGATGTTTTGGTTCTTTTTGATCAGTTTCGTTACAATGCCTGAAACCATGCCGGGGTTGCATTCAATGCACCAATTGGGGCAAAAAACGAACGCACCCAATCAAGTTTTTTGGACTCAATAGTGATATTTTGGTTGGTTTTGGTCATTTTTGTTACTGTGTCGGAAACCATGCCGGGGTTGCATTTAATCCACCAAATCGGGTCAGAAACGAAACAAACGCACCAAATCCATTTTTTTGGACCCAATAGTGATGTTTTGGTTCATTTTGGTCAGTTTCGTTACTGTGCAAAAAACCATGCCAAAGTTGCATTTATGCACCGATTCGGGCCGGAACCGAAACGAACTACCGATTCGGGCCAGAAACGAAACGAACGCACCCAATCCACTTTTTTGGACCCAACAGTGATGTTTTGGTTTGTTTTGGTTAGTTTCGTTACTGTTCGAAAACCATGCCGGGACTGCATTCATTGCACCAATTCGGTCCTGAAATGAAAGGAACGCACCAAATCCACCTTTTTGGACTCAATAGTAATGTTTTGGTTCTTTTTGGTCAGCTTCGTTACTATTCCGGAAACAATGTCGGGGTTTCATTCAATGCACAGATTCAAGCCGAAAACGAAACGATGCCCCAAATTGGGCCAGAAACGAAACGAACGCACCCAATCCACTTTTTTGGACCCAATAGTGATGTTTAGGTTCGTTTCGGTCAGTTTCGTTACTGTGCAAAAAACCATGCTCGGTAGCATTTAATGCACTGATTCTGGCAGGAACCGAAACGATGCTCTGTTTCGGGAAAGAAACGAAACGAACGCACCCAATCCACTTTTTTGGACCCAATAGTGATGTTTAGGTTCGTTTCGGTCAGTTTCGTTACTGTGCAAAAAACCATGCTCGGTAGCATTTAATGCACTGATTCTGGCAGGAACCGAAACGATGCTCCGATTCGGGCCAGAAACGAAACGAACGCACCCAATCCACTTTTTTGGACCCAATAGTGATGTTTAGGTTCGTTTCGGTCAGTTTCGTTACTGTGCAAAAAACCATGCTCGGTAGCATTTAATGCACTGATTCTGGCAGGAACCGAAACGATGCTCCGATTCGGGCCAGAAACGAAACGAACGCACCCAATCCACTTTTTTGCCGGGGTTGCATTTAATGCACCGATTCGGGCCAGAAATGAAACGATGCACCGATTCTGGCCAAAGCTGAAACGAACGCAGCCAATCAAGTTTTTTGGACTCAATACTGATGTTCTGGTTCTTTTTGGTCTGTTTCGTTACCATGCCGAAAACCATGCCGGGGTTGCATTCAATGCACAGATTCGGGCCAAAACGAAACGATAATGCACCGATTCGGGCCATAAACGAAACGATGCTCCAAATCGGTCCAGAAACGAAAGGAACCCCAATCCACTTTTTTGGATCCAATAGCTGTCTCTTATACACATCTAGAGGTGTATAAGAGACAGTTTTTGGACTCAATAGTTGCATTCAATGCACAGATTCGGGCCAAAACGAAACGATAATGCACCGATTCGGGCCATAAACGAAACGATGCTCCAAATCGGTCCAGAAACGAAAGGAACCCCAATCCACTTTTTTGGATCCAATAGCTGTCTCTTATACACATCTAGAGGTGTATAAGAGACAGTTTTTGGACTCAATAGTTGCATTCAATGCACAGATTCGGGCCAAAACGAAACGATAATGCACCGATTCGGGCCATAAACGAAACGATGCTCCAAATCGGTCCAGAAACGAAAGGAACCCCAATCCACTTTTTTGGATCCAATAGCTGTCTCTTATACACATCTAGAGGTGTATAAGAGACAGTTTTTGGACTCAATAGTTGCATTCAATGCACAGATTCGGGCCAAAACGAAACGATAATGCACCGATTCGGGCCATAAACGAAACGATGCTCCAAATCGGTCCAGAAACGAAAGGAACCCCAATCCACTTTTTTGGATCCAATAGCTGTCTCTTATACACATCTAGAGGTGTATAAGAGACAGTTTTTGGACTCAATAGTTGCATTCAATGCACAGATTCGGGCCAAAACGAAACGATAATGCACCGATTCGGGCCATAAACGAAACGATGCTCCAAATCGGTCCAGAAACGAAAGGAACCCCAATCCACTTTTTTGGATCCAATAGCTGTCTCTTATACACATCTAGAGGTGTATAAGAGACAGTTTTTGGACTCAATAGTTGCATTCAATGCACAGATTCGGGCCAAAACGAAACGATAATGCACCGATTCGGGCCATAAACGAAACGATGCTCCAAATCGGTCCAGAAACGAAAGGAACCCCAATCCACTTTTTTGGATCCAATAGCTGTCTCTTATACACATCTAGAGGTGTATAAGAGACAGTTTTTGGACTCAATAGTTGCATTCAATGCACAGATTCGGGCCAAAACGAAACGATAATGCACCGATTCGGGCCATAAACGAAACGATGCTCCAAATCGGTCCAGAAACGAAAGGAACCCCAATCCACTTTTTTGGATCCAATAGCTGTCTCTTATACACATCTAGAGGTGTATAAGAGACAGTTTTTGGACTCAATAGTTGCATTCAATGCACAGATTCGGGCCAAAACGAAACGATAATGCACCGATTCGGGCCATAAACGAAACGATGCTCCAAATCGGTCCAGAAACGAAAGGAACCCCAATCCACTTTTTTGGATCCAATAGCTGTCTCTTATACACATCTAGAGGTGTATAAGAGACAGTTTTTGGACTCAATAGTTGCATTCAATGCACAGATTCGGGCCAAAACGAAACGATAATGCACCGATTCGGGCCATAAACGAAACGATGCTCCAAATCGGTCCAGAAACGAAAGGAACCCCAATCCACTTTTTTGGATCCAATAGCTGTCTCTTATACACATCTAGAGGTGTATAAGAGACAGTTTTTGGACTCAATAGTTGCATTCAATGCACAGATTCGGGCCAAAACGAAACGATAATGCACCGATTCGGGCCATAAACGAAACGATGCTCCAAATCGGTCCAGAAACGAAAGGAACCCCAATCCACTTTTTTGGATCCAATAGCTGTCTCTTATACACATCTAGAGGTGTATAAGAGACAGTTTTTGGACTCAATAGTTGCATTCAATGCACAGATTCGGGCCAAAACGAAACGATAATGCACCGATTCGGGCCATAAACGAAACGATGCTCCAAATCGGTCCAGAAACGAAAGGAACCCCAATCCACTTTTTTGGATCCAATAGCTGTCTCTTATACACATCTAGAGGTGTATAAGAGACAGTTTTTGGACTCAATAGTTGCATTCAATGCACAGATTCGGGCCAAAACGAAACGATAATGCACCGATTCGGGCCATAAACGAAACGATGCTCCAAATCGGTCCAGAAACGAAAGGAACCCCAATCCACTTTTTTGGATCCAATAGCTGTCTCTTATACACATCTAGAGGTGTATAAGAGACAGTTTTTGGACTCAATAGTTGCATTCAATGCACAGATTCGGGCCAAAACGAAACGATAATGCACCGATTCGGGCCATAAACGAAACGATGCTCCAAATCGGTCCAGAAACGAAAGGAACCCCAATCCACTTTTTTGGATCCAATAGCTGTCTCTTATACACATCTAGAGGTGTATAAGAGACAGTTTTTGGACTCAATAGTTGCATTCAATGCACAGATTCGGGCCAAAACGAAACGATAATGCACCGATTCGGGCCATAAACGAAACGATGCTCCAAATCGGTCCAGAAACGAAAGGAACCCCAATCCACTTTTTTGGATCCAATAGCTGTCTCTTATACACATCTAGAGGTGTATAAGAGACAGTTTTTGGACTCAATAGTTGCATTCAATGCACAGATTCGGGCCAAAACGAAACGATAATGCACCGATTCGGGCCATAAACGAAACGATGCTCCAAATCGGTCCAGAAACGAAAGGAACCCCAATCCACTTTTTTGGATCCAATAGCTGTCTCTTATACACATCTAGAGGTGTATAAGAGACAGTTTTTGGACTCAATAGTTGCATTCAATGCACAGATTCGGGCCAAAACGAAACGATAATGCACCGATTCGGGCCATAAACGAAACGATGCTCCAAATCGGTCCAGAAACGAAAGGAACCCCAATCCACTTTTTTGGATCCAATAGCTGTCTCTTATACACATCTAGAGGTGTATAAGAGACAGTTTTTGGACTCAATAGTTGCATTCAATGCACAGATTCGGGCCAAAACGAAACGATAATGCACCGATTCGGGCCATAAACGAAACGATGCTCCAAATCGGTCCAGAAACGAAAGGAACCCCAATCCACTTTTTTGGATCCAATAGCTGTCTCTTATACACATCTAGAGGTGTATAAGAGACAGTTTTTGGACTCAATAGTTGCATTCAATGCACAGATTCGGGCCAAAACGAAACGATAATGCACCGATTCGGGCCATAAACGAAACGATGCTCCAAATCGGTCCAGAAACGAAAGGAACCCCAATCCACTTTTTTGGATCCAATAGCTGTCTCTTATACACATCTAGAGGTGTATAAGAGACAGTTTTTGGACTCAATAGTTGCATTCAATGCACAGATTCGGGCCAAAACGAAACGATAATGCACCGATTCGGGCCATAAACGAAACGATGCTCCAAATCGGTCCAGAAACGAAAGGAACCCCAATCCACTTTTTTGGATCCAATAGCTGTCTCTTATACACATCTAGAGGTGTATAAGAGACAGGCATTTAATTCACCGATTCGAGCCAGAAACGAAACGAATGCTCCCAATCCGCTTTTTTGGACTCAATCGTGATGTTTTGGTTCTCTTTGGTCAGTTTTTTACTATGCCGGAAACAATCCCGGGGTTGCATTCAATGCACAGATTCAGGCCGAAAACGAAACGATGCTCCAAATCGGGCCAAAAACGAAACGAACGCACCCAATCCACTTTTTTGGACCCAATAGTGATGTTTAGGTTCGTTTCGGTCAGTTTCGTTACTGTGCAAAAAACCATGCTCGGTAGCATTTAATGACCCGATTCCGGCCGGAACCGAAACGACGCACCGATTCGGGCCAGAAACAAAACGAACGCACCCAATCCACTTTATTGGACCCAATAGTGATGTTTAGGGTCGTTTCGGTCAGTTTCGTTACTGTGCAAAAAACCATGCTCGGTAGCATTTAATGACCCGATTCCGGCCGGAACCGAAACGACGCACCGATTCGGGCCAGAAACGAAACGAACGCACCCAATCCACTTTTTTGGACCCAATAGTGATGTTTAGGTTCGTTTCGGTCAGTTTCGTTACTGTGCAAAAAACCATGCTCGGTAGCATTTAATGCACTGATTCTGGCCGGAACCGAAACGATGCTCCGATTCGGCCCAGAAACGAAACGAACGCACCCAATCCACTTTTTTGGACCCAATAGTGATGTTTAGGTTCGTTTCGGTCAGTTTCGTTACTGTGCAAAAAACCATGCTCGGTAGCATTTAATGCACTGATTCTGGCCGGAACCGAAACGATGCTCCGATTCGGCCCAGAAACGAAACGAACGCACCCAATCCACTTTTTTGGACCCAATAGTGATGTTTAGGTTCGTTTCGGTCAGTTTCGTTACTGTGCAAAAAACCATGCTCGGTAGCATTTAATGCACTGATTCTGGCCGGAACCGAAACGATGCTCCGATTCGGCCCAGAAACGAAACGAACGCACCCAATCCACTTTTTTGGACCCAATAGTGATGTTTAGGTTCGTTTCGGTCAGTTTCGTTACTGTGCAAAAAACCATGCTCGGTAGCATTTAATGCACTGATTCTGGCCGGAACCGAAACGATGCTCCGATTCGGCCCAGAAACGAAACGAACGCACCCAATCCACTTTTTTGGACCCAATAGTGATGTTTAGGTTCGTTTCGGTCAGTTTCGTTACTGTGCAAAAAACCATGCTCGGTAGCATTTAATGCACTGATTCTGGCCGGAACCGAAACGATGCTCCGATTCGGCCCAGAAACGAAACGAACGCACCCAATCCACTTTTTTGGACCCAATAGTGATGTTTAGGTTCGTTTCGGTCAGTTTCGTTACTGTGCAAAAAACCATGCTCGGTAGCATTTAATGCACTGATTCTGGCCGGAACCGAAACGATGCTCCGATTCGGCCCAGAAACGAAACGAACGCACCCAATCCACTTTTTTGGACCCAATAGTGATGTTTAGGTTCGTTTCGGTCAGTTTCGTTACTGTGCAAAAAACCATGCTCGGTAGCATTTAATGCACTGATTCTGGCCGGAACCGAAACGATGCTCCGATTCGGCCCAGAAACGAAGACCCAATAGTGATGTTTTGGTTCGTTTCGGTCAGTTTCGTTGCTGTGCCGGAAACCATACCGGGGTTGCATTTAATGCACCGATTCGGGCCATAAATGAAACGATGCACCAAGTCAGGCCAAAAACGAAACGACCGCACCCAATCAAGTTTTTTGGACCCAATAGTGATGTTTTGGTTCGTTTCGGAAAGTTTCGTTGCTGTGCCGGAAACCATACCGGGGTTGCATTTAATGCACCGATTCTGGCCAGAAACGAAACGATGCACCGATTCAGACCCTGTCTCTTATACACATCTAGATGTGTATAAGAGACAGGTTCATTTTGGTCAGTTTCGTTACCATGCCGAAAACCATGCCAGGGTTGCATTCAATGCACAGGTTCGGGCCGAAACGAAACGATGCACCGATTCAGACCCTGTCTCTTATACACATCTAGATGTGTATAAGAGACAGGTTCATTTTGGTCAGTTTCGTTACCATGCCGAAAACCATGCCAGGGTTGCATTCAATGCACAGATTCGGGCCGAAACGAAACGATGCACCAATTCGGGCCAGACACGAAACAAACGCTCCTAATCCACTTTTTTGGACTCAATAGTGATGTTTTGGTTCTTTTTGGTCAGTTTTTTTACGATGCCGGAAACCATGTCGGGGTTGCATTCAATGCACAGATTCGGGCCAGAAAACGAAACGATGCCCGAAATTGGGCCAGAAACGAAACGAACGCAGCCAATCCACTTTTTTGGACTCAATAGTGATGTTTTGGTTCGTTTTGGTCAGTTTCATTACTGTTCGAAAACCATGCCGGGATTGCACTCATTGCACCGATTCGGTCCAGAAACGAAAGGAACACACCCAATCCACTTTTTTGGACTCAATAGTGATGTTTTGGTTCTTTTTGGTCAATTTCGTTACCATGCCGGGGTTGCATTCAATACATGTCGGGGTTGCATTTAATGCACCGATTCGGGCCATAAACGAAATGATGCACCAAATCAGGCCAAAAACGAAACGACCGCACCCAATCAAGTTTTTTGGACCCAATAGTGATGTTTTGGTTCGTTTTGGTCAGTTTCGTTGCCGTGCTGGAAACCATGCCGGGGTTGCATTTAATGCCCCGATTCAGCCGGAAATGAAACGATGCACCGATTCAGACCAGAAACGAAACGAATGCACCCAATCCACTTTTTTGGACTCAATCGTGATGTTTTGGTTCTTTTTGGTCAGTTTCGTTACAATGCCTGAAACCATGCCGGGGTTGCATTCAATGCACCAATTGGGGAAAAAAACGAACGCACCCAATCAAGTTTTTTGGACTCAATACTACTCAATAGTAATGTTTTGGTTCTTTTTGGTCAGCTTCGTAACTATGCCGGAAACAATGTCGGGGTTGCATTCAATGCACAGATTCGGGCCGAAATGAAACGATGCATCAATTCGGGCAAAAAACAAAATGAACGCACCCAATGCACTTTTTTGGACCCAACAGTGATGTTTTGGTTCATTTTGGTTAGTTTCGTTACTGTTCGAAAACCATGCCGGGACTGCATTCATTGCACCAATTCGGTCCTGAAATGGAAGGAACGAACCAAATCCATCTTTTTGAACTCAATAGTAATGTTTTGGTTCTTTTTGGTCAGCTTCGTTACTATGCCGGAAACAATGCCGGGGTTGCATTCGATGCACAGATTCAGACCGAAAACGAAACGATGCTCCAAATCCGGCCAAAAATGAAACGACCGCACCCAATCAAGGTTTTTGGACCCAATAGTGATGTTTTGGTTCGTTTCGGTCAGTTTCGTTGCTGTGCCGGAAACCATACCGGGGTTGCATTTAATGCACCGATTCGGGCCAGAAATGAAACGATGCACCGATTCTGGCCAAAGCTGAAACGAACGCAGCCAATCAAGTTTTTTGGACTCAATACTGATGTTCTGGTTCTTTTTGGTCAATTTCGTTACCATGCCGAAAACCATGCCGAGGTTGCATTCAATGCACAGATTCGGGCCGAAACGAAACGATGCACCAATTCGGGCTAGAAACGAAACGAACGCTTCTAATCCACTTTTTTGGACTCAATAGTGATGTTTTGGTTCTTTTTGGTCAGTTTTTTTACTATGCCGGAAACCATGCCGGGGTCGCATTCAATGCACAGATTCGGGCCAGAAAACAAAACGATGCCCGAAATTGGTTCAGAAACGAAACGAACGCACCTAGTCCACTTTTTTGGACCCAATAGTGATGTTTTGGTTCGTTTCGGTCAGTTTCGTTACTATGCGGGAAACCTTGCCGGGGTTGCATTTCATGCACCGATTCAGGCCATAAACGAAACGATGCACCAAATCAGGCCAAAAATGAAACGACCACACCCAATCCACTTTTTTGGACTCAATAGTGATGTTTTGGTTCTTTTTGGTCAGTTTTTTTACTATGCCGAAACCATGCCGGGGTTGCATTCAATGCATAGATTCGGGCCAAAACGAAACGATGCACCAATTCGGGCCAGAAACGAAACGATGCACCAATTCGGGCCAGAAACGAAACGATGCACCAATTCGGGCCAGAAACGAAACGATGCACCAATTCGGGCCAGAAACGAAACGATGCACCAATTCGGGCCAGAAACGAAACGATGCACCAATTCGGGCCAGAAACGAAACGACGGGCCAAAATGAAAGGAACACACCCAATCCACTTTTTTGGACCCAATAGTGATGTTTTGGTTCGTTTTGGTCAGTTACGTTGCTGTGCCGGAAACCATACCGGGGTTGCATTTAATGCACCGATTCGGGCCAGAAACGAAACGATGCACCGATTAATT
>OAMR01000773.1:450859-467706 GCA_900205405.1 Echinochloa crus-galli | reverse complement strand
AATGAAAGGAACGCACCAAATCCACCTTTTTGGACTCAATAGTAATGTTTTGGTTCTTTTTGGTCAGCTTCGTTACTATGCCGGAAACAATGCCGGGGTTGGATTCCATGCACAGATTCAGGCCGAAAACGAAACGATGCTCCAAATCAGGCCAGAAATGAAACAAACGCACCCAATCCACTTTTTTGGACCCAATAGTGATGTTATAGTTCATTTTGGTCAATTTCATTACCATTCAAAAACCATGCCGGGGTTGCATTTAATGCACCGATTCGGGCCATAAACGAAACGATGCTCCAAATCAGGCCAGAAATGAAACAAACGCGCCCAATCCACTTTTTTGGACCCAATACCTGTCTCTTATACACATCTAGATGTGTATAAGAGACAGTTGTTACTGTGTCGAAAACCATGCCGGGGTTGCATTTAATGCACCGATTCGGGCCAGAAACGAAACGATTCACCGATTCTGGCCAAAGCTGAAACGAACGCACCCAATCAAGTTTTTTGGACTCAATACTGATGTTTGGGTTCTTTTTGGTCAGTTTCGTTACCATGCCGAAAACCATGCCGGGGTTGCATTCAATGCACAGATTCGGGCCGAAACGAAACGATGCACCAATTCGGGCCAGAAACGAAACGAACGCCCTAATCCACTTTTTTGGACTCAATAGTGATGTTTTGGTTCTTTTTGGTTAGTTTTTTTACTATGCCGGAAACCATGTTGGGGTTGCATTCAATGCACAGATTCGGGCCAGAAAACGAAACGATGCCCGAAATTGGGCCAGAAACGAAACGAACGCACCCAATCCACTTTTTTGGACCCAATACTGATGTTTTGGTTCGTTTCGGTTAGTTTCGTTACTATGCGGGAAACCATGCTGGGGTTGCATTTAATGCACCAAATCGGGTCAGAAACGAAACAAACGCACCAAATTCATTTTTCTGGACCCAATAGTGATGTTTTGGTTCATTTTGGTCAGTTTCGTTACTGCTCGAAAATCATGCCGGGATTGCATTTATTGCATCGATTCGGTCCAGAAATGAAAGGAACACACCCAATCCACTTTTTTGGACTCAATAGTGATGTTTTGGTTCTTTTTGGTCAGATTTGTTACTATGCCTGAAGCCATGCCGGGGTTGCATTTAATGCCCCGATTCAGCCGGAAATGAAACGATGCACCAATTCAGAACAGAAACGAAACAAATGTACCCAATCCACTTTTTTGGACTCAATAGTGATGTTTTGGTTGGTTTTGGTCCTTTTTGTTACTGTGTCGGAAACCATGCCGGGGTTGCATTTAATGCCCCGATTCAGCCGGAAATGAAACGATGCACCAATTCAGAACAGAAACGAAACAAATGTACCCAATCCACTTTTTTGGACTCAATAGTGATGTTTTGGTTCTTTTTGGTCAGTTTTTTTACTATGCCGAAACCATGCCGGGGTTGCATTCAATGCACAGATTCGGGCCGAAATGAAACGATGCATCAATTCGGGCAAAAAACAAAATGAACGCACCCAATGCACTTTTTTGGACCCAACAGTGATGTTTTGGTTCATTTTGGTTAGTTTCGTTACTGTTCGAAAACCATGCCGGGACTGCATTCGTTGCACCAATTCGGTCCTGAAATGAAAGGAACGCACCAAATCCACCTTTTTGGACTCAATAGTAATGTTTTGGTTCTTTTTGGTCAGCTTTGTTACTATGCCGGAAACAATGCCGGGGTTGCATTCAATGCACAGATTCAGGCCGAAAACGAAACGATGCTCCAAATCGGGCCAGAAACGAAACGAACGCACCCAATCCACTTTTTTGGACCCAATAGTGATGTTTAGGTTCGTTTCGGTCAGTTTCGTTACTGTGCAAAAAACCATGCTCGGTAGCATTTAATGACCCGATTCGGGTCGGAACCGAAACGATGCACCGATTCGAGCCAGAAACGAAACGAACGCACCCAATCCACTTTTTTGGACCCAATAGTGATGTTTAGGTTCGTTTCGGTCAGTTTCGTTACTATGCGGGAAACCATGCCGGGGTTGCATTTAATGCACCGATTCGGGCCATAAATGAAACGATGCACCAAGTCAGGCCAAAAACGAAACGACCGCACCCAATCCACTTTTTTGGACCCAATAGTGATGTTTTGGTTCGTTTCGATAAGTTTCGTTGTTGTGCCGGAAACCATACCGGGGTTGCATTTAATGCACCGATTCTGGCCAGAAACGAAACGATGCACCGATTTAGGACAAAACTGAAACGAACGTACCCAATCAAGTTTGTTGGACTCAATACTGATGTTCTGGTTCTTTTTGGTCAGTTTCGTTACCATGCCGGGGTTGCATTCAATGCACAGATTCTGTCTCTTATACACATCTAGATGTGTATAAGAGACAGCCGGCATTGTTTCCGGCATAGTAACGAAGCCTGTCTCTTATACACATCTAGATGTGTATAAGAGACAGCCGGCATTGTTTCCGGCATAGTAACGAAGCCTGTCTCTTATACACATCTAGATGTGTATAAGAGACAGCCGGCATTGTTTCCGGCATAGTAACGAAGCCTGTCTCTTATACACATCTAGATGTGTATAAGAGACAGCCGGCATTGTTTCCGGCATAGTAACGAAGCCTGTCTCTTATACACATCTAGATGTGTATAAGAGACAGCCGGCATTGTTTCCGGCATAGTAACGAAGCCTGTCTCTTATACACATCTAGATGTGTATAAGAGACAGCCGGCATTGTTTCCGGCATAGTAACGAAGCCTGTCTCTTATACACATCTAGATGTGTATAAGAGACAGCCGGCATTGTTTCCGGCATAGTAACGAAGCCTGTCTCTTATACACATCTAGATGTGTATAAGAGACAGCCGGCATTGTTTCCGGCATAGTAACGAAGCCTGTCTCTTATACACATCTAGATGTGTATAAGAGACAGCCGGCATTGTTTCCGGCATAGTAACGAAGCCTGTCTCTTATACACATCTAGATGTGTATAAGAGACAGCCGGCATTGTTTCCGGCATAGTAACGAAGCCTGTCTCTTATACACATCTAGATGTGTATAAGAGACAGCCGGCATTGTTTCCGGCATAGTAACGAAGCCTGTCTCTTATACACATCTAGATGTGTATAAGAGACAGCCGGCATTGTTTCCGGCATAGTAACGAAGCCTGTCTCTTATACACATCTAGATGTGTATAAGAGACAGCCGGCATTGTTTCCGGCATAGTAACGAAGCCTGTCTCTTATACACATCTAGATGTGTATAAGAGACAGCCGGCATTGTTTCCGGCATAGTAACGAAGCCTGTCTCTTATACACATCTAGATGTGTATAAGAGACAGCCGGCATTGTTTCCGGCATAGTAACGAAGCCTGTCTCTTATACACATCTAGATGTGTATAAGAGACAGCCGGCATTGTTTCCGGCATAGTAACGAAGCCTGTCTCTTATACACATCTAGATGTGTATAAGAGACAGCCGGCATTGTTTCCGGCATAGTAACGAAGCCTGTCTCTTATACACATCTAGATGTGTATAAGAGACAGCCGGCATTGTTTCCGGCATAGTAACGAAGCCTGTCTCTTATACACATCTAGATGTGTATAAGAGACAGCCGGCATTGTTTCCGGCATAGTAACGAAGCCTGTCTCTTATACACATCTAGATGTGTATAAGAGACAGCCGGCATTGTTTCCGGCATAGTAACGAAGCCTGTCTCTTATACACATCTAGATGTGTATAAGAGACAGCCGGCATTGTTTCCGGCATAGTAACGAAGCCTGTCTCTTATACACATCTAGATGTGTATAAGAGACAGCCGGCATTGTTTCCGGCATAGTAACGAAGCCTGTCTCTTATACACATCTAGATGTGTATAAGAGACAGCCGGCATTGTTTCCGGCATAGTAACGAAGCCTGTCTCTTATACACATCTAGATGTGTATAAGAGACAGCCGGCATTGTTTCCGGCATAGTAACGAAGCCTGTCTCTTATACACATCTAGATGTGTATAAGAGACAGCCGGCATTGTTTCCGGCATAGTAACGAAGCCTGTCTCTTATACACATCTAGATGTGTATAAGAGACAGCCGGCATTGTTTCCGGCATAGTAACGAAGCCTGTCTCTTATACACATCTAGATGTGTATAAGAGACAGCCGGCATTGTTTCCGGCATAGTAACGAAGCCTGTCTCTTATACACATCTAGATGTGTATAAGAGACAGCCGGCATTGTTTCCGGCATAGTAACGAAGCCTGTCTCTTATACACATCTAGATGTGTATAAGAGACAGCCGGCATTGTTTCCGGCATAGTAACGAAGCCTGTCTCTTATACACATCTAGATGTGTATAAGAGACAGCCGGCATTGTTTCCGGCATAGTAACGAAGCCTGTCTCTTATACACATCTAGATGTGTATAAGAGACAGCCGGCATTGTTTCCGGCATAGTAACGAAGCCTGTCTCTTATACACATCTAGATGTGTATAAGAGACAGTTTTTGGTCAGTTTCGTTACCATGCCGGGGTTGCATTCAATACACAAATTCGGGCCAAAACGAAACGATGCACCAATTCGGGCCAGAAACGAAACGAACACTCCCAATCCACTTTTTTGGACTCAATAGTGATGTTTTGGTTCTTTTTGGCGTTTTGGTCAGTTTCGTTACTGTGCTGGAAACCATGCCGGGGTTGCATTCAATGCACAGATTCAGGCTGAAAAAGAAAAGATGCACCAAATCGGGCCATAAATGAAAGGAACACACCCAATCCACTTTTTTTGACCCAATAGTGTTGTTTTGGTTCGTTTTGGTCAGTTTCGTTACTGTTCGGAAACCATGGTGGGGTTGCATTCATTGCACCGATGCGGGCTAGAAACGAAATAAACGCACCAAATCCATTTTTTTGGACCCAATAGTGATGTTTTGGTTCATTTTGGCCAGTTTCGTTACTGTTCGAAAACCATGCCGGGATTGCATTCATTGCACCGATTCGGTCCAGAAAAGAAAGGAACACACCCAATCCACTTTTTTGGACTCAATAGTGATGTTTTGGTTCTTTTTGGTCAGCTTCGTTACTATGCCGGAGGGAAACCATGCTGGGGTTGCATTTAATGCACCGATTCGGTCCAGAAAAGAAAGGAACACACCCAATCCGCTTTTTTGGACTCAATAGTGATGTTTTGGTTGATTTTGGCCAGTTTCGTTACTGTTCGAAAACCATGCCGGGATTGCATTCATTGCACCGATTCGGTCCAGAAAAGAAAGGAACACACCCAATCCGCTTTTTTGGACTCAATAGTGATGTTTTGGTTGATTTTGGCCAGTTTCGTTACTGTTCGAAAACCATGCCGGGATTGCATTCATTGCACCGATTCGGTCCAGAAAAGAAAGGAACACACCCAATCCGCTTTTTTGGACTCAATAGTGATGTTTTGGTTGATTTTGGCCAGTTTCGTTACTGTTCGAAAACCATGCCGGGATTGCATTCATTGCACCGATTCGGTCCAGAAAAGAAAGGAACACACCCAATCCGCTTTTTTGGACTCAATAGTGATGTTTTGGTTGATTTTGGCCAGTTTCGTTACTGTTCGAAAACCATGCCGGGATTGCATTCATTGCACCGATTCGGTCCAGAAAAGAAAGGAACACACCCAATCCGCTTTTTTGGACTCAATAGTGATGTTTTGGTTGATTTTGGCCAGTTTCGTTACTGTTCGAAAACCATGCCGGGATTGCATTCATTGCACCGATTCGGTCCAGAAAAGAAAGGAACACACCCAATCCGCTTTTTTGGACTCAATAGTGATGTTTTGGTTGATTTTGGCCAGTTTCGTTACTGTTCGAAAACCATGCCGGGATTGCATTCATTGCACCGATTCGGTCCAGAAAAGAAAGGAACACACCCAATCCGCTTTTTTGGACTCAATAGTGATGTTTTGGTTGATTTTGGCCAGTTTCGTTACTGTTCGAAAACCATGCCGGGATTGCATTCATTGCACCGATTCGGTCCAGAAAAGAAAGGAACACACCCAATCCGCTTTTTTGGACTCAATAGTGATGTTTTGGTTGATTTTGGCCAGTTTCGTTACTGTTCGAAAACCATGCCGGGATTGCATTCATTGCACCGATTCGGTCCAGAAAAGAAAGGAACACACCCAATCCGCTTTTTTGGACTCAATAGTGATGTTTTGGTTGATTTTGGCCAGTTTCGTTACTGTTCGAAAACCATGCCGGGATTGCATTCATTGCACCGATTCGGTCCAGAAAAGAAAGGAACACACCCAATCCACTTTTTTTGACCCAATAGTGATGTTTTGGTTCGTTTCGGTTAGTTTCGTTACTGTGCCGGAAACCATGCCGGGTTGCATTTAATGCACCGATTCGGGCCAGAAACAAATGATGCACCGATTCGGGCAAAAAAACGAAATGAACGCACCCAATCCACTTTTTTGGACCCAATAGTGATGTTTTGGTTCGTTTCGGTCAGTTTCGTTACTGTGCAAAAAACCATGCTCGGTAGCATTTAATGACCCGATACTGGCCGGAACCGAAACGATGCACCGATTCGTGCCAGAAACGAAACGAACGCACCCAATCCACTTTTTTGGACCCAATAGTGATGTTTTGGTTCGTTTCGGTCAGTTTCGTTACTGTGCAAAAAACCATGCTCGGTAGCATTTAATGACCCGATACTGGCCGGAACCGAAACGATGCACCGATTCGTGCCAGAAACGAAACGAACGCACCCAATCCACTTTTTTGGACCCAATAGTGATGTTTTGGTTCGTTTCGGTCAGTTTCGTTACTGTGCAAAAAACCATGCTCGGTAGCATTTAATGACCCGATACTGGCCGGAACCGAAACGATGCACCGATTCGTGCCAGAAACGAAACGAACGCACCCAATCCACTTTTTTGGACCCAATAGTGATGTTTTGGTTCGTTTCGGTCAGTTTCGTTACTGTGCAAAAAACCATGCTCGGTAGCATTTAATGACCCGATACTGGCCGGAACCGAAACGATGCACCGATTCGTGCCAGAAACGAAACGAACGCACCCAATCCACTTTTTTGGACCCAATAGTGATGTTTTGGTTCGTTTCGGTCAGTTTCGTTACTGTGCAAAAAACCATGCTCGGTAGCATTTAATGACCCGATACTGGCCGGAACCGAAACGATGCACCGATTCGTGCCAGAAACGAAACGAACGCACCCAATCCACTTTTTTGGACCCAATAGTGATGTTTTGGTTCGTTTCGGTCAGTTTCGTTACTGTGCAAAAAACCATGCTCGGTAGCATTTAATGACCCGATACTGGCCGGAACCGAAACGATGCACCGATTCGTGCCAGAAACGAAACGAACGCACCCAATCCACTTTTTTGGACCCAATAGTGATGTTTTGGTTCGTTTCGGTCAGTTTCGTTACTGTGCAAAAAACCATGCTCGGTAGCATTTAATGACCCGATACTGGCCGGAACCGAAACGATGCACCGATTCGTGCCAGAAACGAAACGAACGCACCCAATCCACTTTTTTGGACCCAATAGTGATGTTTTGGTTCGTTTCGGTCAGTTTCGTTACTGTGCAAAAAACCATGCTCGGTAGCATTTAATGACCCGATACTGGCCGGAACCGAAACGATGCACCGATTCGTGCCAGAAACGAAACGAACGCACCCAATCCACTTTTTTGGACCCAATAGTGATGTTTTGGTTCGTTTCGGTCAGTTTCGTTACTGTGCAAAAAACCATGCTCGGTAGCATTTAATGACCCGATACTGGCCGGAACCGAAACGATGCACCGATTCGTGCCAGAAACGAAACGAACGCACCCAATCCACTTTTTTGGACCCAATAGTGATGTTTTGGTTCGTTTCGGTCAGTTTCGTTACTGTGCAAAAAACCATGCTCGGTAGCATTTAATGACCCGATACTGGCCGGAACCGAAACGATGCACCGATTCGTGCCAGAAACGAAACGAACGCACCCAATCCACTTTTTTGGACCCAATAGTGATGTTTTGGTTCGTTTCGGTCAGTTTCGTTACTGTGCAAAAAACCATGCTCGGTAGCATTTAATGACCCGATACTGGCCGGAACCGAAACGATGCACCGATTCGTGCCAGAAACGAAACGAACGCACCCAATCCACTTTTTTGGACCCAATAGTGATGTTTTGGTTCGTTTCGGTCAGTTTCGTTACTGTGCAAAAAACCATGCTCGGTAGCATTTAATGACCCGATACTGGCCGGAACCGAAACGATGCACCGATTCGTGCCAGAAACGAAACGAACGCACCCAATCCACTTTTTTGGACCCAATAGTGATGTTTTGGTTCGTTTCGGTCAGTTTCGTTACTGTGCAAAAAACCATGCTCGGTAGCATTTAATGACCCGATACTGGCCGGAACCGAAACGATGCACCGATTCGTGCCAGAAACGAAACGAACGCACCCAATCCACTTTTTTGGACCCAATAGTGATGTTTTGGTTCGTTTCGGTCAGTTTCGTTACTGTGCAAAAAACCATGCTCGGTAGCATTTAATGACCCGATACTGGCCGGAACCGAAACGATGCACCGATTCGTGCCAGAAACGAAACGAACGCACCCAATCCACTTTTTTGGACCCAATAGTGATGTTTTGGTTCGTTTCGGTCAGTTTCGTTACTGTGCAAAAAACCATGCTCGGTAGCATTTAATGACCCGATACTGGCCGGAACCGAAACGATGCACCGATTCGTGCCAGAAACGAAACGAACGCACCCAATCCACTTTTTTGGACCCAATAGTGATGTTTTGGTTCGTTTCGGTCAGTTTCGTTACTGTGCAAAAAACCATGCTCGGTAGCATTTAATGACCCGATACTGGCCGGAACCGAAACGATGCACCGATTCGTGCCAGAAACGAAACGAACGCACCCAATCCACTTTTTTGGACCCAATAGTGATGTTTTGGTTCGTTTCGGTCAGTTTCGTTACTGTGCAAAAAACCATGCTCGGTAGCATTTAATGACCCGATACTGGCCGGAACCGAAACGATGCACCGATTCGTGCCAGAAACGAAACGAACGCACCCAATCCACTTTTTTGGACCCAATAGTGATGTTTTGGTTCGTTTCGGTCAGTTTCGTTACTGTGCAAAAAACCATGCTCGGTAGCATTTAATGACCCGATACTGGCCGGAACCGAAACGATGCACCGATTCGTGCCAGAAACGAAACGAACGCACCCAATCCACTTTTTTGGACCCAATAGTGATGTTTTGGTTCGTTTCGGTCAGTTTCGTTACTGTGCAAAAAACCATGCTCGGTAGCATTTAATGACCCGATACTGGCCGGAACCGAAACGATGCACCGATTCGTGCCAGAAACGAAACGAACGCACCCAATCCACTTTTTTGGACCCAATAGTGATGTTTTGGTTCGTTTCGGTCAGTTTCGTTACTGTGCAAAAAACCATGCTCGGTAGCATTTAATGACCCGATACTGGCCGGAACCGAAACGATGCACCGATTCGTGCCAGAAACGAAACGAACGCACCCAATCCACTTTTTTGGACCCAATAGTGATGTTTTGGTTCGTTTCGGTCAGTTTCGTTACTGTGCAAAAAACCATGCTCGGTAGCATTTAATGACCCGATACTGGCCGGAACCGAAACGATGCACCGATTCGTGCCAGAAACGAAACGAACGCACCCAATCCACTTTTTTGGACCCAATAGTGATGTTTTGGTTCGTTTCGGTCAGTTTCGTTACTGTGCAAAAAACCATGCTCGGTAGCATTTAATGACCCGATACTGGCCGGAACCGAAACGATGCACCGATTCGTGCCAGAAACGAAACGAACGCACCCAATCCACTTTTTTGGACCCAATAGTGATGTTTTGGTTCGTTTCGGTCAGTTTCGTTACTGTGCAAAAAACCATGCTCGGTAGCATTTAATGACCCGATACTGGCCGGAACCGAAACGATGCACCGATTCGTGCCAGAAACGAAACGAACGCACCCAATCCACTTTTTTGGACCCAATAGTGATGTTTTGGTTCGTTTCGGTCAGTTTCGTTACTGTGCAAAAAACCATGCTCGGTAGCATTTAATGACCCGATACTGGCCGGAACCGAAACGATGCACCGATTCGTGCCAGAAACGAAACGAACGCACCCAATCCACTTTTTTGGACCCAATAGTGATGTTTTGGTTCGTTTCGGTCAGTTTCGTTACTGTGCAAAAAACCATGCTCGGTAGCATTTAATGACCCGATACTGGCCGGAACCGAAACGATGCACCGATTCGTGCCAGAAACGAAACGAACGCACCCAATCCACTTTTTTGGACCCAATAGTGATGTTTTGGTTCGTTTCGGTCAGTTTCGTTACTGTGCAAAAAACCATGCTCGGTAGCATTTAATGACCCGATACTGGCCGGAACCGAAACGATGCACCGATTCGTGCCAGAAACGAAACGAACGCACCCAATCCACTTTTTTGGACCCAATAGTGATGTTTTGGTTCGTTTCGGTCAGTTTCGTTACTGTGCAAAAAACCATGCTCGGTAGCATTTAATGACCCGATACTGGCCGGAACCGAAACGATGCACCGATTCGTGCCAGAAACGAAACGAACGCACCCAATCCACTTTTTTGGACCCAATAGTGATGTTTTGGTTCGTTTCGGTCAGTTTCGTTACTGTGCAAAAAACCATGCTCGGTAGCATTTAATGACCCGATACTGGCCGGAACCGAAACGATGCACCGATTCGTGCCAGAAACGAAACGAACGCACCCAATCCACTTTTTTGGACCCAATAGTGATGTTTTGGTTCGTTTCGGTCAGTTTCGTTACTGTGCAAAAAACCATGCTCGGTAGCATTTAATGACCCGATACTGGCCGGAACCGAAACGATGCACCGATTCGTGCCAGAAACGAAACGAACGCACCCAATCCACTTTTTTGGACCCAATAGTGATGTTTTGGTTCGTTTCGGTCAGTTTCGTTACTGTGCAAAAAACCATGCTCGGTAGCATTTAATGACCCGATACTGGCCGGAACCGAAACGATGCACCGATTCGTGCCAGAAACGAAACGAACGCACCCAATCCACTTTTTTGGACCCAATAGTGATGTTTTGGTTCGTTTCGGTCAGTTTCGTTACTGTGCAAAAAACCATGCTCGGTAGCATTTAATGACCCGATACTGGCCGGAACCGAAACGATGCACCGATTCGTGCCAGAAACGAAACGAACGCACCCAATCCACTTTTTTGGACCCAATAGTGATGTTTTGGTTCGTTTCGGTCAGTTTCGTTACTGTGCAAAAAACCATGCTCGGTAGCATTTAATGACCCGATACTGGCCGGAACCGAAACGATGCACCGATTCGTGCCAGAAACGAAACGAACGCACCCAATCCACTTTTTTGGACCCAATAGTGATGTTTTGGTTCGTTTCGGTCAGTTTCGTTACTGTGCAAAAAACCATGCTCGGTAGCATTTAATGACCCGATACTGGCCGGAACCGAAACGATGCACCGATTCGTGCCAGAAACGAAACGAACGCACCCAATCCACTTTTTTGGACCCAATAGTGATGTTTTGGTTCGTTTCGGTCAGTTTCGTTACTGTGCAAAAAACCATGCTCGGTAGCATTTAATGACCCGATACTGGCCGGAACCGAAACGATGCACCGATTCGTGCCAGAAACGAAACGAACGCACCCAATCCACTTTTTTGGACCCAATAGTGATGTTTTGGTTCGTTTCGGTCAGTTTCGTTACTGTGCAAAAAACCATGCTCGGTAGCATTTAATGACCCGATACTGGCCGGAACCGAAACGATGCACCGATTCGTGCCAGAAACGAAACGAACGCACCCAATCCACTTTTTTGGACCCAATAGTGATGTTTTGGTTCGTTTCGGTCAGTTTCGTTACTGTGCAAAAAACCATGCTCGGTAGCATTTAATGACCCGATACTGGCCGGAACCGAAACGATGCACCGATTCGTGCCAGAAACGAAACGAACGCACCCAATCCACTTTTTTGGACCCAATAGTGATGTTTTGGTTCGTTTCGGTCAGTTTCGTTACTGTGCAAAAAACCATGCTCGGTAGCATTTAATGACCCGATACTGGCCGGAACCGAAACGATGCACCGATTCGTGCCAGAAACGAAACGAACGCACCCAATCCACTTTTTTGGACCCAATAGTGATGTTTTGGTTCGTTTCGGTCAGTTTCGTTACTGTGCAAAAAACCATGCTCGGTAGCATTTAATGACCCGATACTGGCCGGAACCGAAACGATGCACCGATTCGTGCCAGAAACGAAACGAACGCACCCAATCCACTTTTTTGGACCCAATAGTGATGTTTTGGTTCGTTTCGGTCAGTTTCGTTACTGTGCAAAAAACCATGCTCGGTAGCATTTAATGACCCGATACTGGCCGGAACCGAAACGATGCACCGATTCGTGCCAGAAACGAAACGAACGCACCCAATCCACTTTTTTGGACCCAATAGTGATGTTTTGGTTCGTTTCGGTCAGTTTCGTTACTGTGCAAAAAACCATGCTCGGTAGCATTTAATGACCCGATACTGGCCGGAACCGAAACGATGCACCGATTCGTGCCAGAAACGAAACGAACGCACCCAATCCACTTTTTTGGACCCAATAGTGATGTTTTGGTTCGTTTCGGTCAGTTTCGTTACTGTGCAAAAAACCATGCTCGGTAGCATTTAATGACCCGATACTGGCCGGAACCGAAACGATGCACCGATTCGTGCCAGAAACGAAACGAACGCACCCAATCCACTTTTTTGGACCCAATAGTGATGTTTTGGTTCGTTTCGGTCAGTTTCGTTACTGTGCAAAAAACCATGCTCGGTAGCATTTAATGACCCGATACTGGCCGGAACCGAAACGATGCACCGATTCGTGCCAGAAACGAAACGAACGCACCCAATCCACTTTTTTGGACCCAATAGTGATGTTTTGGTTCGTTTCGGTCAGTTTCGTTACTGTGCAAAAAACCATGCTCGGTAGCATTTAATGACCCGATACTGGCCGGAACCGAAACGATGCACCGATTCGTGCCAGAAACGAAACGAACGCACCCAATCCACTTTTTTGGACCCAATAGTGATGTTTTGGTTCGTTTCGGTCAGTTTCGTTACTGTGCAAAAAACCATGCTCGGTAGCATTTAATGACCCGATACTGGCCGGAACCGAAACGATGCACCGATTCGTGCCAGAAACGAAACGAACGCACCCAATCCACTTTTTTGGACCCAATAGTGATGTTTTGGTTCGTTTCGGTCAGTTTCGTTACTGTGCAAAAAACCATGCTCGGTAGCATTTAATGACCCGATACTGGCCGGAACCGAAACGATGCACCGATTCGTGCCAGAAACGAAACGAACGCACCCAATCCACTTTTTTGGACCCAATAGTGATGTTTTGGTTCGTTTCGGTCAGTTTCGTTACTGTGCAAAAAACCATGCTCGGTAGCATTTAATGACCCGATACTGGCCGGAACCGAAACGATGCACCGATTCGTGCCAGAAACGAAACGAACGCACCCAATCCACTTTTTTGGACCCAATAGTGATGTTTTGGTTCGTTTCGGTCAGTTTCGTTACTGTGCAAAAAACCATGCTCGGTAGCATTTAATGACCCGATACTGGCCGGAACCGAAACGATGCACCGATTCGTGCCAGAAACGAAACGAACGCACCCAATCCACTTTTTTGGACCCAATAGTGATGTTTTGGTTCGTTTCGGTCAGTTTCGTTACTGTGCAAAAAACCATGCTCGGTAGCATTTAATGACCCGATACTGGCCGGAACCGAAACGATGCACCGATTCGTGCCAGAAACGAAACGAACGCACCCAATCCACTTTTTTGGACCCAATAGTGATGTTTTGGTTCGTTTCGGTCAGTTTCGTTACTGTGCAAAAAACCATGCTCGGTAGCATTTAATGACCCGATACTGGCCGGAACCGAAACGATGCACCGATTCGTGCCAGAAACGAAACGAACGCACCCAATCCACTTTTTTGGACCCAATAGTGATGTTTTGGTTCGTTTCGGTCAGTTTCGTTACTGTGCAAAAAACCATGCTCGGTAGCATTTAATGACCCGATACTGGCCGGAACCGAAACGATGCACCGATTCGTGCCAGAAACGAAACGAACGCACCCAATCCACTTTTTTGGACCCAATAGTGATGTTTTGGTTCGTTTCGGTCAGTTTCGTTACTGTGCAAAAAACCATGCTCGGTAGCATTTAATGACCCGATACTGGCCGGAACCGAAACGATGCACCGATTCGTGCCAGAAACGAAACGAACGCACCCAATCCACTTTTTTGGACCCAATAGTGATGTTTTGGTTCGTTTCGGTCAGTTTCGTTACTGTGCAAAAAACCATGCTCGGTAGCATTTAATGACCCGATACTGGCCGGAACCGAAACGATGCACCGATTCGTGCCAGAAACGAAACGAACGCACCCAATCCACTTTTTTGGACCCAATAGTGATGTTTTGGTTCGTTTCGGTCAGTTTCGTTACTGTGCAAAAAACCATGCTCGGTAGCATTTAATGACCCGATACTGGCCGGAACCGAAACGATGCACCGATTCGTGCCAGAAACGAAACGAACGCACCCAATCCACTTTTTTGGACCCAATAGTGATGTTTTGGTTCGTTTCGGTCAGTTTCGTTACTGTGCAAAAAACCATGCTCGGTAGCATTTAATGACCCGATACTGGCCGGAACCGAAACGATGCACCGATTCGTGCCAGAAACGAAACGAACGCACCCAATCCACTTTTTTGGACCCAATAGTGATGTTTTGGTTCGTTTCGGTCAGTTTCGTTACTGTGCAAAAAACCATGCTCGGTAGCATTTAATGACCCGATACTGGCCGGAACCGAAACGATGCACCGATTCGTGCCAGAAACGAAACGAACGCACCCAATCCACTTTTTTGGACCCAATAGTGATGTTTTGGTTCGTTTCGGTCAGTTTCGTTACTGTGCAAAAAACCATGCTCGGTAGCATTTAATGACCCGATACTGGCCGGAACCGAAACGATGCACCGATTCGTGCCAGAAACGAAACGAACGCACCCAATCCACTTTTTTGGACCCAATAGTGATGTTTTGGTTCGTTTCGGTCAGTTTCGTTACTGTGCAAAAAACCATGCTCGGTAGCATTTAATGACCCGATACTGGCCGGAACCGAAACGATGCACCGATTCGTGCCAGAAACGAAACGAACGCACCCAATCCACTTTTTTGGACCCAATAGTGATGTTTTGGTTCGTTTCGGTCAGTTTCGTTACTGTGCAAAAAACCATGCTCGGTAGCATTTAATGACCCGATACTGGCCGGAACCGAAACGATGCACCGATTCGTGCCAGAAACGAAACGAACGCACCCAATCCACTTTTTTGGACCCAATAGTGATGTTTTGGTTCGTTTCGGTCAGTTTCGTTACTGTGCAAAAAACCATGCTCGGTAGCATTTAATGACCCGATACTGGCCGGAACCGAAACGATGCACCGATTCGTGCCAGAAACGAAACGAACGCACCCAATCCACTTTTTTGGACCCAATAGTGATGTTTTGGTTCGTTTCGGTCAGTTTCGTTACTGTGCAAAAAACCATGCTCGGTAGCATTTAATGACCCGATACTGGCCGGAACCGAAACGATGCACCGATTCGTGCCAGAAACGAAACGAACGCACCCAATCCACTTTTTTGGACCCAATAGTGATGTTTTGGTTCGTTTCGGTCAGTTTCGTTACTGTGCAAAAAACCATGCTCGGTAGCATTTAATGACCCGATACTGGCCGGAACCGAAACGATGCACCGATTCGTGCCAGAAACGAAACGAACGCACCCAATCCACTTTTTTGGACCCAATAGTGATGTTTTGGTTCGTTTCGGTCAGTTTCGTTACTGTGCAAAAAACCATGCTCGGTAGCATTTAATGACCCGATACTGGCCGGAACCGAAACGATGCACCGATTCGTGCCAGAAACGAAACGAACGCACCCAATCCACTTTTTTGGACCCAATAGTGATGTTTTGGTTCGTTTCGGTCAGTTTCGTTACTGTGCAAAAAACCATGCTCGGTAGCATTTAATGACCCGATACTGGCCGGAACCGAAACGATGCACCGATTCGTGCCAGAAACGAAACGAACGCACCCAATCCACTTTTTTGGACCCAATAGTGATGTTTTGGTTCGTTTCGGTCAGTTTCGTTACTGTGCAAAAAACCATGCTCGGTAGCATTTAATGACCCGATACTGGCCGGAACCGAAACGATGCACCGATTCGTGCCAGAAACGAAACGAACGCACCCAATCCACTTTTTTGGACCCAATAGTGATGTTTTGGTTCGTTTCGGTCAGTTTCGTTACTGTGCAAAAAACCATGCTCGGTAGCATTTAATGACCCGATACTGGCCGGAACCGAAACGATGCACCGATTCGTGCCAGAAACGAAACGAACGCACCCAATCCACTTTTTTGGACCCAATAGTGATGTTTTGGTTCGTTTCGGTCAGTTTCGTTACTGTGCCGGAAACCATACCGGGGTTGCATTTAATGCACCGATTCGGGCCATAAATGAAACGATGCACCAAATCAGGCCAAAAACGAAACGACCGCACCCAATCAAGTTTTTTGGACCCAATAGTGATGCTTTGGTTCGTTTCGGTAAATTTTGTTGTTGTGCCGGAAACCATACCGGGGTTGCATTTAATGCACTGCTTCGGGCCGTAATGAAACGATGCACCAAGTCAGGCCAAAAATGAAACGACCGCACCCAATCAAGTTTTTT
>OAMR01000773.1:402748-447626 GCA_900205405.1 Echinochloa crus-galli | reverse complement strand
AAACGAAACGAACGCACCCAATCCACTTTTTTGACCCGTTAGTGATATTTTGGTCAGTTTCGTTACTGCGGAAAAAACCAAGTCGGGGTCGCATTTAATGCACCGGTTCGGGCCGTTAACGAAACGATGGACCAAATCGGGCCAGAAATGAAACGAATGCACCCAATCCACTTTTTTGGACCCAATAGTGATGTTTTGGTACGTTTCGGTCAATTTCGTTACTGTGCGGGAAACCATGCCGGGGTTGCATTTACTGCACCGATTCGGGCCATAAATGAAACGATGCACCAAATCAGGCCAAAAACGAAACGACCGCACCCAATCAAGTTTTTTGGACCCAATAGTGATGTTTTGGTACGTTTCGGTCAATTTCGTTACTGTGCGGGAAACCATGCCGGGGTTGCATTTACTGCGCCGATTCGGGCCATAAATGAAACGATGCACCAAATCAGGCCAAAAACGAAACGACCGCACCCAATCAAGTTTTTTGGACCCAATAGTGATGTTTTGGTACGTTTCGGTCAATTTCGTTACTGTGCGGGAAACCATGCCGGGGTTGCATTCAATGCACAGATTCGGGCCGAAATGAAACGATCCACCAATTCGGGCTAGAAACGAAACGAACGCACCCAATCCACTTTTTTGGACTCAATAGTGATGTTTTCGTTCTTTTTCGTTAGTTTTTTTAATTTGCCGGAAACCATGCCGGGGTTGCATTCAATGCACAGATTCGGGGCGAAAATGAAACGATGCACCTCACCGGGCCATTAAGGATAGGAATACACCCAATCAACTTTTTTTGACCCAATAGTGATGTTTTGGGTTGTTTCGGTCAGTTTTGTTACGGTGCCGAAAACTATGTCGGGGTTGCATATAATGCACCGATTCGGGCATGAAACAAAACGATGCACCGATTCAAGCAGAAAACGAAACAAACGCAGCCAATCAAATTTTCTCAACCAGTTAGTGATATTTTGCTTGTTTCGGTCACTTTCGTTGTTGTGCCGTGAACCATACCGGGGTTGCATTTAATTCACTGATTCGGGCCAGAGACGAAACGATGCACCGATTAAGGCCAAAAATGAAACGAACATACCCAATCAACTTTTTTGGACTCAATAGTGATATTTTGGTTCTTTTTGGTGAGTTTTTTTACTATGCCGGAAACCATGCCGGGGTTGCATTCAATGCACAGATTCGGGTCGAAAACGAAATGATGCACCAAATCGGGCCATAAACAAAAGGAACACACCCAAACCACTTTTTTTGACCCAATAGTGATGTTTTGGTTCGTTTCGGTTAGTTTCCTTACTGTGCCGGAAACCATGCCGGGTTGCATTTAATGCACCAATTCGGCCGGAAATGAAACGATGCACCGATTCGGGCAAAAAACAAAATGAACGCACCCAATCCACTTTTTTGGACCCAATAGTGATGTTTTGGTTCGTTTTGGTCAGTTTCGTTACTGTTCGAAAACTATGCCGGGATTGCATTCATTGCACCAATTCGATCCAGAAACGAAAGGAACGCCCGCAATCCACTTTTTTGGACTCGATAGGGATGTTTTGGTTCTTTTTGGTCAGATTTGCTACTATGCCTGAAACCTTGCCGGGGTTGCATTCAATGCACAGATTCGGGCCGAAAACGAAATGATGCACCAAATCGGGCCATAAAACCCAATAGTGATGTTTAGGTTCGTTTCGGTCAGTTTCGTTACTGTGCAAAAAACCATGCTCGGTAGCATTTAATGCACTGATTCTGGCCGGAACCGAAACGATGCTCCGATTCGGGCCAGAAACGAAACGAACGCACCCAATCTACTTTTTTGGACCCAATAGTGATGTTTAGGTTCGTTTCGGTCAGTTTCGTTACTGTGCAAAAAACCATGCTCGGTAGCATTTAATGCACTGATTCTGGCCGGAACCGAAACGATGCTCCGATTCGGGCCAGAAACGAAACGAACGCACCCAATCCACTTTTTTGGACCCAATAGTGATGTTTAGGTTCGTTTCGGTCAGTTTCGTTACTGTGCAAAAAACCATGCTCGGTAGCATTTAATGCACTGATTCTGGCCAGAACCGAAACGATGCACCGATTCGGACCAGAAACGAAACGAACGCACCCAGTCCACTTTTTTGGACTAAATAGTGATGTTTTGGTTCTTTTTGGTCAGTTTCGTTACTATGCCGGAAACCATGCCGGGGTTGCATTCAATGCACATATTCGGGCCGAAAACGAAACGATGCACCAATTCTGGCCAGAAACGAAACGATGCACCGATTCAGGACAAAACTGAAACGAACGCACCCAATCAAGTTTGTTGGAATAAATACTGATGTTCTGGTTCTTTTTGGTCAGTTTCGTTACCATGCCGGGGTTGCATTCAATACACAAATTCGGGCCAAAACGAAACGATCCACCAATTCGGGCCAGAAACGAAACGAACGCTCCCAATCCACTTTTTTGGACTCAATAGTGATGTTTTGGTTCTTTTTGGTCAGTTTTGTTACTATGCCGGAAACCATGCCGGGGTTGCATTCAATGCACAGATTCAGGCTGAAAAAGAAAAGATGCAACAAATCGGGCCATAAATGAAAGGAACACACCCAATCCACTTTTTTTGACCCAATAGTGATGTTTTGGTTCGTTTTGGTCAGTTTCGTTACTGTTCGGAAACCATGGTGGGGTTGCATTCATTGCACCGATGCGGGCTAGAAACGAAATGATGCACCGATTCGGACCAGAAACAAAACGAACACACCCAGTCCACTTTTTGGGACTCAATAGTGATGTTTTGGTTCTTTTTGGTCAGCTTCGTTACTATGCCAGAAATAATGTCGGGGTTTCATTCAATGCACAGATTCAAGCCGAAAACGAAACGATGCCCCAAATTGGGCCAGAAACGAAACGAACGCACCCAATCCACTTTTTTGGACCCAATAGTGATGTTTAGGTTCGTTTCGGTCAGTTTCGTTACTGTGCAAAAAACCATGCTCGGTAGCATTTAATGCACTGATTCTGGCAGGAACCGAAACGATGCTCTGTTTCGGGAAAGAAACGAAACGAACGCACCCAATCCACTTTTTTGGACCCAATAGTGATGTTTAGGTTCGTTTCGGTCAGTTTCGTTACTGTGCAAAAAACCATGCTCGGTAGCATTTAATGCACTGATTCTGGCAGGAACCGAAACGATGCTCCGATTCGGGCCAGAAACGAAACGAACGCACCCAATCCACTTTTTTGGACCCAATAGTGATGTTTAGGTTCGTTTCGGTCAGTTTCGTTACTGTGCAAAAAACCATGCTCGGTAGCATTTAATGCACTGATTCTGGCAGGAACCGAAACGATGCTCTGTTTCGGGAAAGAAACGCAGAAACGAAACGAACGCTCCCAATCCACTTTTTTGGACTCAATAGTGATGTTTTGGTTCTTTTTGGTCAGTTTTGTTACTATGCCGGAAACCATGCCGGGGTTGCATTCAATGCACAGATTCAGGCTGAAAAAGAAAAGATGCAACAAATTGGGCCAGAAACGAAACGAACGCACCCAATCCACTTTTTTGGACCCAATAGTGATGTTTAGGTTCGTTTCGGTCAGTTTCGTTACTGTGCAAAAAACCATGCTCGGTAGCATTTAATGCACTGATTCTGGCAGGAACCGAAACGATGCTCCGATTCGGGCCAGAAACGAAACGAACGCACCCAATCCACTTTTTTGGACCCAATAGTGATGTTTAGGTTCGTTTCGGTCAGTTTCGTTACTGTGCAAAAAACCATGCTCGGTAGCATTTAATGCACTGATTCTGGCAGGAACCGAAACGATGCTCTGTTTCGGGAAAGAAACGAAACGAACGCACCCAATCCACTTTTTTGGACCCAATAGTGATGTTTAGGTTCGTTTCGGTCAGTTTCGTTACTGTGCAAAAAACCATGCTCGGTAGCATTTAATGCACTGATTCTGGCAGGAACCGAAACGATGCTCTGTTTCGGGAAAGAAACGAAACGAACGCACCCAATCCACTTTTTTGGACCCAATAGTGATGTTTAGGTTCGTTTCGGTCAGTTTCGTTACTGTGCAAAAAACCATGCTCGGTAGCATTTAATGCACTGATTCTGGCAGGAACCGAAACGATGCTCTGTTTCGGGAAAGAAACGAAACGAACGCACCCAATCCACTTTTTTGGACCCAATAGTGATGTTTAGGTTCGTTTCGGTCAGTTTCGTTACTGTGCAAAAAACCATGCTCGGTAGCATTTAATGCACTGATTCTGGCAGGAACCGAAACGATGCTCTGTTTCGGGAAAGAAACGAAACGAACGCACCCAATCCACTTTTTTGGACCCAATAGTGATGTTTAGGTTCGTTTCGGTCAGTTTCGTTACTGTGCAAAAAACCATGCTCGGTAGCATTTAATGCACTGATTCTGGCAGGAACCGAAACGATGCTCTGTTTCGGGAAAGAAACGAAACGAACGCACCCAATCCACTTTTTTGGACCCAATAGTGATGTTTAGGTTCGTTTCGGTCAGTTTCGTTACTGTGCAAAAAACCATGCTCGGTAGCATTTAATGCACTGATTCTGGCAGGAACCGAAACGATGCTCTGTTTCGGGAAAGAAACGAAACGAACGCACCCAATCCACTTTTTTGGACCCAATAGTGATGTTTAGGTTCGTTTCGGTCAGTTTCGTTACTGTGCAAAAAACCATGCTCGGTAGCATTTAATGCACTGATTCTGGCAGGAACCGAAACGATGCTCTGTTTCGGGAAAGAAACGAAACGAACGCACCCAATCCACTTTTTTGGACCCAATAGTGATGTTTAGGTTCGTTTCGGTCAGTTTCGTTACTGTGCAAAAAACCATGCTCGGTAGCATTTAATGCACTGATTCTGGCAGGAACCGAAACGATGCTCTGTTTCGGGAAAGAAACGAAACGAACGCACCCAATCCACTTTTTTGGACCCAATAGTGATGTTTAGGTTCGTTTCGGTCAGTTTCGTTACTGTGCAAAAAACCATGCTCGGTAGCATTTAATGCACTGATTCTGGCAGGAACCGAAACGATGCTCTGTTTCGGGAAAGAAACGAAACGAACGCACCCAATCCACTTTTTTGGACCCAATAGTGATGTTTAGGTTCGTTTCGGTCAGTTTCGTTACTGTGCAAAAAACCATGCTCGGTAGCATTTAATGCACTGATTCTGGCAGGAACCGAAACGATGCTCTGTTTCGGGAAAGAAACGAAACGAACGCACCCAATCCACTTTTTTGGACCCAATAGTGATGTTTAGGTTCGTTTCGGTCAGTTTCGTTACTGTGCAAAAAACCATGCTCGGTAGCATTTAATGCACTGATTCTGGCAGGAACCGAAACGATGCTCTGTTTCGGGAAAGAAACGAAACGAACGCACCCAATCCACTTTTTTGGACCCAATAGTGATGTTTAGGTTCGTTTCGGTCAGTTTCGTTACTGTGCAAAAAACCATGCTCGGTAGCATTTAATGCACTGATTCTGGCAGGAACCGAAACGATGCTCTGTTTCGGGAAAGAAACGAAACGAACGCACCCAATCCACTTTTTTGGACCCAATAGTGATGTTTAGGTTCGTTTCGGTCAGTTTCGTTACTGTGCAAAAAACCATGCTCGGTAGCATTTAATGCACTGATTCTGGCAGGAACCGAAACGATGCTCTGTTTCGGGAAAGAAACGAAACGAACGCACCCAATCCACTTTTTTGGACCCAATAGTGATGTTTAGGTTCGTTTCGGTCAGTTTCGTTACTGTGCAAAAAACCATGCTCGGTAGCATTTAATGCACTGATTCTGGCAGGAACCGAAACGATGCTCTGTTTCGGGAAAGAAACGAAACGAACGCACCCAATCCACTTTTTTGGACCCAATAGTGATGTTTAGGTTCGTTTCGGTCAGTTTCGTTACTGTGCAAAAAACCATGCTCGGTAGCATTTAATGCACTGATTCTGGCAGGAACCGAAACGATGCTCTGTTTCGGGAAAGAAACGAAACGAACGCACCCAATCCACTTTTTTGGACCCAATAGTGATGTTTAGGTTCGTTTCGGTCAGTTTCGTTACTGTGCAAAAAACCATGCTCGGTAGCATTTAATGCACTGATTCTGGCAGGAACCGAAACGATGCTCTGTTTCGGGAAAGAAACGAAACGAACGCACCCAATCCACTTTTTTGGACCCAATAGTGATGTTTAGGTTCGTTTCGGTCAGTTTCGTTACTGTGCAAAAAACCATGCTCGGTAGCATTTAATGCACTGATTCTGGCAGGAACCGAAACGATGCTCTGTTTCGGGAAAGAAACGAAACGAACGCACCCAATCCACTTTTTTGGACCCAATAGTGATGTTTAGGTTCGTTTCGGTCAGTTTCGTTACTGTGCAAAAAACCATGCTCGGTAGCATTTAATGCACTGATTCTGGCAGGAACCGAAACGATGCTCTGTTTCGGGAAAGAAACGAAACGAACGCACCCAATCCACTTTTTTGGACCCAATAGTGATGTTTAGGTTCGTTTCGGTCAGTTTCGTTACTGTGCAAAAAACCATGCTCGGTAGCATTTAATGCACTGATTCTGGCAGGAACCGAAACGATGCTCTGTTTCGGGAAAGAAACGAAACGAACGCACCCAATCCACTTTTTTGGACCCAATAGTGATGTTTAGGTTCGTTTCGGTCAGTTTCGTTACTGTGCAAAAAACCATGCTCGGTAGCATTTAATGCACTGATTCTGGCAGGAACCGAAACGATGCTCTGTTTCGGGAAAGAAACGAAACGAACGCACCCAATCCACTTTTTTGGACCCAATAGTGATGTTTAGGTTCGTTTCGGTCAGTTTCGTTACTGTGCAAAAAACCATGCTCGGTAGCATTTAATGCACTGATTCTGGCAGGAACCGAAACGATGCTCTGTTTCGGGAAAGAAACGAAACGAACGCACCCAATCCACTTTTTTGGACCCAATAGTGATGTTTAGGTTCGTTTCGGTCAGTTTCGTTACTGTGCAAAAAACCATGCTCGGTAGCATTTAATGCACTGATTCTGGCAGGAACCGAAACGATGCTCTGTTTCGGGAAAGAAACGAAACGAACGCACCCAATCCACTTTTTTGGACCCAATAGTGATGTTTAGGTTCGTTTCGGTCAGTTTCGTTACTGTGCAAAAAACCATGCTCGGTAGCATTTAATGCACTGATTCTGGCAGGAACCGAAACGATGCTCTGTTTCGGGAAAGAAACGAAACGAACGCACCCAATCCACTTTTTTGGACCCAATAGTGATGTTTAGGTTCGTTTCGGTCAGTTTCGTTACTGTGCAAAAAACCATGCTCGGTAGCATTTAATGCACTGATTCTGGCAGGAACCGAAACGATGCTCTGTTTCGGGAAAGAAACGAAACGAACGCACCCAATCCACTTTTTTGGACCCAATAGTGATGTTTAGGTTCGTTTCGGTCAGTTTCGTTACTGTGCAAAAAACCATGCTCGGTAGCATTTAATGCACTGATTCTGGCAGGAACCGAAACGATGCTCTGTTTCGGGAAAGAAACGAAACGAACGCACCCAATCCACTTTTTTGGACCCAATAGTGATGTTTAGGTTCGTTTCGGTCAGTTTCGTTACTGTGCAAAAAACCATGCTCGGTAGCATTTAATGCACTGATTCTGGCAGGAACCGAAACGATGCTCTGTTTCGGGAAAGAAACGAAACGAACGCACCCAATCCACTTTTTTGGACCCAATAGTGATGTTTAGGTTCGTTTCGGTCAGTTTCGTTACTGTGCAAAAAACCATGCTCGGTAGCATTTAATGCACTGATTCTGGCAGGAACCGAAACGATGCTCTGTTTCGGGAAAGAAACGAAACGAACGCACCCAATCCACTTTTTTGGACCCAATAGTGATGTTTAGGTTCGTTTCGGTCAGTTTCGTTACTGTGCAAAAAACCATGCTCGGTAGCATTTAATGCACTGATTCTGGCAGGAACCGAAACGATGCTCTGTTTCGGGAAAGAAACGAAACGAACGCACCCAATCCACTTTTTTGGACCCAATAGTGATGTTTAGGTTCGTTTCGGTCAGTTTCGTTACTGTGCAAAAAACCATGCTCGGTAGCATTTAATGCACTGATTCTGGCAGGAACCGAAACGATGCTCTGTTTCGGGAAAGAAACGAAACGAACGCACCCAATCCACTTTTTTGGACCCAATAGTGATGTTTAGGTTCGTTTCGGTCAGTTTCGTTACTGTGCAAAAAACCATGCTCGGTAGCATTTAATGCACTGATTCTGGCAGGAACCGAAACGATGCTCTGTTTCGGGAAAGAAACGAAACGAACGCACCCAATCCACTTTTTTGGACCCAATAGTGATGTTTAGGTTCGTTTCGGTCAGTTTCGTTACTGTGCAAAAAACCATGCTCGGTAGCATTTAATGCACTGATTCTGGCAGGAACCGAAACGATGCTCTGTTTCGGGAAAGAAACGAAACGAACGCACCCAATCCACTTTTTTGGACCCAATAGTGATGTTTAGGTTCGTTTCGGTCAGTTTCGTTACTGTGCAAAAAACCATGCTCGGTAGCATTTTTTTTTTACCCAATAGTGATGTTTTTGTTTCGTTTCGGTCAGTTTCGTTACTGTGCCGGAAACCGTGCCGGGGTTGCATTTAATGCACCGATTCGGGCCAGAAATGAAACGATGCACCGATTCAGGCCAAAAATGAAACAAACGCACCCAATCAAGTTTTTGTGACTCAATACTGATGTTTTGGTTCTTTTTGGACAGTTTCGTTGTTGTGCCGGAAACCATACCGGGGTTGCATTTAATGCACCGATTCGGGCCAGAAACGAAACGATGCACCGATTCCGGCCAAAACTGAAACGAACGCACCCAATCAAGTTTTTTGGACTCAATACTGATGTTCTGGTTCTTATTGGTCAATTTCGTTACCATGCCGGAAACCATGCCGGGGTTGCATTCAATGCACAGATTCGGACTGAAATGAAACGATCCACCAATTCGGGCTAGAAACGAAACGAACGCACCCAATCCACTTTTTTGGACTCAATAGTGATGTTTTCGTTCTTTTTGGTTAGTTTTTTTAATTTGCCGGAAACCATGCCGGGGTTGCATTCAATGCACAGATTCGGGGCGAAAATGAAACGATGCACCAAATCGGGCCATTAAGGATAGGAATACACCCAATCAACTTTTTTGACCCAATAGTGATGTTTTGGTTTGTTTCGGTCAGTTTCGTTACGGTGCCGAAAACTATGTCGGGGTTGCATATAATGCACCGATTCGGGCATGAAACAAAACGATGCACCGATTCAAGCAAAAAATGAAACAAACGCAGCCAATCAAATTTTCTGAACCCAATAGTGATATTTTGGTTGTTTCGGTCACTTTCGTTGTTGTGCCGTGAACCATACCGGGGTTGCATTTAATTCACCGATTCGGGCCAGAGACAAAACGATGCACCGATTAAGGCCAAAAATGAAACGAACATACCCAATCCACTTTTTTGGACTCAATAGTGATGTTTTGGTTCTTTTTGGTCAGCTTTTTACTATGCCGGAAACCATGCCGGGGTTGCATTCAATGCACAGATTCGGGTCGAAAACGAAATGATGCACCAAATCGGGCCATAAACAAAAGGAACACACCCAAACCACTTTTTTTGACCCAATAGTGATGTTTTGGTTCGTTTCGGTCAGTTTCCTTACTGTGCCGGAAACCATGCCGGGTTGCATTTAATGCACCAATTCGGCCGGAAATGAAACAATGCACCGATTCGGGCAAAAAACAAAATGAATGCACCCAATCCACTTTTTTGGACCCAATAGTGATGTTTTTGTTCGTTTTGGTCAGTTTCGTTACTGTTCGAAAACTATGCCGGGATTGCATTCATTGCACCGATTCGATCCAGAAACGAAAGGAACGCACGCAATCCACTTTTTTGGACTCGATAGTGATGTTTTGGTTCTTTTTGGTCAGATTTGCTACTATGCCTGAAACCATGCCGGGGTTGCATTCAATGCACCAATTGGGGCCAGAAACGAACGCACCCAATCAAGTTTTTTTGACTCAATAGTGATGTTTTGGTTCTTTTTGGTCAGATTTGCTACTATGCCTGAAACCATGCCGGGGTTGCATTTAATGCCCCGATTCAGCCGGAAATGAAACGATGCACCGATTCAGACCAGAAACGAAACGAATGCACCAAATCCACTTTGGACTCAATAGTGATTTTTTGGTTCTTTTTGGTCAGTTTCGTTACAATGCCTGAAACCATGTCGGGGTTGCATTCAATGCACCAATTGGGGCCAGAAACGAACGCACCCAATCAAGTTTTTTGGACTCAATAGTGATGTTTTGGTTCTTTTTAGTCAGTTTTGTTACCCTGCCGGAAACCATGCCGGGGTTGCATTCAATGCACAGATTCGGGCCGAAATGAAACGATGCATCAATTCAGGCAAAAAACGAAATGAACGCACCCAATGCACTTTTTTGGACCCAACAGTGATGTTTTGGTTTGTTTTGGTCAGTTTCGTTACTTTGCCTGAAACCATGCCGGGGTTGCATTCAATGCACCGATTCGGGCCGGAAATGAGACCATGCCGGGGTTGCATTCAATGCACCGATTCGGGCCGGAAATGAGACGATGCAACAATTTGGTCCAGAAATGAAACGAACACACCCAATCTACTTTTTTTGACCCAATAGTGATGTTTTGGTTGGTTTCGGTCAGTTTTGTTACTGTGCCGGAAACCATGTCGGGGTTGCATTTAATGCCCCTATTCGGCCGGAAATGAAACGATGCATCGATTCAGACCAGAAACGAAATGAATGCACCCAATCCACTTTTTTCGACTCAATACTGATGTTTTGGTTCTTTTTGGTGAGCTTTGTTACTATGCCGGAAACCATACCGGGGTTGCATTCAATGCACAGATTCAGGCCAAAAGCGAAACGATGCACCGAATCGGGCCAGAAACGAAACGAACGCACCCAATCCACTTTTTTGGACCCAATAGTGATGTTTTGGTTTGTTTCGGTCAGTTTCGTTACCGTTACGGAAACCATGCCGGGGTTGCATTTAATGCACCGATTCGGGCCATAAACGAAACGATGCACAAAATTAGGCCAAAAACGAAACGAACACACCCAATCAAGTTTTTTGGACCCAATAGTGATGTTTTGGTTCGTTGCGGTCAGTTTCGTTGCTGTGATGGAAACCATACCGGGGTTGCATTTAATGCACCGATTCGGGCCAGAAACGAAACGATGCACCGATTCAGGACAAAACTGAAACGAACGCACTCAATCAAGTTTGTTGGACTCAATACTGATGTTCTGGTTTGTTTTTGGTCAGTTTCGTTACCATGCTGGAAACCATGCCGGGGTTGCATTCAATGCACAGATTCGGGCCGAAACGAAACGATGCACAAATTCGGGCCAGAAACAAAACGAATGCTCCCAATCCACTTTTTTGGACTCAATAGTGATGTTTTGGTTCTTTTTGGTCAGTTTTTTTACTATGCCGGAAACCATGCCGGGGTTGCATTCAATGCACAGATTCGGGCTGAAAACGAAACGATGCACCACATCGGGCCATAAAGGAAAGGAACACACTCAATCCACTTTTTTTGACCGAATAGTGATGTTTTGGGTCGTTTTGGTCAGTTTCGTTACTGTTCGGAAACCATGCTGGGGTTGCATTCATTGCACCGATTCGGGCTAGAAACAAAATGATGCACCGATTCGGACCAGAAACGAAACGATCGCACCCAGTCCACTTTTTTGGACTCAATAATGATGTTTTGGTTCTTTTTGGTTAGTTTCGTTACTACGCCGGATACTATGCCGGGGTCGCATTCAACGCACAGATTCGGGCCGAAAACGAAACGATGCACCAATTCGGGCTAGAAACGAAACGATGCACCGATTCAGACCAGAGTGATGTTTTGGTTCGTTTCGGTCAGTTTCGTTGTTGTTCTGGAAACCATATCGGGGTTGCATTTAATGCACCGATTCGGGCCAGAAACGAAACGATGAACGGATTCAAGCCAAAACTGAAACAAATGCACCCAATCAAGTTTTTGCGACTCAATACTGATGTTCTGGTTATTTTTGATCAGTTTCATTACCATGCCGGAAACCATGCCGGGGTTGCATTCAATGCATAGATTCGGGCGGAAACGAAACGATGCACCAATTCTTTTTGGTCAGTTTTTTTACTGTGCCGGAAACCATGCCGAGGTTGCATTCAATGCACAGATTCGGGCCGAAAACGAAACAATGCACCAAATCGGGCCATCAAGGAAAGGAACACACCCAATCCAGTTTTTTGACAATAGTGATGTTTTGGTTCGTTTCGGTCAGTTTCGTTGCTGTGCTGGAAACCATATCGGGGTTGCATTTAATGCACCGATTCGGGCCAGAAACGAAACGATGAACGGATTCAAGCCAAAACTGAAACGAATGCACCCAATCAAGTTTTTGCGACACAATACTGATGTTCTGGTTATTTTTGATCAGTTTCATTACCATGCCGGAAACCATGCCGGGGTTGCATTCATCGCACCGATTCGGCCAGAAACGAAACGATGCACCGATTCAGACCAGAAACAAAACGATCGCACCCAGTCCACTTTTTTGGACTCAATAATGATGTTTTGGTTCTTTTTGGTCAGTTTCGTTACTACGCCGGATACTATGCCGGGGTCGCATTCAATGCACAGATTCGGGCCGAAAACGAGACGATGCACCAATTCAGGCCAGAAACGAAACGATGCACCGATTCGGACCAGAAACGAAACGAACGCACCCAATCCTCTTTTTCGGACCCAATAGTGATATTTTGGTTCATTTCGGTCTGTTTCGTTACGGTGACGAAAACCATGCCGGGGTTGCATTTAATGCACCGATTCGGCTGGAAATGAAACGATGCACCGATTCGGGCCAAAAGCGAAACGAACGCACCCAATCCACTTTTTTGGACTCAATAGTGATGTTTTGGTTCGTTTTGGTCAGTTTAGTTACCATTCAAAAACCATGCCGGGGTTGCATTCATTGCACCGATTCGGGCCTGAAACGAAAGGAACACACCCAATCCACTTTTTTGGACTCAATAGTGATGTTTTGGTTCTTTTTGGTCAGTTTCGTTACTATGTCTGAAACAATGCCGGGGTTGCATTCAATGCACCAATTCGGGCCGGAAACGAGACGATGCACTAATTCGGGCCAAAAATGAAACGGACCCACCCAATCCACTTTTTTGGACCCAAAAGTGATGTATTGGTTCGTTTTGGTCAGTTTCGTTACTGTGCCGGAAACCATGCTGGGGTTGCATTTAATGCACCGATTCGGGCCAGAAACGAAACGATGCACCGATTCAGGCCAAAGATAAAACAAACGCACCCAATCAAGTTTTTTGGACTCAATAGTGATGTTTTGGTTCGATTTGGTCAGTTTCGTTACCATGCCGGAAACCATGCGGGGGTTGCATTCAATGCATAGACTCGGGCCGAAACGAAAAGATGCACCAATTCGGGCCAGAAACGAAACGAACACACCCAATCCATTTTTTTGGATTTAATAGTGATGTTTTGGTTCTTTTTGGTCAGTTTTTTTACTATGCCGGAAACCATGCCGGGGTTGCATTCACTGCATAGATTCGGGCCGAAAACGAAACGATGCACCAATTCGGGCCATAAATGAAAGGAACAAACCCAATCCACTTTTTTTTGACCCAATAGTGATGTTTTGGCTCGTTTCGGTCAGCTTCGTTACCGTGCCGGAAACCATGCCGGGTTTGCATTTAATGCACCGAGTCGGCCGGAAATGAAACGATGCACTGATTCGGGCAAGAAAGTAAACGAACGCACCCAATCCACTTATTTGGACCCAATAGTGATGTTTTGGTTCGCTTTGGTCAGTTTCGTTACTGTTTGAAAACCATGCTAGGATTGCATTCATTGCACCGATTCGGTTCAGAAACGAAACGAACGCACCCAATCCACTTTTTTGGACTCAATAGTGATGTTTTGGTTGTTATTGGTCTGTTTTGTTACCATGCCGGGGTTGCATTCAATGCACAGATTCGGGCCGAAACAAAACGATGCACCAATTCGGGCCAGAAATGAAACGAACGCACCCAATCCACTTTTTTAGACTTAATAGTGATGTTTTGGTTCTTTTTGGTCAGTTTTTTTACTATGCCGGAAACCATGCCGGGGTTGCATTCAATGCACAGATTCGGGTCTAAAACGAAACGATGCACTGATGCTTACCTGTTAGGGTTTGCGCCCGATCTTTTGATGAGAGAGGGATAACTTCGATTTAGACTGGAGAGACGTTCACGGCCCGACTACAACCGTCCAAGGACATTGCGCCTTAGCAAACGATACACCAACTCCAGCGGTCGCCGTGATCTTGTGCAGCACAATCAACCAAACCACTAGGGTAATTCCTGCAAGCAATCGAAGAACAAGCAAGAACAAGTAGAGCAAGCAACTGAATTGCAAATTTGAAGATGATAACCAATCTAAAATCATAAAGGTGGGGTTCCGAAGACTCGAAGACGGGCGGCTGGACCAGCAAGCGCGTTTACAAGCAAGTAGCAATGGCTAAACTTTCATCTAAACAAAACCCAAGTGTTCTTGGCGGAGGCTAAGGGGTATAAAACAAGGGAGGACGACCACAGGGGTGCTGGGGTCGTGCTCCAACCCTAGGATGCGTCCATAATGGACTCTACATGATACACGGCCCATTGGGCCAAAATAAGATGGCGCAGCATCATGGGCAGAAAACATCTCGGAGCAAATTTACGATTCTAGACGACTCCGAACAGATATGGACGTTCGGTCAGATCCGTTGGAAAGTAGACTTGATAAGATTTCCGTGAAGTACTTGAATGCCCCAATCCGAGTCTGTATACGACTGTGGTGTCCATCACAAGTTGATGTTTTTTTGCAGTCTGAATCCAGACTTTCCAAAACGTGTTGGATTTGGTCTCTTTCCTTCCTTGGCCATTGTGACGTGGTAGCCTGATGGAAAACGTGGAAATACTTAGAATTGGTGCCCAATCAACTTCTTTGGTCCTCCATGCCTTCCATGTATGTTTAACACTCTTTTTGATCCAGCTATATATTTCTGAAAATGACATTGAACACACATCATGGCGTATGGTCATATCCGAGCATGTGATGTCCTCATCATTCTCCCCTTCTTGGCAGCAACTCGTCCTCGACTTGCTCCAGTTGCATTCAGAAGTTCTTGGTTTGAAGTTGGAATATGGAGCGAAAACTATACTATCCGACAACAACCAGGAATGCTCTCCTTCTTTGGGCTGAACCTGTTGAATAATAGAAACACTAGGAAAACTTTGCGAGACATTATTAGTGTTAGTGCAGACCCCTATTTGATCATGGTATTGCAGCCCAGAAGGAGAATTTAGATTAGAGCAAATATAAACTTTATGCACCAAATACTCTCCTTTGCAATTATACTTGCCAATAAAGTGATATGTATGATTAGACAAGCATGAAAATTCAGAATATGCAAAAAGTTTCTCCTCTAAACATTTTAGATCACAAAGAATATCAAATTCAATATAACCCAAAGTATTTAAAGAAGACGTCAATTTCAGTTCATCTTGTGCACAAGTAATAGGATGGAAAAGTTTTTCTTCAGTACATTTGTATGGTTCCAAACCAAAAGAATCACACTTATTCACTACTTGTGACATATGAGTAAAATAATCATCAACACACAAGTCCTCTTTATCACAAGGAATAACAAGTAATTCATCTTGTGACAAAGGTAAATCTACAACGGTTTCTACTATTTGTTGCTCTTGATAAGCATGCAAAGTGGACAAGTTTTTAATATCATGGGTCACATCATTCTTGCAAGTATTCGTAGAAAACAAAATCTCCTTGTCAGCACTTACGGCAAGCCAAAACAATGAAGCAATATTGTTGTATGAATTGCTAATTAGCATGGTTCAAATTTCAGAATTAAGCCCTTTCATGAACCTACTCATAACATCTTCCTTGCATTCATATAATCCACCAAACATGACACAAATCTTAAAGCTATGATAGTATTCTTTGACAGTCCTACTACCTTGCTTCAATTTATCCAATTTTGCAAGTAAACAATTCCAACAGCATTATTGTACGTAGCCATACTTGACATGATAGAAGTAGACAAGGCATTCATAACGAAGCCGACATTCATCACTACAGAAATACATGCAAAACCCCAGCATATTTTGTTAAAGCACTAGAAGCAGCAAAAATCATTTCATGTTCAGACAAGTCATAATTATCAAATTCTGCATCTACCTTAAGCTCCCAATCAATATAAGCTTCAGGATCAAACATACCAGCATATAATGGCAAATGTTGAATGACATCCTGAAGATGAGGGTCTAGTTCCAACTGCTCAAAAATTTATGTATCACCTGCCATGATTAGTAGAAAACAAGAAACACAAAAAACAAGATGTATCCTCCTGTCAACTACTAGATGTGTTGGTTGTAATTCTCTCAAACTGAACTTGTTCAAAACAAGCTCTTACAAGTTCTTACCAAGTAAAACAAGAGGTGACGGCAACCAACAAGACAACAACCTCGAAGATAGTGTATCGGTGCCGCAGCAACAAGACCTGTCAAGCTGTAGTCGTATATGTGGAGCTATAGGTGGGCTGAAAACAAGGAATAGCTAGCACCACGTTAGTTAAAATAAAGGAAGCTGAATCGTCGTTCAACGGCGGTACTGTGCTGGTCCTAGCCTAGACCAAGCTAGAGACGCGAGCCTGGACACAAGGGAAGTCATAACGCACCACCGAAAATAATAGATACTCACAATGAACAGATCAACCCCTTTCGTTCTTTTTTTTTCTTTTATTTTTTCTTCTTTTTTTCTCTTTTTTCTTCTTTTCCTTTTCTTTTGGGGCACTAAAATCTTCTGATTGATGGTACAATAACCAAAACAAATGGCAGCATAGAACACCTATCAAAATAGATTTATAATTCTAATTTCAGCTAGCCAGATGCGCAGATCTCCAAGGCGATTGCGGAGTGCTCAGAAGGAATTTTCGACCAAGGTCAGATGCGTTGGAAAGAGCACGAGTTAAGCTTTCCAGATTATACTACAACACCGAATTTGGAGATTGGACATGGAAACTGCAGCAGTTTTTGTTTCATGCTGGACAGGAACTCCGAAACAAAAAGTGACAAGAACTCGAAACTCTAAAGGACTAAACTAAGACCAGCAACTCGACGCAACCGAAAACTCAACAAGCCCTAACTAAGCAGTACTAGCAAAGGCTCAAAGAGTTTATAGGATTGTAGGTAAACCAATCTACTATTTTTTTTTGGCTTTTCTGGACTATAGGAAATTAAAATCAACAAAGAATTGGATAACTCTCACCGATAAACCTTGCTCTGATTACCAACTGATGTGAACCCTTTGTGCCCGATCTTTCGATGAGAGGGGGGATAACTTCGATTTAGACTGGAGAGACGTTCATGGCCCGACTACAACCGTCCAAGGACGCTGCGCCTTAGCAGCCGATACCCCAACTCCAGCGGTCGCCGTGATCTTGTAGAGCACAATCAACCAAACCACTAGGGTAATTCCTGCAAGCAATCGCAGAACAAGCAAGAACAAGTAGAACAAGCAACTGAATTGCAAATTTGGAGATGATAACCAATCTGAAATCACAAAGGTGGGGTTCCGAAGACTCGAAGACGGGCGGCTGGACCAGCAAGCGTTCTTACAAGCAAGTAGCAATGGCTAAACTTTCATCTAAACAAAACCCAAGTGTTCTTGGCGGCGGCTAAGGGGTATAAAACAAGGGAGGACGACCACAGGGGTGCTGGGGTCATGCTCCAACCCTAGGATGCGTCCATAATGGACTCTACATGATACACAGCCCATTGGGTCAAAATAAGATGGCGCAGCATCATGAACAGAAAACATCTCGGAGCAAATAGACGATTCTGGACGACTCCGAAGAGATATGGACGTGTGGTCGGATCCGTTGGAAAGTAGACTTGATAAGCTTTCCGTGAAGACTTGAAAGCTCCAATCCGTGTCCGTATGCGACCGTGGTGTCCATCACAAGTTGATGTTTTCTGCAGTCCGAATCCAGACTTTCCAAAACGTGTTTGATTTGGTCTCTTTCCTTCCTTGGCCATTGTGACGTGGTAGCCTGATGAAAAATGTGGAAATACTTAGAATTGGTCCCCAATCAACTTCTTTGGTCCTCCATGCCTTCGATGTATGTTTAACACTCTTTTTGATCTAGCTATATATTTCTGAAAATGACATTGAACACACATCATGGCGTATGGTCATATCCGAGCACGTGATGTCCTCATCATGCACGAAATCGGGCCATAAACAAAAGGAACACACCGAATCCACTTTTTTTGATCGAATAGTGATGTTTTGGTTCGTTTCAGTCAGTTTCGTTACTGTGTCGGAAACCATGCCGGGTTGCATTTAATGCACCAATTTGGCCGGAAATGAAACGATGCACCGATTCGGGCAAAAAACGAAATGAACGCACCCAATCCACTTTTTTGGACCCAATAGTGATGTTTTGGTTCGTTTTGGTTAGTTTCGTTACTATTCGAAAACCATGCCGGGATTGCATTCATTGCACCGATTCGGTACAGAAACGAAAGGAACGCACCCAATCCACTTTTTTGGATTCAATAGTGATGTTTTGGTTTTTTTTGGTCAGTTTTGTTACTATGCCTGAAACCATGCCGGGGTTGCATTCAATGCACCGATTCGGGCCGGAAATGAGACGATGCAACAATTCGGTCCAGAAATGAAACGAACACACCCAATAAACTTTTGTGGACCCAATAGTGGTGTTTTGGTTGGTTTCGGTCAGTTTTGTTACTGTGCCCAAAACCATGCCAGGGTTGCATTTAATGCCCCGATTTGGCCGGAAATGAAACGATGCACTGATTCAGACCAGAAACGAAACGAATGCACGCTATCCACTTTTTTGGACTCAATAGTGATGTTTTGTTTCTTTTTGGTCAGCTTCGTTACTATGCCGGAAACCATGCCGGGGTTGCATTCCTTGCACAGATTCGGGCCGAAACAAAACGATGCACCAATTCGGGCTAGAAACGAAACGAACGCACCCAATCCACTTTTTTGGACTCAATAGGGATGTTTTGGTTCTTTTTTGTCTGCTTTTTTACTATGCCAGAAACCATGCCGGGGTTGCATTCAATGCACAGATTCGGGCCAAAAACCAAACGATGCACCAAATCGGGCCATAAAGGAAAGGAACACACCCAATCCACTTTTTTAGACACCATAATGATATCTTGGTCAGTTTCGTTACTGTGCCGAAAACCATGCCAAGTATGCATTTAATGCACCAATTCGGGATGAAAACGAAACGATGCATCGATTCGGGCCAGAAACGAAACGAACGCACCCAATCCACTTTTTTTGATCAAATAGTGATGTTTTGTTTCGTTTTGGTCAGTTTTTTACTATGCCGAAAACCATGCCAGGTATGCATTTAATGCACCAATTCGGGCAAGAAACGAAACGATGCATCGATTCGGATTAGAAACGAAACGAACGCACCCAATCCATTTTTTTCAATCCAATAGTGATGTTTTGGTTCATTTTGGTCAGTTTCGTTACTGTGTCGAAAACAATGCCAGGTATGCATTTAATGCACCAATTCTGGTCGGAACCGAAACGATGCACCAGTTCGGGCCAGAAATGAAACGAATGCACCCAATCCATTTTTTAGACCACATAATGATGTTTTGCTTCGTTTTGGTCAGTTTCGCTACTCTGCCGAAAACCATGCCAGGTATGTATTTAATGCACCAATTCAGGACGAAAATGAAATGATGCACCGATTCGGTACAGAAACAAGACAAATGCACCCAATCCACTTTTTTAGACACCATAATGATGTCTTGGTTCATTTTGTCAAATTTGATTCGGGCCAGAAACGAAATGAACACACCCAATCCACTTTTTGGGACACAATAGTGATGTTTTGGTTTGTTTTTGTCAGTTTCATTACTGTGCACAAAACCATACCGGGTTAGCATTTATTGCACCATTTCTGTCCGGAAATGAAACGATGCACCGATTCGGGCCAGAAACGAAACGAACGCAGCCAATCCATTTTTTTGGATCCAATAGTGATGTTTTGGTTCGTTTTGGTCAGTTTCATTACTGTGCCAAAAATCATGCCAGGTATGCATTTAATGCACCAATTCGGGACGAAAACGAAGCGATGCATCGATTCGTGCCAGAAACGAAACGAATGCACCCAATCCACTTTTATCGATCCAATAGTGATGTTTTGTTTCGTTTTGGTCAGTTTACTACTGTGCCAAAAACCATGCCAGGTATGCATTTAATGCACCAATTCAGGCCGGAAATGAAACGATGCACTGGTATGGGCCAGAAATGAAACGAATGCACCCAATCCATTTTTTAGACCACATAATGATGTTTTGGTTTGTTTTGGTTAGTTTCGTTACTGTGCCGAAAACCATGCTGGTGTTACATTTATTGCACCGATTCGCGCAGGAAGCGCAACGATGTACTGATTCGGGCCAGAAATGAAACAAACGCACCCAATCCACTTCTTTGGACCCAATAGTGATGTTTTGGTTCATTTTCGTCAGTTTTGCTGAAAACTATGCCAGGTATGCATTTAATGCACCAATTCGGGATGAAAATGAAACGATGCACCGATTCGGGCCAGAAACGAAACGAAAGCAGCCAATCCACTTTTTTGAACCAAATAGTGATGTTTTGGTTCGTTTTGGTCAGTTTCGTTATTGTGTCGAAAACCATACCACGTATGCATTTAATGCACTAATTCATGCCAAAAACGAAACGATGCACCAATTCAGGCTAGGAACAAAACGAACGAACCCAATCCATTTTTTTGGATACAATAGTGATGTTTTGGTTCGTTTTGGTCAGTTTCGTTACTGTGCCAAAAACCATGCCATGTATGCATTTAATGCACCAATTCAGGACGGAAACGAAACGATGCATTGATTCGGGCCAAAAACGAAATGAACGCACCCAATCCACTTTTTTGGATCCAATAGTGATGTTTTTGTTCGTTTTGGTCAGTTTCGTTACTCTGCCGAAAACCATGACACATATGCTTTTAATGCACCAATTCGTGCCGGAACCGAAATGATGCACCGGTTCAGGCCAGAAATGAAACGAATGCACCCAATCCATTTTTTAGACCACATATTGATATTTTGGTTTGTTTTGGTCAGTTTCGTTACTGTGCTGAAAACCATGCGGGGGTTACATTTATTGCACTGATTCAGGCCGAAAACGAAACGATGCACCGTTTCGGGATAAGAACAAAACGAACGCACCCAATCCATTTTTTTGGGTCCAATAGTGATGTATTTGTTCGTTTTGGTCAGTTTCGTTACTGTGCCGAAAACCATGCTTGGTATGCATTTAATGCACCAATTTGGAACAGAAATGAAACGATGCACCGATTCGGGACAGAAACGTAACAAATGCACCCAATCAACCTTTTTAGACGCCATAATGATGTTTTGGTTTGTTTTTGTCAGTTTTATTACTGTGCAGAACACCATACCGGGGTTGCATTTATTGCACCATTTCTGTCCAGAAATGAAACGATGCACCGATTCGGGCCAGAAATGAAACGAACGCAGCCAATCCAATTTTTTGAACCCAATAGTGATGTTTTGGTTCATTTTGGTCAGTTTCATTATTGTGTCCAAAACCATGCCAGGTATGCATTTGATGCACTAATTCAGGCCAAAAACGAAACAATGCACCGATTCGGGCTAGGAACAAAACGAACGCACCCAATCCATTTTGTTGGATCCAATAGGGATTTTTTGGGTCGTTTTGGTCAGTTTCGTTACTTTGCCAAAAATCATTCCAGGTATGCATTTAATGCACCAATTCGGGACGAAAACGAAACGATGCATCGATTCGGGCCAGAAACGAAACGAACGCACCCAATCCACTTTTTTCGACCCAATAGTGATGTTTTGTTTCGTTTTGGTCAGTTTTGTACTATACAAAAAACCATGCCAGCTATGAAATTTAATGCACCAATTCGGGCTGGAAACGAAACGATGAACTGGTATGGGCCAGAAATGAAACGAATGCACCAATCCATTTTTTAGACCACATAATGATGTTTTGGTTTGTTTTGGTTAGTTTCGTTATTGTGCCGAAAACCATGCTGTGGTTACATTTATTGCACTGATTCGAGCAGGAAGCGCAACGATGTACCGATTCGGGTAGAAAATGAAACAAACGCACCCAATCCACTTCTTTGGACCCAATAGTGATGTTTTGGTTCGTTTTGGTCAGTTTTGCCAAAAACCATGCCAAGTATGCGATTAATGCACCAATTCGGGACGAACATGTAACGATGCACCGTTTCAGGACAGAAACGAAACGAACGCAGCCAATCCACTTTTTTGAACCCAATAGTGATTTTTTGGTTCGTTTTGGTCAATTTCGTTATTGTGTCGAAAATCTTACCACGTATGCATTTAATGCACTAATTCAGGCCGAAAACGAAACGATGCACCGGTTCGGGCTGGGAATAAAACGAACGAACCCAATCCATTTTTTGGATACAATAGTGATGTTTTGGTTCATTTTGGTCAGTTTCATTACTGTGCTGAAAACCTTGCCAGGTATGCATTTAATGCACCAATTTAGGACAGAAACGAAACGGTGCATCGATTCGGGCCAGAAATGAAATGAACGCACTCAATCCACTTTTTTGGATCAAATAGTGATGTTTTAGTTCGTTTTGGTCAGTTTCGTTATTGTGCCGAAAACCATGCCACGTATGCATTTAATGCACCGGTTCGGGCCAGAAATGAAACGAATGCACCCAATCCATTTTTTAGACCACGTATTGATATTTTTGTTTATTTTTGTCAGTTTCGTTACTGTGCCGAAAACCATGCGGGGGTTACATTTATTGCACTGATTCAGGCCGAAAACGAAATGATGCACCGATTCGGGCTAGGAACAAAACGAACGCACCCAATCCATTTTTTTGGATCCAATAGTGATGTATTGGTTCGTTTTGGTCAGTTTCGTTATTGTGCCGAAAACCATGCCTGGTATGCATTTAATGCACCAATTTGGGATAGAAATGAAACGATGCACCAATTCGGGACAGAAACGAAACAAATGCACCCAATCTACTTTTTTAGACACCATAATGATGTCTTAGTTCATTTTGTCAAATTTGTTACTGTGCTAAAAACCATGTCGTGGTTGCATTTATTGCACTAATTTGAGAGGGAAACAAAATGATGCATCGATTCGGGCCAGAAACGAAATGAACGCACCCAATCCACTTTTTGGGACACAATAGTGATGTTTTGGTTTGATTTTGTCAGTTTCATTACTGTGCAGAAAAACATACCGGGGTTGCATTTATTGCACCATTTCTGTCCGGAAATGTAACGATGCACCGATTCGGGCTAGAAACGAAACAAACGCAGCCAATCCAGTTTTTTTAACCCAATAGTGATGTTTTGGTTCATTTTGGTCAGTTTCGTTATTGTGTCGAAAACCATGCCAGGTATGCATTTAATGCACTAATTCAGGCCGAAAATGAAACAATGCACCGATTCGGGCTAGGAACAAAAGCAACGCACCCAATCCATTTTGTTGGATCCAATAGTGATATTTTTGTTCGTTTTGGTCAGTTTCGTTACTCTGCCAAAAATCATGCCAGGTATGCATTTAATGCACCAATTTGAGACGAAAATGAAACGATGCATCGATTCGGGCTAGAAACGAAACGAACGCACCCAATCCACTTTTTTCGATCCAATAGTGATGTTTTGTTTCGTTTTCGTCAGTTTTTTATTATGCCGAAAACCATGCCAGGTATGCATTTAATGCACCTATTCGGGTAAGAAATGAAACGATGCACCGATTCGGGCCAGAAACGAAACAAACGCAGCCAATCCAGTTTTTTTAACCCAATAGTGATGTTTTGGTTCATTTTGGTCAGTTTCGTTATTGTGTCAAAAACCATGCTAGGTATGCATTTAATGCACTAATTCAGGCCGAAAATGAAACAATGCACCGATTCAGGCTAGGAACAAAAGCAACGCACCCAATCCATTTTGTTGTATCCAATAGTGATATTTTGGTTCGTTTTGGTCAGTTTCGTTACTGTGCCCAAAATCATGCCAGGTATGCATTTAATGCACCAATTCGGGATGAAAATGAAACGATGCATCTATTCGGGCCATTAACCATGCTCGGTAGCATTTAATGACCCGATTCGGGTCGGAACCGAAACGATGCACCGATTCGAGCCAGAAACGAAACGAACGCACCCAATCCACTTTTTTGGACCCAATAGTGATGTTTAGGTTCGTTTCGGTCAGTTTCGTTACTGTGCAAAAAACCATGCTCGGTAGCATTTAATGACCCGATTCGGGTCGGAACCGAAACGATGCACCGATTCGAGCCAGAAACGAAACGAACGCACCCAATCCACTTTTTTGGACCCAATAGTGATGTTTAGGTTCGTTTCGGTCAGTTTCGTTACTGTGCAAAAAACCATGCTCGGTAGCATTTAATGACCCGATTCGGGTCGGAACCGAAACGATGCACCGATTCGAGCCAGAAACGAAACGAACGCACCCAATCCACTTTTTTGGACCCAATAGTGATGTTTAGGTTCGTTTCGGTCAGTTTCGTTACTGTGCAAAAAACCATGCTCGGTAGCATTTAATGACCCGATTCGGGTCGGAACCGAAACGATGCACCGATTCGAGCCAGAAACGAAACGAACGCACCCAATCCACTTTTTTGGACCCAATAGTGATGTTTAGGTTCGTTTCGGTCAGTTTCGTTACTGTGCAAAAAACCATGCTCGGTAGCATTTAATGACCCGATTCGGGTCGGAACCGAAACGATGCACCGATTCGAGCCAGAAACGAAACGAACGCACCCAATCCACTTTTTTGGACCCAATAGTGATGTTTAGGTTCGTTTCGGTCAGTTTCGTTACTGTGCAAAAAACCATGCTCGGTAGCATTTAATGACCCGATTCGGGTCGGAACCGAAACGATGCACCGATTCGAGCCAGAAACGAAACGAACGCACCCAATCCACTTTTTTGGACCCAATAGTGATGTTTAGGTTCGTTTCGGTCAGTTTCGTTACTGTGCAAAAAACCATGCTCGGTAGCATTTAATGACCCGATTCGGGTCGGAACCGAAACGATGCACCGATTCGAGCCAGAAACGAAACGAACGCACCCAATCCACTTTTTTGGACCCAATAGTGATGTTTAGGTTCGTTTCGGTCAGTTTCGTTACTGTGCAAAAAACCATGCTCGGTAGCATTTAATGACCCGATTCGGGTCGGAACCGAAACGATGCACCGATTCGAGCCAGAAACGAAACGAACGCACCCAATCCACTTTTTTGGACCCAATAGTGATGTTTAGGTTCGTTTCGGTCAGTTTCGTTACTGTGCAAAAAACCATGCTCGGTAGCATTTAATGACCCGATTCGGGTCGGAACCGAAACGATGCACCGATTCGAGCCAGAAACGAAACGAACGCACCCAATCCACTTTTTTGGACCCAATAGTGATGTTTAGGTTCGTTTCGGTCAGTTTCGTTACTGTGCAAAAAACCATGCTCGGTAGCATTTAATGACCCGATTCGGGTCGGAACCGAAACGATGCACCGATTCGAGCCAGAAACGAAACGAACGCACCCAATCCACTTTTTTGGACCCAATAGTGATGTTTAGGTTCGTTTCGGTCAGTTTCGTTACTGTGCAAAAAACCATGCTCGGTAGCATTTAATGACCCGATTCGGGTCGGAACCGAAACGATGCACCGATTCGAGCCAGAAACGAAACGAACGCACCCAATCCACTTTTTTGGACCCAATAGTGATGTTTAGGTTCGTTTCGGTCAGTTTCGTTACTGTGCAAAAAACCATGCTCGGTAGCATTTAATGACCCGATTCGGGTCGGAACCGAAACGATGCACCGATTCGAGCCAGAAACGAAACGAACGCACCCAATCCACTTTTTTGGACCCAATAGTGATGTTTAGGTTCGTTTCGGTCAGTTTCGTTACTGTGCAAAAAACCATGCTCGGTAGCATTTAATGACCCGATTCGGGTCGGAACCGAAACGATGCACCGATTCGAGCCAGAAACGAAACGAACGCACCCAATCCACTTTTTTGGACCCAATAGTGATGTTTAGGTTCGTTTCGGTCAGTTTCGTTACTGTGCAAAAAACCATGCTCGGTAGCATTTAATGACCCGATTCGGGTCGGAACCGAAACGATGCACCGATTCGAGCCAGAAACGAAACGAACGCACCCAATCCACTTTTTTGGACCCAATAGTGATGTTTAGGTTCGTTTCGGTCAGTTTCGTTACTGTGCAAAAAACCATGCTCGGTAGCATTTAATGACCCGATTCGGGTCGGAACCGAAACGATGCACCGATTCGAGCCAGAAACGAAACGAACGCACCCAATCCACTTTTTTGGACCCAATAGTGATGTTTAGGTTCGTTTCGGTCAGTTTCGTTACTGTGCAAAAAACCATGCTCGGTAGCATTTAATGACCCGATTCGGGTCGGAACCGAAACGATGCACCGATTCGAGCCAGAAACGAAACGAACGCACCCAATCCACTTTTTTGGACCCAATAGTGATGTTTAGGTTCGTTTCGGTCAGTTTCGTTACTGTGCAAAAAACCATGCTCGGTAGCATTTAATGACCCGATTCGGGTCGGAACCGAAACGATGCACCGATTCGAGCCAGAAACGAAACGAACGCACCCAATCCACTTTTTTGGACCCAATAGTGATGTTTAGGTTCGTTTCGGTCAGTTTCGTTACTGTGCAAAAAACCATGCTCGGTAGCATTTAATGACCCGATTCGGGTCGGAACCGAAACGATGCACCGATTCGAGCCAGAAACGAAACGAACGCACCCAATCCACTTTTTTGGACCCAATAGTGATGTTTAGGTTCGTTTCGGTCAGTTTCGTTACTGTGCAAAAAACCATGCTCGGTAGCATTTAATGACCCGATTCGGGTCGGAACCGAAACGATGCACCGATTCGAGCCAGAAACGAAACGAACGCACCCAATCCACTTTTTTGGACCCAATAGTGATGTTTAGGTTCGTTTCGGTCAGTTTCGTTACTGTGCAAAAAACCATGCTCGGTAGCATTTAATGACCCGATTCGGGTCGGAACCGAAACGATGCACCGATTCGAGCCAGAAACGAAACGAACGCACCCAATCCACTTTTTTGGACCCAATAGTGATGTTTAGGTTCGTTTCGGTCAGTTTCGTTACTGTGCAAAAAACCATGCTCGGTAGCATTTAATGACCCGATTCGGGTCGGAACCGAAACGATGCACCGATTCGAGCCAGAAACGAAACGAACGCACCCAATCCACTTTTTTGGACCCAATAGTGATGTTTAGGTTCGTTTCGGTCAGTTTCGTTACTGTGCAAAAAACCATGCTCGGTAGCATTTAATGACCCGATTCGGGTCGGAACCGAAACGATGCACCGATTCGAGCCAGAAACGAAACGAACGCACCCAATCCACTTTTTTGGACCCAATAGTGATGTTTAGGTTCGTTTCGGTCAGTTTCGTTACTGTGCAAAAAACCATGCTCGGTAGCATTTAATGACCCGATTCGGGTCGGAACCGAAACGATGCACCGATTCGAGCCAGAAACGAAACGAACGCACCCAATCCACTTTTTTGGACCCAATAGTGATGTTTAGGTTCGTTTCGGTCAGTTTCGTTACTGTGCAAAAAACCATGCTCGGTAGCATTTAATGACCCGATTCGGGTCGGAACCGAAACGATGCACCGATTCGAGCCAGAAACGAAACGAACGCACCCAATCCACTTTTTTGGACCCAATAGTGATGTTTAGGTTCGTTTCGGTCAGTTTCGTTACTGTGCAAAAAACCATGCTCGGTAGCATTTAATGACCCGATTCGGGTCGGAACCGAAACGATGCACCGATTCGAGCCAGAAACGAAACGAACGCACCCAATCCACTTTTTTGGACCCAATAGTGATGTTTAGGTTCGTTTCGGTCAGTTTCGTTACTGTGCAAAAAACCATGCTCGGTAGCATTTAATGACCCGATTCGGGTCGGAACCGAAACGATGCACCGATTCGAGCCAGAAACGAAACGAACGCACCCAATCCACTTTTTTGGACCCAATAGTGATGTTTAGGTTCGTTTCGGTCAGTTTCGTTACTGTGCAAAAAACCATGCTCGGTAGCATTTAATGACCCGATTCGGGTCGGAACCGAAACGATGCACCGATTCGAGCCAGAAACGAAACGAACGCACCCAATCCACTTTTTTGGACCCAATAGTGATGTTTAGGTTCGTTTCGGTCAGTTTCGTTACTGTGCAAAAAACCATGCTCGGTAGCATTTAATGACCCGATTCGGGTCGGAACCGAAACGATGCACCGATTCGAGCCAGAAACGAAACGAACGCACCCAATCCACTTTTTTGGACCCAATAGTGATGTTTAGGTTCGTTTCGGTCAGTTTCGTTACTGTGCAAAAAACCATGCTCGGTAGCATTTAATGACCCGATTCGGGTCGGAACCGAAACGATGCACCGATTCGAGCCAGAAACGAAACGAACGCACCCAATCCACTTTTTTGGACCCAATAGTGATGTTTAGGTTCGTTTCGGTCAGTTTCGTTACTGTGCAAAAAACCATGCTCGGTAGCATTTAATGACCCGATTCGGGTCGGAACCGAAACGATGCACCGATTCGAGCCAGAAACGAAACGAACGCACCCAATCCACTTTTTTGGACCCAATAGTGATGTTTAGGTTCGTTTCGGTCAGTTTCGTTACTGTGCAAAAAACCATGCTCGGTAGCATTTAATGACCCGATTCGGGTCGGAACCGAAACGATGCACCGATTCGAGCCAGAAACGAAACGAACGCACCCAATCCACTTTTTTGGACCCAATAGTGATGTTTAGGTTCGTTTCGGTCAGTTTCGTTACTGTGCAAAAAACCATGCTCGGTAGCATTTAATGACCCGATTCGGGTCGGAACCGAAACGATGCACCGATTCGAGCCAGAAACGAAACGAACGCACCCAATCCACTTTTTTGGACCCAATAGTGATGTTTAGGTTCGTTTCGGTCAGTTTCGTTACTGTGCAAAAAACCATGCTCGGTAGCATTTAATGACCCGATTCGGGTCGGAACCGAAACGATGCACCGATTCGAGCCAGAAACGAAACGAACGCACCCAATCCACTTTTTTGGACCCAATAGTGATGTTTAGGTTCGTTTCGGTCAGTTTCGTTACTGTGCAAAAAACCATGCTCGGTAGCATTTAATGACCCGATTCGGGTCGGAACCGAAACGATGCACCGATTCGAGCCAGAAACGAAACGAACGCACCCAATCCACTTTTTTGGACCCAATAGTGATGTTTAGGTTCGTTTCGGTCAGTTTCGTTACTGTGCAAAAAACCATGCTCGGTAGCATTTAATGACCCGATTCGGGTCGGAACCGAAACGATGCACCGATTCGAGCCAGAAACGAAACGAACGCACCCAATCCACTTTTTTGGACCCAATAGTGATGTTTAGGTTCGTTTCGGTCAGTTTCGTTACTGTGCAAAAAACCATGCTCGGTAGCATTTAATGACCCGATTCGGGTCGGAACCGAAACGATGCACCGATTCGAGCCAGAAACGAAACGAACGCACCCAATCCACTTTTTTGGACCCAATAGTGATGTTTAGGTTCGTTTCGGTCAGTTTCGTTACTGTGCAAAAAACCATGCTCGGTAGCATTTAATGACCCGATTCGGGTCGGAACCGAAACGATGCACCGATTCGAGCCAGAAACGAAACGAACGCACCCAATCCACTTTTTTGGACCCAATAGTGATGTTTAGGTTCGTTTCGGTCAGTTTCGTTACTGTGCAAAAAACCATGCTCGGTAGCATTTAATGACCCGATTCGGGTCGGAACCGAAACGATGCACCGATTCGAGCCAGAAACGAAACGAACGCACCCAATCCACTTTTTTGGACCCAATAGTGATGTTTAGGTTCGTTTCGGTCAGTTTCGTTACTGTGCAAAAAACCATGCTCGGTAGCATTTAATGACCCGATTCGGGTCGGAACCGAAACGATGCACCGATTCGAGCCAGAAACGAAACGAACGCACCCAATCCACTTTTTTGGACCCAATAGTGATGTTTAGGTTCGTTTCGGTCAGTTTCGTTACTGTGCAAAAAACCATGCTCGGTAGCATTTAATGACCCGATTCGGGTCGGAACCGAAACGATGCACCGATTCGAGCCAGAAACGAAACGAACGCACCCAATCCACTTTTTTGGACCCAATAGTGATGTTTAGGTTCGTTTCGGTCAGTTTCGTTACTGTGCAAAAAACCATGCTCGGTAGCATTTAATGACCCGATTCGGGTCGGAACCGAAACGATGCACCGATTCGAGCCAGAAACGAAACGAACGCACCCAATCCACTTTTTTGGACCCAATAGTGATGTTTAGGTTCGTTTCGGTCAGTTTCGTTACTGTGCAAAAAACCATGCTCGGTAGCATTTAATGACCCGATTCGGGTCGGAACCGAAACGATGCACCGATTCGAGCCAGAAACGAAACGAACGCACCCAATCCACTTTTTTGGACCCAATAGTGATGTTTAGGTTCGTTTCGGTCAGTTTCGTTACTGTGCAAAAAACCATGCTCGGTAGCATTTAATGACCCGATTCGGGTCGGAACCGAAACGATGCACCGATTCGAGCCAGAAACGAAACGAACGCACCCAATCCACTTTTTTGGACCCAATAGTGATGTTTAGGTTCGTTTCGGTCAGTTTCGTTACTGTGCAAAAAACCATGCTCGGTAGCATTTAATGACCCGATTCGGGTCGGAACCGAAACGATGCACCGATTCGAGCCAGAAACGAAACGAACGCACCCAATCCACTTTTTTGGACCCAATAGTGATGTTTAGGTTCGTTTCGGTCAGTTTCGTTACTGTGCAAAAAACCATGCTCGGTAGCATTTAATGACCCGATTCGGGTCGGAACCGAAACGATGCACCGATTCGAGCCAGAAACGAAACGAACGCACCCAATCCACTTTTTTGGACCCAATAGTGATGTTTAGGTTCGTTTCGGTCAGTTTCGTTACTGTGCAAAAAACCATGCTCGGTAGCATTTAATGACCCGATTCGGGTCGGAACCGAAACGATGCACCGATTCGAGCCAGAAACGAAACGAACGCACCCAATCCACTTTTTTGGACCCAATAGTGATGTTTAGGTTCGTTTCGGTCAGTTTCGTTACTGTGCAAAAAACCATGCTCGGTAGCATTTAATGACCCGATTCGGGTCGGAACCGAAACGATGCACCGATTCGAGCCAGAAACGAAACGAACGCACCCAATCCACTTTTTTGGACCCAATAGTGATGTTTAGGTTCGTTTCGGTCAGTTTCGTTACTGTGCAAAAAACCATGCTCGGTAGCATTTAATGACCCGATTCGGGTCGGAACCGAAACGATGCACCGATTCGAGCCAGAAACGAAACGAACGCACCCAATCCACTTTTTTGGACCCAATAGTGATGTTTAGGTTCGTTTCGGTCAGTTTCGTTACTGTGCAAAAAACCATGCTCGGTAGCATTTAATGACCCGATTCGGGTCGGAACCGAAACGATGCACCGATTCGAGCCAGAAACGAAACGAACGCACCCAATCCACTTTTTTGGACCCAATAGTGATGTTTAGGTTCGTTTCGGTCAGTTTCGTTACTGTGCAAAAAACCATGCTCGGTAGCATTTAATGACCCGATTCGGGTCGGAACCGAAACGATGCACCGATTCGAGCCAGAAACGAAACGAACGCACCCAATCCACTTTTTTGGACCCAATAGTGATGTTTAGGTTCGTTTCGGTCAGTTTCGTTACTGTGCAAAAAACCATGCTCGGTAGCATTTAATGCACTGATTCTGGCCGGAACCGAAACGATGCTCTGATTCGGGCCAGAAACGAAACGAACGCACCCAATCCACTTTTTTTGATCCAATAGCGATGTTTTGTTTCGTTTTGGTCAGTTTTTTACTATGCCGAAAACCACGCCAGGTATGCATTTAATGCACCAATTCGGGTAGGAAACGAAACGATACACCGATTCGGGCCAAAAATGAAACGAACGCAGCCAATCCAATTTTTGAGCCCAATAGTGATGTTTTGGTTCATTTTGGTCAGTTTCGTTATTGTTTCGAAAACCATGCCAGGTATGCATTTAATACACTAATTTAGGCCGAAAACGAAACAATGCACCGATTCATGCTAAGAACAAAACGAACGCACCCAATCCATTTTTTTGGATCCAATAGTGATGTATTAGTTCGTTTTGGTCAGTTTTGTTACTGTGTCAAAAATCATGCCAGGTATGCGTTTAATGCACCAATTTGGGACAGAAATGAAACGATGCACCTATTCGGGACAGAAACGAAACAAATGCACCCAATCTACTTTTTTAGACACCATAATGATGTCTTAGTTCATTTTGTCAAATTTGTTACTGTGCTGAAAAACATGTCGTGGTTGCATTTATTGCAACGATTTGAGAGGAAAACAAAACGATGCATCGATTCGGGCCAGAAACGAAATGAACGCACTCAATCCACTTTTTGGGACACAATAGTGATGTTTTGGTTTGTTTTTGTCAGTTTCATTACTGTGCAGAAAACCATACCGGGATTGCATTTATTGCACCATTTCTGTCCGGAAATGAAACGATGTACCGATTCGGGCTAGAAACGAAACAAACGCAGCCAATCCAGTTTTTTTAACCCAATAGTGATGTTTTGGTTCGTCAGTTTCGTTATTGTGTCGAAAACCATGCCAGGTATGCATTTAATGCAATAATTCAGGCCGAAAATGAAACAATGCACCGATTCGGGCTAGGAACAAAAGCAACGCACCCAATCCATTTTGTTGGATCCAATAGTGATATTTTGGTAAGTTTTGGTCAGTTTCATTACTGTGCCGAAAATCATGCCAGGTATGCATTTAATGCACCAATTCGAGACGAAAATGAAACGATGCATCGATTCGGGCCAGAAACGAAACGAACGCACCCAATCCACTTTTTTCGATCCAATAGTGATGTTTTGTTTCGTTTTCGTCAGTTTTTACTATGCCGAAAACCACGCCAGGTATGCATTTAATGCACCAATTCGGGTAAGAAATGAAACGATGCACCGATTCGGGCCAAAACCGAAACGAACGCAGCCGATCCAATTTTTTGAACCCAATAGTGATGTTTTGGTTCATTTTGGTCAGTTTCGTTATTGTTTCGAAAACCATGCCAGATATGCATTTAATGCACTAATTTAGGCCGAAAACGAAACAATGCACCGATTCGGGCTAAGAATAAAACAAACGCACCCAATCCATTTTTTTGGATCCAATAGTGATGTTTTGGTTCGTTTTGGTCAGTTTCGTTACTGTGTCAAAAATCAACCAGGTATGCGTTTAATGCACCAATTCGGGACGAAAACGAAGCGATGCATCGATTCGGGCCAGAAATGAAACGAACAAACCCAATCCACCTTTTTCGATCCAATAGTGATGTTTTGTTTCGTTTTGGTCAGTTTCTTACTATGCCGAAAACCATGCCAGGTATGCATTTAATGCACCAATTCGGGCCGGAAACGAAACGATGCACTGGTATGGGCCAGAAATGAAACGAACGCACCCAATCCATTTTTTAAACCACATAATGATGTTTTTGGTTTGTTTTGGTCAGTTTGGTTACTGTGTCGAAAACCATGCCGGGTTACATTTATTGCACCGATTCGAGTAGGAAACGCAACGATGTACCGATTCGGACCAGCAATGAAACAAACACAGCCAATCCACTTTTTTGAACCCAATAGTGATGTTTTGGATCGTTTTGGTCAGTTTCGTTTTTGTGCCGAAAATCATTCCAGGTATGCATTTAATGCACCAATTCGGGACGGAAATGAAATGATGCACCGATTCGGGCCAGAAATGAAACAAATGCACTCAATCCACTCTTTAGACACCATAATGATGTCTTGGTCAGTTTTGTTACTGTGCGAAAAACCATGCTACGTATGCATTTAATACACAAATTCAGGCCGAAAAAGAAATGATGCACCAATTCGGGCTAGAAACAAAATGAACGCACCCAATCCAATTTTTTAGACCCCATAATGTTGTTTTGGTTCGTTTTGGTCAAACGAAACGAACGCACCCAATCCACTTTTTTGGACCCAATAGTGATGTTTTGGATCGTTTTGGTCAGTTTCGTTTTTGTGCCGAAAATCATTCCAGGTATGCATTTAATGCACCAATTCGGGACGGAAACGAAACGATGCACCGATTCGGGCCAGAAATGAAACAAATGCACTCAATCCACTCTTTAGACACCATAATGATGTCTTGGTCAGTTTTGTTACTGTGCGAAAAACCATGCTACGTATGCATTTAATACACAAATTCAGGCCGAAAAAGAAATGATGCACCAATTCGGGCTAGAAACAAAATGAACGCACCCAATCCAATTTTTTAGACCCCATAATGTTGTTTTGGTTCGTTTTGGTCAGTATCGTTAATCTATTACGAAAACTATACCATAGTTGAATTTTTTGGACCATTTCAGGCCGGTAATGAAATGATGCACCGATTCGGGCCAGAAATGAAACAAACACACCCAATCCACTTCTTTGGAGCTAATAGTGATTTTTTGGTTCTTTTTGGTGAGTTTCATTACTATGCCGAAAACCATACCAGATATGCATTAATGCACCAATTCAGGACGAAAACGAAATGATGCACCGATTCAGGCCACAAACGAAATGATTGCACCCAATCCACTTTTTTAGACACCATAATGATGTCTTGGCTCATTTTGTCAAATTCGTTACTGTGACGAAAACCATGTTGTGGTTGCATTTATTGCACTGATTTGAGCAGGAAATGAAACGATGCATCGATTCAGGCCAGAAATGAAATGAACGCAACCAATCCACTTTTTTGAACCCAATAGTGATGTTTTGGTTCGTTTTAGTCAGTTTCGTTACTATGCCGTCCAATTTGGGATGGAAACGAAACGATGCACTGATTTTGGCCAGAAATGAAACAAATGCACACAATCTAGTTTTTTATACACCATAATGATGTTTTGGTTCATTTTATCACATTCGTTACTATGCCGAAAACCATGTCATGGTTGCATTTATTGCACTGATTTGAGCATGAAACGAAATGATGCATTGATTTTGGCCAGAAACGAAACGAACGCACCCAATCCACTTTTGGGACACAATAGTGATGTTTTGGTTTGTTTTGGTCAGTTTCACCTAATCCATTTTTTAGACCACATAATGATGTTTTGGTTAGTTTCGTTACTGTGTTGAAAACCATGCTGGGGTTACATTTATTGCACCGATTCGAGCTAGAAACAAAACGAATGCACCCAATCCAATTTTTCAGACCCCATAATGTTGTTTTGGTTCGTTTCGGTCAGTATCGTTACTGTGTGCCGAAAACCATACCATAGTTGCATTTATTGGACCATTTCAGGCCGGAAATGAAACGATGCACCGATTCGGGCCAAAAATAAAACGAACACACCCAATCCACTTTTTTGAACCCAATAGTGATGTTTTGGTTCGTTTTGGTCAGTTTCGTTACTGTGCCGTCCAATTTGGGATGGAAACGAAACGATGCACCGATTTTGGCCAGAAATGAAACAAATGCACACAATCTAGTTTTTTATACACCATAATGATGTTTTGGTTCATTTTGTCACATTCGTTACTATGCCGAAAACCATGTCGTGGTTGCATTTATTGCACTGATTTGAGCATGAAACGAAATGATGCATTGATTTTGGCCAGAAATGAAACGAACGCACCCAATCCACTTTTGGGACACAATAGTGATGTTTTGGTTTGTTTTGGTCAGTTTCACCTAATCCATTTTTTAGACCACATAATGATGTTTTGGTTAGTTTCGTTACTGTGTTGAAAACCATGCTGGGGTTACATTTATTGCACCGATTCGAGCTAGAAACAAAACGAACGCACCCAATCCAATTTTTCAGACCCCATAATGTTGTTTTGGTTCGTTTCGGTCAGTATCGTTACTGTGTGCCGAAAACCATACCATAGTTGCATTTATTGGACCATTTCAGGCCGGAAATGAAACGATGCACCGATTCGGGCCAAAAATAAAACGAACACACCCAATCCACTTTTTTGAACCCAATAGTGATGTTTTGGTTCGTTTTGGTCAGTTCTATTAGTGTCCCGAAAACCATTCCAGGTACGCATTTAATGCACCAATTCAGGACGAAAATGAAACGATGAATCGATTCCGGGCGGAAACGAAACGAATGCACCCAATCCACTTCTTTGGACCCAATAGTGATGTTTTGGTTCATTTTGGTCAGTTTCGCTACTGTACCGAAAACCATGCTAGGTATGCATTTAATGCACCAATTCGGGACGGAAACGAAACGATGCACCGATTCGGGCCAGAAACGAAACGAATGCACCCAATCCACTTTTTTAGACACCATAATGATGTCTTGGTCAGTTTTGTTACTGTGGCGAAACCCATGCTAGGTATGCATTTAATGCACCAATTCGGGCCGAAAAAGAATAGATGCACCAATTCGGGCTAGAAACAAAACGAACGCACCCAATCCAATTTTTCGGACCCCATAATGTTGTTTTGGTTCGTTTCGGTCAGTATCGTAACTGTGTGTCGAAAACCATACCATAGTTAAATTTATTGGACCATTTCAGGCCGGAAATGAAACGATGCACCGATTCGGGCCAAAAATAAAACGAACACACCCAATCCACTTCTTTGGACCCAATAGTGATGTTTTGGTTCGTTTTGGTCAGTTTCGTTACTATGTCCAATACCATGCTAGGTATGTATTTAATGCACCGATTCGGGCTAGAAATGAAACGAATGCCCGCAATCCTTTTTTTAAACCACATAATGATGTTTTGGTTTGTTTTGGTCAGTTTGGTTACTGTGCTGAAACCATGCCGGGGTTACATTTATTGCACCGATTCGAGCAGGAAACGCAACGATGTACCGATTCGGGTCAGAAATGAAACAAACGCACCCAATCCACTTCTTTGGACCCAATAGTGATGTTTTGGCTCATTTTGGTCACTTTTGCCGAAACTATGCCTGGTATGCATTTAATGCACCAATTCGGGATGAAAATAAAACGATGCATAGATTCGGGCCAGAAACAAAACGAACGCAGCCAATCCACTTTTTTGAACCCAATAGTGACGTTTTATTTCGTTTTGGTCAGTTCCGTTATTGTGTCGAAAACCATACAACGTATGCATTTAATGCACTAATTCAGGCCAAAAATGAAACGATGAACCAATTCGGGCTAGGAACAAAACGAACGCACGTAATCTATTTTTTTGGATACAATAGTGATGTTTTGGTTCGTTTTGGTCAGTTTCGGTACTGTGCCGAAAACCATGCAAGGTATGCATGTAATGCACCAATTCGGTACGGAAACGAAATGATGCATCGATTCATGCCAAAAACAAAATGAACGCACCCAATCCACTTTTTTGGATCCAATAGTGATGTTTTGGTTTGTTTTGGTCAGTTTCATTACTGTGTCGAAAACCATGCCAGGTATGCATTTAATGCACCAATTCGGGCCGGAACCGAAACGATGCACCGGTTCGGGCCAGAAATGAAACAAACGCACCCAATCCACTTCTTTGGATCTAATAGTGATGTTTTGCTTCGTTTTGGTCAGTTTCGTTACTGTGCCGAAAACAATGCCAGGTATGCATTTATTGCACCAATTTGGGACGGAAACGAAACGATGCACCGATTCGGGCCAGAAACAAACGCACCCAATCCACTTTTTTGGACCCAATGGTGATATTTTAGTCAGATTCGTTAATGTGCCAAAAACCATCCTAAGTATGCATTTACTGCACCAATTCATGCCAGAAATGAAATTATGCTCCAATTCGGGCAAGAAACAAAACGAACACACCCAATCCAATTTTTTAGACCTCATAATGGTGTTTTAGTTTGTTTTGGTAAGTTTCGTTACAGTGTCGAAAACCATACCAGGGTTGCATTTATTGCACCATTTATGGCCGAAAATGAAATGATGCACCGATTTGGGCCAGAAACAAAACGAACACACTCAGTCCACTTTTTTGGACCCAATAATGATGTATTAGTCTGTATTGGACAGTTTCGTTACTATAGCAAAAACCATGCCAGGTTTGCATTCAATGCACCGATTCGAGCCAGAAATGAAACGATACACTGATTCAGGCCAGAAATGAAACGAACACAACCAATCCACTTTTTTGGACCCAGAAGTGATGTTTTGGTTTGTTTTGGTCAGTTTCGGTACTGTGCCGAAAACCATGCAAAGTATGCATTTAATGCACCAATTCGGGACGGAAACGAAACGATGCATCGATTCGGGCCAGAAATGAAAGGAACGCACCCAATCCACTTTTTTGGATCCAGTAGTGATGTTTTGGTTCGTTTTGGTCAGTTTCGTTACTGTGCCGAAAACCATGCCTGGTATGCATTTAATGCACCAATTCGGGCCGGAACCGAAACGATGCACCGGTTCGGGCCAGAAATGAAACAAACACACCCAATCCACTTCTTTGGATCCAATAGTGATGTTTTGCTTCATTTTGGTCAGTTTCGTTACTGTGCCGAAAACAATGCTAGGTATGCATTTATTGCACCAATTCGGGACGGAAACGAAACGATGCACCGATTCGGGCCAGAAACGAACGCACCCAATCCACTTTTTTGGACCCAATGGTGATATTTTAGTCAGATTCGTTAATGTGCCAAAAACCATCCTAAGTATGCATTTACTGCACCAATTCATGCCAGAAACGAAATTATGCTCCAATTCGGGCAAGAAACAAAACGAACACACCCAATCCAATTTTTTAGACCTCATAATGGTGTTTTAGTTTGTTTTGGTCAGTTTCGTTACAGTGTCGAAAACCATACCAGGGTTGCATTTATTGCACCATTTATGGCCGAAAATGAAATGATGCACCGATTTGGGCCAGAAACAAAACGAACACACTCAGTCCACTTTTTTGGACCCAATAATGATGTTTTAGTCTGTATTGGACAGTTTCGTTACTATACCGAAAACCATGCTAGGTTTGCATTCAATGCACCGATTCAAGCTAGAAATGAAACGATACACTGATTTAGGCCAGAAACAAAATGAATGCACCCAATCCACTTTTTTGGACCTAAAAGTGATGTTTTGGTTCGTTTTGGTCAGTTTCTTTACTGTGCCGAAAACCATGCCAGGTATGCATTTAATGCAGCCAATCCTCTTTTTCGGACCCAATAGTGATGTTTTGGTTCATTTTGGTCAGTTCCATTACTGCACAAAAAACCATGCCAGGTATGCATTTATTGCACCAATTCGGGCAGCAAATGAAACGATGCACCGATTTAGGCTAGAAACGAAACGAACTCACCCAATCCACTTTTTTCGATCCAATAGTGATGTTTTGATCCGTTTTGGTCAGTTTTGTTACTGTGCCGAAAACCATGCCGGGGTTGCATTCAATGCACAGATTCGGGCCGGCAACGAAACGATGCACCGATTCGGGCCAAAAATGAAACGAATGCACCCAATCCATTTTTTGGACCACATAATGATGTTTTGGTTTGGTCAGTTTTATTACTGTGCCGAAAACCATGCCGGGGTTACATTTATTGCACCGACTCGAGCAGGAAACGCAAGAATGTACCGATTCGGGCCTGAAATGAAACAAACGCACCCAATCCACTTCTTTGGACCCAATAGTGATGTTTTGGTTCATTTTGGTCAATTTCGTTATTGTGCCGAAAACCATGCCTGGTATGCATTTAATGCACCAATTCGGGATGAAAATGAAATGATGCACCGATTCGGGATAGAAACGAAAAAATGCACCCAATAAACTTTTTTAGACACCATAATGATGTCTTGGTTCATTTTGTCAAATTTTTTACTGTGATGAAAACCATGTCGTAGTTGCATTTATTGCACTGATTTGAGCAGAAAACGAAGCGATGCATCAATTCGGGCCAGAAACGAAATGAACGAACCCAATCCACTTTTTGGGACACAATAGTGATGTTTTGGTTTGTTTTGGTCAGTTTCATTACTGTGCGGAAAACCATACCAGGGTTGCATTTATTGCACCATTTGTGGCCGGAAATGAAACGATGCACCGATTCGGGCCAGAAACGAAAGAAACATAGCCAATCCACTTTTTGGAACCCAATAGTGATATTTTGGTTCATTTTGGTCAGTTTTGTTATTGTTTCAAAAAACATGCCAGATATTTATTTAATGCACTGATTCAGGCCGAAACGAAACGATGCTCCGATTCAGGCTAGGAACAAAACGAACACACCCAATCCATTTTTTTGGATCCAACAATGATGTTCTGGTTCGTTCTGGTCAGTTTCATTAATGTGCTGAGAACCATGCCAGGTATGCATTTAATGCACCAATACGGGACGGAAACGAAACGATGCATAAATTCGGGTTAGAAACGAAACGAACGCACCCAATCCACTTTTTCGATCCAATAGTGATGTCTTTGTTCGTTTTGGTCAGTTCCGTTACTGTGCTGAAAACCATGCCAGGTATGCATTTAATGCACCAACTCGGGCCGAAACCGAAACGATGCACCGGTTCGGGCCAGAAATAAAACGAATGCACCCAATCCACTTTTTTGAACCCAATGGTGATGTTTTGGTTTGTTTTGGTCAGTTCTATTAGTGTGCCGAAAACCATTCCAAGTATGCATTTAATGCACCAATTCGGGACGGAAATGAAACGATGCATCGATTCCGGGCGGAAACGAAACGAATGCACCTAATCCACTTCTTTGGACCCAATAGTGATGTTTTGGTTCATTTTGGTCAGTTTCGCTACTGTACCGAAAACCATGCCAGGTATGCATTTAATGCACCAATTCGGGACGGAAACGAAACGATGCACCGATTCGGGCCAGAAACGAAACGAATGCACCCAATCCACTTTTTTAGACACCATAATGATGTCTTGGTCAGTTTTGTTACTGTGCCAAAACCCATGCTAGGTATGCATTTAATGCACCAATTCGGGCCGAAAAAGAATAGATTCACCAATTCGGGCTAGAAACAAAACGAACGCACCCAATCCAATTTTTCAGACCCCATAATGTTGTTTTGGTTCGTTTCGGTCAGTATCGTAACTGTGTGTCGAAAACCATACCATAGTTAAATTTATTGGACCATTTCAGGCCGGAAATGAAACGATGCACCGATTCGGGCCAAAAATAAAACGAACACACCCAATCCATTTCTTTGGACCCAATAGTGATGTTTTGGTTCGTTTTGGTCAGTTTCGTTACTGTGTCAAAAACCATGCTAGGTATGTATTTAATGCACCGATTCGGGCTAGAAATGAAACGAATGCCCACAATCCATTTTTTTAAACCACATAATGATGTTTTCGTTTGTTTTGGTCAGTTTGGTTACTGTGCCGAAACCATACCGGCGTTACATTTATTGCACCGATTCGAGCAGGAAACGCAACGACGTACCTATTCAAACCAGCAATGAAACAAACGCACCCAATCCACTTCTTTGGACCCGATAGTGATATTTTGGTTCGTTTTGGCCAGTTCTGTTACTGTGCCGAAAACCATGCCAGGTATGCATTTAATGCACCATTTCTGGACGGAAACAAAACGATGCACCGATTCGGGCCAGAAATGAAACGAACGCACCCAATCCACTTTGGACCCAATAGTGATATTTTGGTCAGTTTCGTTACTGTGCCAAAAACCGTCCTAAGTATGCATTTATTGCACCAATTCAGGCCAAAAGTGAAATGATGCTCCAATTCAGGCCAGAAACAAAATGAACACACCCAATCAAATTTTTAAGACCCCATAATGGTGTTTTAGTTCGTTTTGGTCAGTTTTGTTGCAGTGCCGAAAACCATAGCGGGGTTGCATTTATTGCACCTTTATGGCCGAAAATGAAACGATGCACTAATTCGGGCCAGCAATGAAACGAACGCACCCAATCCACTTTTTTGGACCCGATAGTGATGTTTTGGTTCGTTTTGGTCAGTTTCGCTACTGTACCGAAAACCATGCCAGGTATGCATTTAATGCTCCAATTTGGGACGGAAACGAAATGATACACCGATTCGGGCCAGAAATGAAACGAATGCACCAAATCCACTTTTTTAGACACCATAATGATGTCTTGGTTCATTTTGTCAGATTCGTTACTATGCCGAAAACCATGTCGTGGTTGCATTTATTGCATTGATTTGAGCATGAAACGAAACGATGCATTGATTTGGGCTGGAAACGAAACGAACGCACCCAATCCACTTTTTGGGACACAATAGTGATGTTCTGGGTTTGTTTTGGTCAGTTTCATTACTGTGCCGAAAACCATACCGGGATTGCATTTATGGCACCATTTCTGGCCAGAAATGAAACGATGCACCGATTCGGGACAGAAACAAAACGAACGCACCCAATCCACTTTTTTGGACCCAAGAGTGATGTTTTGGTTCATTTTGGTCAGTTTTGTTACTGTGTCGAAAACCATGCTAGGTATGTATCTAATGCACCAATTCGGGATGGAACTGAAACGATGCACCGCTTCGGGCCAGAAACAAAACAAATGCCCCCAATCCACTATTTTGGATCCAATAGTGATGTTTTAGTCACTTTTGTTACTGTGCCGAAAACCATGCTAGGTTTGCATTTAATGCACCAAATTTGGGCCGAAAACGAAATGATGCACCAATTCGGGCCAGAAACAAAACGAACGCACTCAATCCATTTTTTCACACCCCATAATATTGTTTTGGTTCATTTTGGTCAGTTTTGTTACTGTGCCAAAAACCATACCATAGTTGAATTTATCGGACCATTTCAAGCCGGAAATGAAATGATGCACCGATTCAGGCCAGAAATGAAACGAACACACCTAATCCACTTCTTTGGACCTAATAGTGACTTTTTGGTTCGTTTTGGTCAGTTTCATTACTATGCCAAAACTCATGCCACATATGCTTTTAATGCACCAATTCAGGACGAAAACGAAACGATGCACCGATTCGGGCTAGAAATGAAACGATTGCACCCAATCCACTTTTTTACACACCATAATGATGTCTTGGTTCATTTTGTCAGATTCGTTACTATGCTGAAAACCATGTCGTGGTTGCATTTATTGCACAGATATGAGCATGAAACGAAACGATGCATTGATTTGGGCCAGAAACGAAACGAACGCACCCAATCGTCTTTTTGGGACACAATAGTGATGTTTTGGTTTGTTTTGGTCAGTTTCATTACTGTACCGAAAACCATACCGGGATTGCATTTATGGCACCATTTCTGGCTGGAAATGAAACGATGCACCGATTCAGGCCAGAAACGAAACGAACGCACCCAATCCACTTTTTTGGACCCAAGATAACATGTTTTGGTTCGTTTTGATTAGTTTCGGTACTGCGTCGAAAACCATGCTAGGTATGTATTTAATGCACCAATTCGAGATGGAAACGAAATGATGCACCGATTCGGCCAGAAACAAAACAAATACACCCAATCCACTATTTTAGATGCAATAGTGATGTTTTGGTGAGTTTTGTTACTGTGCCGAAACTTTGGTTCGTTTTCGTCAGTTTCGTTACTATGCCGAAAACCATGCCCGATATGCATTTAATGCACCAAATTCGGGCCGAAAACGAAACGATGCACCGATTCGGGCTAGAAACGAAACGATTGCACCCAATCCACTTTTTTAGGCACCATAATGATGTCTTGGTTCATTTTTTCAGATTCGTTACTATGCTGAAAACTATGTCGTGGTTGCATTTATTGCACAGATATGAGCATGAAACGAAACGAACGCACCCAATCGACTTTTTGGGACACAATAGTGATGTTTTGGTTTGTTTTGGTCAGTTTCATTACTGTACCGAAAACCATACCAGGATTGCATTTATGGCACCATTTCTGGCTGGAAATGAAATGATGCACCGATTCGGGCCAGAAACGAAACGAACGCACCCAATCCACTTTTTTCGACCCAAGATAACATGTTTTGGTTCGTTTTGGTTAGTTTTGGTACTGCGTCGAAAACCATGCTAGGTATGTATGTAATGCACCAATTCGGGATGGAAACGAAATGATGCACCGATTCGGGCCAGAAACAAAACAAATGCACCCAATCCACTATTTTGGATGCAATAGTGATGTTTTGGTGAGTTTTGTTACTATGCCGAAAACCATGCTAAGTATGCATTTAATGCACCAAATTCGGGCCGAAAACGAAACGATGCACCGATTCGGGCTAGAAACGAAACGATTGCACCCAATCCACTTTTTTAGGCACCATAATGATGTCTTGGTTCATTTTTTCAGATTCGTTACTATGCTGAAAACTATGTCGTGGTTGCATTTATTGCACAGATATGAGCATGAAACGAAACGAACGCACCCAATCGACTTTTTGGGACACAATAGTGATGTTTTGGTTTGTTTTGGTCAGTTTCATTACTGTACCGAAAACCATACCAGGATTGCATTTATGGCACCATTTCTGGCTGGAAATGAAACCTGTCTCTTATACACATCTCCCCGATTTGGACGGG
>OAMR01000773.1:356529-397118 GCA_900205405.1 Echinochloa crus-galli | reverse complement strand
ATGTCGTGGTTGCATTTATTGCACAGATATGAGCATGAAACGAAACGAACGCACCCAATCGACTTTTTGGGACACAATAGTGATGTTTTGGTTTGTTTTGGTCAGTTTCATTACTGTACCGAAAACCATACCAGGATTGCATTTATGGCACCATTTCTGGCTGGAAATGAAACGATGCACCGATTCGGGCCAGAAAAGAAACGAACGCACCCAATCCACTTTGGACCCAATTGGTTCATTTTGGTGAGTTTCGTTACTGTGCCAAAAACCATACCATAGTTGAATTTATTGGACCATTTCAGGTCAGAAATGAAACGATGCACTGATTTGGGCCAGAAATGAAATGAACACACCCAATCCACTTCTTTGGACCTAATAGTGATTTTTTGGTTCGTTTTGGTCAGTTTCGTTACTATGCCGAAAACCATGCCAGATATGCATTTAATGCACCAAATTCGGGCCGAAAACGAAACGATGCACCGATTCGGGCCAGAAACGAAACAATTGCACCCAATCCACTTTTTTAGACACCATAATGATGTCTTGGCTCATTTTGTCAAATTCGTTACTGTGACGAAATCCATGTTGTGGTTGCATTTATTGCACTGATTTGAGCAAGAACTAAATGATGCATCGATTCGGGCTAGAAATTAAATGAACACAGCCAATCCACTTTTTTGAACACAATATTGATGTTTTTGTTCGTTTTGGTCAGTTTCGTTACTGTGCCGTCCAATTCGGGATGGAAATGAAACGATGCACCGATTCGGGCCAGAAATGAAACAAACGCATCCAGTCCACTTCTTTGGACCCGATAGTGATGGTTTGGTTCGTTTTGGTCAGTTTTGTTACTGTGCCGAAAACCATGCCAGGTATGCATTTAATGCACCAATTCTGGACGGAAACGAAACGATGCACCGATTCGGGCCAGAAAAGAAACGAACGCACCCAATCCACTTTGGACCCAATAGTGATATTTTGGTCAGTTTCGTTACTGTGCCAAAAACCATCCTAGGTATGCATTTAATGCACCAATTCAGGCCAAATGTGAAATGATGCTCCAATTCAGGCCAGAAACAAAATGAACACACCCAATCAAATTTTTAAGACCCCATAATGATGTTTTAGTTCGTTTTGGTCAGTTTTGTTATAGTGCCGAAAACCATAGCGGGGTTGCATTTATTGCACCTTTATGGCCGAAAATGAAACGATGCACTGATTCGGGCCAGCAACGAAACGAACGCACCCAATCCACTTTTTTGGACCCGATAGTGATGTTTTGGTTCGTTTTGGTCAGTTTCGCTACTGTACCGAAAACCATGCTAGGTATGCATTTAATGCTCCAATTTGGGACGGAAACGAAATGATACACCGATTCGGGCCAGAAATGAAACGAATGCACCGAATCCACTTTTTTAGACACCATAATGATGTCTTGGTTCATTTTGTCAGATTCGTTACTATGCCGAAAACCATGTCGTGGTTGCATTTATTGCACTGATTTGAGCATGAAACGAAACGATGCATTGATTTGGGCTAGAAACGAAACAAAGACACCCAATCCACTTTTTGGGACACAATAGTGATGTTCTGGGTTTGTTTTGGTCAGTTTCATTACTGTGCCGAAAACCATACCGGGATTGCATTTATGGCACCATTTCTGGCCAGAAATGAAACGATGCACCGATTCGGGACAGAAACAAAACGAACGCACCCAATCCACTTTTTTGGACCCAAGAGTGATGTTTTGGTTCATTTTGGTCAGTTTCGTTACTGTGTCGTAAACCATGCTAGGTATGTATCTAAGGCACCAATTCGGGATGGAACCGAAACGATGCACCGCTTCGGGCCAGAAACAAAACAAATGCCCCCAATCCACTATTTTGGATCCAATAGTGATGTTTTAGTCACTTTTGTTACTGTGCCGAAAACCATGCTAGGTTTGCATTTAATGCACCAAATTTGGGCCGAAAACGAAATGATGCACCAATTTGGGCCAGAAACAAAACGAACGCACCCAATCCATTTTTTCAGACCCCATAATATTGTTTTGGTTCATTTTGGTCAGTTTTGTTACTGTGCCAAAAACCATACCATAGTTGAATTTATTGGACCATTTCAAGCCGGAAATGAAATGATGCACCGATTCGGGCCAGAAATGAAACGAACACACCCAATCCACTTCTTTGGACCTAATAGTGATTTTTTGGTTCGTTTTGGTCAGTTTCATTACTATGACAAAAATCATGCCACATATGCTTTTAATGCACCAATTCAGGACGAAAACGAAACGATGCACCGATTCGGGCTAGAAACGAAACGATTGCACCCAATCCACTTTTTTAGACACCATAATGATGTCTTGGTTCATTTTTTCAGATTCGTTACTATGCTGAAAACCATGTCGTGGTTGCATTTATTGCACAGATATGAGCATGAAATGAAACGAACGCACCCAATCGACTTTTTGGGACACAATAGTGATGTTTTGGTTTGTTTTGGTCAGTTTCATTACTGTACCAAAAACCATACCAGGATTGCATTTATGGCACAATTTCTGGCTGGAAATGAAACGATGCACCGATTCGGGCCAGAAACGAAACGAACACACCCAATCCACTTTTTTCGACCCAAGATAACATGTTTTGGTTCGTTTTGGTTAGTTTCGGTACTGCGTCGAAAACCATGCTAGGTATGTATGTAATGCACCAATTCGGGATGGAAATGAAACGATGCACCGATTCGGGCCAGAAACAAAACGAACGCACCCAATTCACTTTTTTTAACCCAAGAGTGATGGTTTGGTTCGTTTTGGTCAGTTTCGTTATTGTGCTGAAAACCATCCCAGGTATGCATTTAATGCACCAATTCGGGACAGAAATGAAACGATCCATCGATTCGGGCCAGAAATGAAACGAACGCACCCAGTCCACTTTTTTAGATCCAATAGTGATGTTTTGGTTCGTTTTGGTCAGTTTCGTTACTGTGCTGAAAACCATTACAAGTATGCATTTAATGCACCAATTCGGGCCGGAACCGAATGATGCACCGATTAGTGCCAGAAATGAAATGAATGCACCCAATCCATTTTAAGACCACATAATAATGTTTTGGTTTATTTTGGTTAGTTTCATTACTGTGTAGAAAACTATGCCGGGGTTACATTTATTGCACTGATTCCAGCAGGAAACACAACGATGTACCGATTCGGGCCAGAAATGAAACAAACGCATCCAGTCCACTTCTTTGGACCCGATAGTGATGTTTTGTTTCGTTTTGGTCAGTTTTGTTACTGTGCCGAAAACCATGCCAGGTATGCATTTAATGCACCAATTCTGGACGGAAACGAAACGATGCACCGATTCGGGCCAGAAACGAAACGAACGCACCCATTGTTCATTTTGTCAGATTCGTTACTGTGCCGAAAACCATGCCAGGTATGCATTTAATGCACCAATTCTGGACGGAAACGAAACGATGCACCGATTCGGGCCAGAAACGAAACGAACGCACCCATTGTTCATTTTGTCAGATTCGTTACTGTGCCGAAAACCATGCCAGGTATGCATTTAATGCACCAATTCTGGACGGAAACGAAACGATGCACCGATTCGGGCCAGAAACGAAACGAACGCACCCATTGTTCATTTTGTCAGATTCGTTACTGTGCCGAAAACCATGCCAGGTATGCATTTAATGCACCAATTCTGGACGGAAACGAAACGATGCACCGATTCGGGCCAGAAACGAAACGAACGCACCCATTGTTCATTTTGTCAGATTCGTTACTGTGCCGAAAACCATGCCAGGTATGCATTTAATGCACCAATTCTGGACGGAAACGAAACGATGCACCGATTCGGGCCAGAAACGAAACGAACGCACCCATTGTTCATTTTGTCAGATTCGTTACTGTGCCGAAAACCATGCCAGGTATGCATTTAATGCACCAATTCTGGACGGAAACGAAACGATGCACCGATTCGGGCCAGAAACGAAACGAACGCACCCATTGTTCATTTTGTCAGATTCGTTACTGTGCCGAAAACCATGCCAGGTATGCATTTAATGCACCAATTCTGGACGGAAACGAAACGATGCACCGATTCGGGCCAGAAACGAAACGAACGCACCCATTGTTCATTTTGTCAGATTCGTTACTGTGCCGAAAACCATGCCAGGTATGCATTTAATGCACCAATTCTGGACGGAAACGAAACGATGCACCGATTCGGGCCAGAAACGAAACGAACGCACCCATTGTTCATTTTGTCAGATTCGTTACTGTGCCGAAAACCATGCCAGGTATGCATTTAATGCACCAATTCTGGACGGAAACGAAACGATGCACCGATTCGGGCCAGAAACGAAACGAACGCACCCATTGTTCATTTTGTCAGATTCGTTACTGTGCCGAAAACCATGCCAGGTATGCATTTAATGCACCAATTCTGGACGGAAACGAAACGATGCACCGATTCGGGCCAGAAACGAAACGAACGCACCCATTGTTCATTTTGTCAGATTCGTTACTGTGCCGAAAACCATGCCAGGTATGCATTTAATGCACCAATTCTGGACGGAAACGAAACGATGCACCGATTCGGGCCAGAAACGAAACGAACGCACCCATTGTTCATTTTGTCAGATTCGTTACTGTGCCGAAAACCATGCCAGGTATGCATTTAATGCACCAATTCTGGACGGAAACGAAACGATGCACCGATTCGGGCCAGAAACGAAACGAACGCACCCATTGTTCATTTTGTCAGATTCGTTACTGTGCCGAAATCCATGTTGTACTGATTCAAGCTGGAAACGAAACAATACATTGTTTCGGGCCAGAAACAAAATTAACGCATTCAATCGACCTTTTGGGACACAATAGTGATGTTTTGGTTTGCTTTGGTCAGTTTCATTATTGTTCCGAAAACCATGCCAAGGTTGCATTTATTGCACCATTTTTTGCCGAAAATTCAATAATGCACCGATTCAGGCTAGGAACAAAATGAACGCATCCAATAGTGATGTTTTGGTTCATTTTGGTCCGTTTCGTTACTGTGCCGAAAACTATGCTAGGTATGCATTTAATGCACCAAATCGGGACAGAAACGAAACGATGCATCGATTCGGGCCAGAAACGAAACGAACGCACCCAATCCACTTTTTTGATCCAATAGTGATGTTTTGGTTCATTTTGGTCCGTTTCGTTACTGTCCTGAACACCATGCCAGGTATGCATTTAATTCACCAATTCGGGTCGGAAACGAAACGATGCACCGATTTGGGACAGAAATGGAACGAATGCACCCAATCCACTTTTTCGGACCCAATAGTGATGTTTTTGTTCGTTTTGGTAAGTTTCGTTACTGTGACGAAAGCCATGCCAGGTATACATTTAGTACACAAATTCGGGACGAAAAACAAAATGATGCACCGATTCAGGCCAGAAACGAAACGAATGCACCCAATCCACTTTTTTAGACACCATAATGATGTCTTGGTTCATTTTTTCAGATTCGTTACTGTTCTGGAAACGACGCCGTGGTTGCATTTATTGCGTTGATTCGAGCAGGAAACGAAACGATGCATCGATTCGGGCCAGAAACGAAACGAACGCACCCAATTCACTTTTTTAGATCCAATAGTGATGTTTTCGTTCGTTTTGGTCAGTTTTTTTACTGTACTGAAAAACATGCCAGGTATGCATTTAATGCACCAATTCGGGCAAGAACCGAAGGATGCACCGATTCGGGCCAGAAATGAAATGAATGCACCCAATCCATTTTTTAGACCACATAATGATGTTTAGGTTTGTTTGGGTCAGTTTCATTACTGTGCAGAAAACTATGCCAAGGTTACATTTAGTGCACTGATTCGAGCAGGAAATGCAACGATGTACCGATTCGGGCCAATAATGAAACAAACGCATCCAATCCACTTCTTTGGACCCAATAGTGATGTTTTGGTTTGATTTGGTCAGTTTTGTTACGGTGACGAAAACCATGCCACGTATGCATTTAATGCACCAATTCGGGACGGAAACGAAACGATGCATCGATTCGGGCCAGAAATGAAAGGAACGCACCCAATTCACTTTTTTAGATCCAATAGTGATGTTTTGGATCGTTTGGTCAGTTTCGTTACTGAACTGAAAACCATGCCAGGTATGCATGTAATGCACCAATTCGGTCCAGAAACGTAGGATGCACCGATTCGAGGAGGAAATGTAACGATGTACCGATTTGGGCCAGCAATGAAATGAACGCACGCAATCCACTTCTTTTGACCCAATAGTGATGTTTTGGTTCGTTTTGGTCAGTTTCGTTACTGTGCAAAAAACCATGCCGGGTTGCATTGAATGCACCGATTCGGGCCGGAACCGAAACGAACTACCGATTCACGCCAGAAACGAAACGAACGCACCCAATCCACTTTTTTTGGACGCAATAGTGATGTTTTGGTTCGTTTTGGTCAGTTTCGTTACTGTGCAAAAAACCATGCCGGGTTGCATTGAATGCACCGATTCGGGCCGGAACCGAAACGAACTACCGATTCACGCCAGAAACGAAACGAACGCACCCAATCCACTTTTTTTGGACGCAATAGTGATGTTTTGGTTCGTTTTGGTCAGTTTCGTTACTGTGCAAAAAACCATCCCGGGTTGCATTGAATGCACCGATTCGGGCCGGAACCGAAACGAACTACCGATTCACGCCAGAAACGAAACGAACGCACCCAATCCACTTTTTTTGGACGCAATAGTGATGTTTTGGTTCGTTTTGGTCAGTTTCGTTACTGTGCAAAAAACCATCCCGGGTTGCATTGAATGCACCGATTCGGGCCGGAACCGAAACGAACTACCGATTCACGCCAGAAACGAAACGAACGCACCCAATCCACTTTTTTTGGACGCAATAGTGATGTTTTGGTTCGTTTTGGTCAGTTTCGTTACTGTGCAAAAAACCATCCCGGGTTGCATTGAATGCACCGATTCGGGCCGGAACCGAAACGAACTACCGATTCACGCCAGAAACGAAACGAACGCACCCAATCCACTTTTTTTGGACGCAATAGTGATGTTTTGGTTCGTTTTGGTCAGTTTCGTTACTGTGCAAAAAACCATCCCGGGTTGCATTGAATGCACCGATTCGGGCCGGAACCGAAACGAACTACCGATTCACGCCAGAAACGAAACGAACGCACCCAATCCACTTTTTTTGGACGCAATAGTGATGTTTTGGTTCGTTTTGGTCAGTTTCGTTACTGTGCAAAAAACCATCCCGGGTTGCATTGAATGCACCGATTCGGGCCGGAACCGAAACGAACTACCGATTCACGCCAGAAACGAAACGAACGCACCCAATCCACTTTTTTTGGACGCAATAGTGATGTTTTGGTTCGTTTTGGTCAGTTTCGTTACTGTGCAAAAAACCATCCCGGGTTGCATTGAATGCACCGATTCGGGCCGGAACCGAAACGAACTACCGATTCACGCCAGAAACGAAACGAACGCACCCAATCCACTTTTTTTGGACGCAATAGTGATGTTTTGGTTCGTTTTGGTCAGTTTCGTTACTGTGCAAAAAACCATCCCGGGTTGCATTGAATGCACCGATTCGGGCCGGAACCGAAACGAACTACCGATTCACGCCAGAAACGAAACGAACGCACCCAATCCACTTTTTTTGGACGCAATAGTGATGTTTTGGTTCGTTTTGGTCAGTTTCGTTACTGTGCAAAAAACCATCCCGGGTTGCATTGAATGCACCGATTCGGGCCGGAACCGAAACGAACTACCGATTCACGCCAGAAACGAAACGAACGCACCCAATCCACTTTTTTTGGACGCAATAGTGATGTTTTGGTTCGTTTTGGTCAGTTTCGTTACTGTGCAAAAAACCATCCCGGGTTGCATTGAATGCACCGATTCGGGCCGGAACCGAAACGAACTACCGATTCACGCCAGAAACGAAACGAACGCACCCAATCCACTTTTTTTGGACGCAATAGTGATGTTTTGGTTCGTTTTGGTCAGTTTCGTTACTGTGCAAAAAACCATCCCGGGTTGCATTGAATGCACCGATTCGGGCCGGAACCGAAACGAACTACCGATTCACGCCAGAAACGAAACGAACGCACCCAATCCACTTTTTTTGGACGCAATAGTGATGTTTTGGTTCGTTTTGGTCAGTTTCGTTACTGTGCAAAAAACCATCCCGGGTTGCATTGAATGCACCGATTCGGGCCGGAACCGAAACGAACTACCGATTCACGCCAGAAACGAAACGAACGCACCCAATCCACTTTTTTTGGACGCAATAGTGATGTTTTGGTTCGTTTTGGTCAGTTTCGTTACTGTGCAAAAAACCATCCCGGGTTGCATTGAATGCACCGATTCGGGCCGGAACCGAAACGAACTACCGATTCACGCCAGAAACGAAACGAACGCACCCAATCCACTTTTTTTGGACGCAATAGTGATGTTTTGGTTCGTTTTGGTCAGTTTCGTTACTGTGCAAAAAACCATCCCGGGTTGCATTGAATGCACCGATTCGGGCCGGAACCGAAACGAACTACCGATTCACGCCAGAAACGAAACGAACGCACCCAATCCACTTTTTTTGGACGCAATAGTGATGTTTTGGTTCGTTTTGGTCAGTTTCGTTACTGTGCAAAAAACCATCCCGGGTTGCATTGAATGCACCGATTCGGGCCGGAACCGAAACGAACTACCGATTCACGCCAGAAACGAAACGAACGCACCCAATCCACTTTTTTTGGACGCAATAGTGATGTTTTGGTTCGTTTTGGTCAGTTTCGTTACTGTGCAAAAAACCATCCCGGGTTGCATTGAATGCACCGATTCGGGCCGGAACCGAAACGAACTACCGATTCACGCCAGAAACGAAACGAACGCACCCAATCCACTTTTTTTGGACGCAATAGTGATGTTTTGGTTCGTTTTGGTCAGTTTCGTTACTGTGCAAAAAACCATCCCGGGTTGCATTGAATGCACCGATTCGGGCCGGAACCGAAACGAACTACCGATTCACGCCAGAAACGAAACGAACGCACCCAATCCACTTTTTTTGGACGCAATAGTGATGTTTTGGTTCGTTTTGGTCAGTTTCGTTACTGTGCAAAAAACCATCCCGGGTTGCATTGAATGCACCGATTCGGGCCGGAACCGAAACGAACTACCGATTCACGCCAGAAACGAAACGAACGCACCCAATCCACTTTTTTTGGACGCAATAGTGATGTTTTGGTTCGTTTTGGTCAGTTTCGTTACTGTGCAAAAAACCATCCCGGGTTGCATTGAATGCACCGATTCGGGCCGGAACCGAAACGAACTACCGATTCACGCCAGAAACGAAACGAACGCACCCAATCCACTTTTTTTGGACGCAATAGTGATGTTTTGGTTCGTTTTGGTCAGTTTCGTTACTGTGCAAAAAACCATCCCGGGTTGCATTGAATGCACCGATTCGGGCCGGAACCGAAACGAACTACCGATTCACGCCAGAAACGAAACGAACGCACCCAATCCACTTTTTTTGGACGCAATAGTGATGTTTTGGTTCGTTTTGGTCAGTTTCGTTACTGTGCAAAAAACCATCCCGGGTTGCATTGAATGCACCGATTCGGGCCGGAACCGAAACGAACTACCGATTCACGCCAGAAACGAAACGAACGCACCCAATCCACTTTTTTTGGACGCAATAGTGATGTTTTGGTTCGTTTTGGTCAGTTTCGTTACTGTGCAAAAAACCATCCCGGGTTGCATTGAATGCACCGATTCGGGCCGGAACCGAAACGAACTACCGATTCACGCCAGAAACGAAACGAACGCACCCAATCCACTTTTTTTGGACGCAATAGTGATGTTTTGGTTCGTTTTGGTCAGTTTCGTTACTGTGCAAAAAACCATCCCGGGTTGCATTGAATGCACCGATTCGGGCCGGAACCGAAACGAACTACCGATTCACGCCAGAAACGAAACGAACGCACCCAATCCACTTTTTTTGGACGCAATAGTGATGTTTTGGTTCGTTTTGGTCAGTTTCGTTACTGTGCAAAAAACCATCCCGGGTTGCATTGAATGCACCGATTCGGGCCGGAACCGAAACGAACTACCGATTCACGCCAGAAACGAAACGAACGCACCCAATCCACTTTTTTTGGACGCAATAGTGATGTTTTGGTTCGTTTTGGTCAGTTTCGTTACTGTGCAAAAAACCATCCCGGGTTGCATTGAATGCACCGATTCGGGCCGGAACCGAAACGAACTACCGATTCACGCCAGAAACGAAACGAACGCACCCAATCCACTTTTTTTGGACGCAATAGTGATGTTTTGGTTCGTTTTGGTCAGTTTCGTTACTGTGCAAAAAACCATCCCGGGTTGCATTGAATGCACCGATTCGGGCCGGAACCGAAACGAACTACCGATTCACGCCAGAAACGAAACGAACGCACCCAATCCACTTTTTTTGGACGCAATAGTGATGTTTTGGTTCGTTTTGGTCAGTTTCGTTACTGTGCAAAAAACCATCCCGGGTTGCATTGAATGCACCGATTCGGGCCGGAACCGAAACGAACTACCGATTCACGCCAGAAACGAAACGAACGCACCCAATCCACTTTTTTTGGACGCAATAGTGATGTTTTGGTTCGTTTTGGTCAGTTTCGTTACTGTGCAAAAAACCATCCCGGGTTGCATTGAATGCACCGATTCGGGCCGGAACCGAAACGAACTACCGATTCACGCCAGAAACGAAACGAACGCACCCAATCCACTTTTTTTGGACGCAATAGTGATGTTTTGGTTCGTTTTGGTCAGTTTCGTTACTGTGCAAAAAACCATCCCGGGTTGCATTGAATGCACCGATTCGGGCCGGAACCGAAACGAACTACCGATTCACGCCAGAAACGAAACGAACGCACCCAATCCACTTTTTTTGGACGCAATAGTGATGTTTTGGTTCGTTTTGGTCAGTTTCGTTACTGTGCAAAAAACCATCCCGGGTTGCATTGAATGCACCGATTCGGGCCGGAACCGAAACGAACTACCGATTCACGCCAGAAACGAAACGAACGCACCCAATCCACTTTTTTTGGACGCAATAGTGATGTTTTGGTTCGTTTTGGTCAGTTTCGTTACTGTGCAAAAAACCATCCCGGGTTGCATTGAATGCACCGATTCGGGCCGGAACCGAAACGAACTACCGATTCACGCCAGAAACGAAACGAACGCACCCAATCCACTTTTTTTGGACGCAATAGTGATGTTTTGGTTCGTTTTGGTCAGTTTCGTTACTGTGCAAAAAACCATCCCGGGTTGCATTGAATGCACCGATTCGGGCCGGAACCGAAACGAACTACCGATTCACGCCAGAAACGAAACGAACGCACCCAATCCACTTTTTTTGGACGCAATAGTGATGTTTTGGTTCGTTTTGGTCAGTTTCGTTACTGTGCAAAAAACCATCCCGGGTTGCATTGAATGCACCGATTCGGGCCGGAACCGAAACGAACTACCGATTCACGCCAGAAACGAAACGAACGCACCCAATCCACTTTTTTTGGACGCAATAGTGATGTTTTGGTTCGTTTTGGTCAGTTTCGTTACTGTGCAAAAAACCATCCCGGGTTGCATTGAATGCACCGATTCGGGCCGGAACCGAAACGAACTACCGATTCACGCCAGAAACGAAACGAACGCACCCAATCCACTTTTTTTGGACGCAATAGTGATGTTTTGGTTCGTTTTGGTCAGTTTCGTTACTGTGCAAAAAACCATCCCGGGTTGCATTGAATGCACCGATTCGGGCCGGAACCGAAACGAACTACCGATTCACGCCAGAAACGAAACGAACGCACCCAATCCACTTTTTTTGGACGCAATAGTGATGTTTTGGTTCGTTTTGGTCAGTTTCGTTACTGTGCAAAAAACCATCCCGGGTTGCATTGAATGCACCGATTCGGGCCGGAACCGAAACGAACTACCGATTCACGCCAGAAACGAAACGAACGCACCCAATCCACTTTTTTTGGACGCAATAGTGATGTTTTGGTTCGTTTTGGTCAGTTTCGTTACTGTGCAAAAAACCATCCCGGGTTGCATTGAATGCACCGATTCGGGCCGGAACCGAAACGAACTACCGATTCACGCCAGAAACGAAACGAACGCACCCAATCCACTTTTTTTGGACGCAATAGTGATGTTTTGGTTCGTTTTGGTCAGTTTCGTTACTGTGCAAAAAACCATCCCGGGTTGCATTGAATGCACCGATTCGGGCCGGAACCGAAACGAACTACCGATTCACGCCAGAAACGAAACGAACGCACCCAATCCACTTTTTTTGGACGCAATAGTGATGTTTTGGTTCGTTTTGGTCAGTTTCGTTACTGTGCAAAAAACCATCCCGGGTTGCATTGAATGCACCGATTCGGGCCGGAACCGAAACGAACTACCGATTCACGCCAGAAACGAAACGAACGCACCCAATCCACTTTTTTTGGACGCAATAGTGATGTTTTGGTTCGTTTTGGTCAGTTTCGTTACTGTGCAAAAAACCATCCCGGGTTGCATTGAATGCACCGATTCGGGCCGGAACCGAAACGAACTACCGATTCACGCCAGAAACGAAACGAACGCACCCAATCCACTTTTTTTGGACGCAATAGTGATGTTTTGGTTCGTTTTGGTCAGTTTCGTTACTGTGCAAAAAACCATCCCGGGTTGCATTGAATGCACCGATTCGGGCCGGAACCGAAACGAACTACCGATTCACGCCAGAAACGAAACGAACGCACCCAATCCACTTTTTTTGGACGCAATAGTGATGTTTTGGTTCGTTTTGGTCAGTTTCGTTACTGTGCAAAAAACCATCCCGGGTTGCATTGAATGCACCGATTCGGGCCGGAACCGAAACGAACTACCGATTCACGCCAGAAACGAAACGAACGCACCCAATCCACTTTTTTTGGACGCAATAGTGATGTTTTGGTTCGTTTTGGTCAGTTTCGTTACTGTGCAAAAAACCATCCCGGGTTGCATTGAATGCACCGATTCGGGCCGGAACCGAAACGAACTACCGATTCACGCCAGAAACGAAACGAACGCACCCAATCCACTTTTTTTGGACGCAATAGTGATGTTTTGGTTCGTTTTGGTCAGTTTCGTTACTGTGCAAAAAACCATCCCGGGTTGCATTGAATGCACCGATTCGGGCCGGAACCGAAACGAACTACCGATTCACGCCAGAAACGAAACGAACGCACCCAATCCACTTTTTTTGGACGCAATAGTGATGTTTTGGTTCGTTTTGGTCAGTTTCGTTACTGTGCAAAAAACCATCCCGGGTTGCATTGAATGCACCGATTCGGGCCGGAACCGAAACGAACTACCGATTCACGCCAGAAACGAAACGAACGCACCCAATCCACTTTTTTTGGACGCAATAGTGATGTTTTGGTTCGTTTTGGTCAGTTTCGTTACTGTGCAAAAAACCATCCCGGGTTGCATTGAATGCACCGATTCGGGCCGGAACCGAAACGAACTACCGATTCACGCCAGAAACGAAACGAACGCACCCAATCCACTTTTTTTGGACGCAATAGTGATGTTTTGGTTCGTTTTGGTCAGTTTCGTTACTGTGCAAAAAACCATCCCGGGTTGCATTGAATGCACCGATTCGGGCCGGAACCGAAACGAACTACCGATTCACGCCAGAAACGAAACGAACGCACCCAATCCACTTTTTTTGGACGCAATAGTGATGTTTTGGTTCGTTTTGGTCAGTTTCGTTACTGTGCAAAAAACCATCCCGGGTTGCATTGAATGCACCGATTCGGGCCGGAACCGAAACGAACTACCGATTCACGCCAGAAACGAAACGAACGCACCCAATCCACTTTTTTTGGACGCAATAGTGATGTTTTGGTTCGTTTTGGTCAGTTTCGTTACTGTGCAAAAAACCATCCCGGGTTGCATTGAATGCACCGATTCGGGCCGGAACCGAAACGAACTACCGATTCACGCCAGAAACGAAACGAACGCACCCAATCCACTTTTTTTGGACGCAATAGTGATGTTTTGGTTCGTTTTGGTCAGTTTCGTTACTGTGCAAAAAACCATCCCGGGTTGCATTGAATGCACCGATTCGGGCCGGAACCGAAACGAACTACCGATTCACGCCAGAAACGAAACGAACGCACCCAATCCACTTTTTTTGGACGCAATAGTGATGTTTTGGTTCGTTTTGGTCAGTTTCGTTACTGTGCAAAAAACCATCCCGGGTTGCATTGAATGCACCGATTCGGGCCGGAACCGAAACGAACTACCGATTCACGCCAGAAACGAAACGAACGCACCCAATCCACTTTTTTTGGACGCAATAGTGATGTTTTGGTTCGTTTTGGTCAGTTTCGTTACTGTGCAAAAAACCATCCCGGGTTGCATTGAATGCACCGATTCGGGCCGGAACCGAAACGAACTACCGATTCACGCCAGAAACGAAACGAACGCACCCAATCCACTTTTTTTGGACGCAATAGTGATGTTTTGGTTCGTTTTGGTCAGTTTCGTTACTGTGCAAAAAACCATCCCGGGTTGCATTGAATGCACCGATTCGGGCCGGAACCGAAACGAACTACCGATTCACGCCAGAAACGAAACGAACGCACCCAATCCACTTTTTTTGGACGCAATAGTGATGTTTTGGTTCGTTTTGGTCAGTTTCGTTACTGTGCAAAAAACCATCCCGGGTTGCATTGAATGCACCGATTCGGGCCGGAACCGAAACGAACTACCGATTCACGCCAGAAACGAAACGAACGCACCCAATCCACTTATTTGGACCCAATAGTGATGTTTTGGTCAGTTTTGTTACTTTACCAAAAACAATCCTAGGTATGCATTTAATGGACCAATTCAGGCTAAAAACGAAATGATGCTCCAATTTGGGCTAGAAACAAAATGACCAAACCCACTCAAAATTTTTAGACCTCATAATGATGTTTTAGTTCTTTTTGGTCAGTTTCGTTACAGTGCCGAAACCATACCGTGGTTGCATTTATTGCACTAATTCGAGCAGGAAACGAAACGATGCATCGATTCGGGCCAGAAACGAAATGAACGCATCCAATCGACTTTTTGGACACAATAGAGATGTTTTGGTTCGTTTTGGTCAGTTTCATTACTGTGCGGAAAACCATACCGGGGTTGCATTTATTGCACCATTTCTGGCCGGAAATGAAACGATGCACCGATTCGGGCCAGAAACGAAACGAACGCAGCCAATCCACTTTTTTGAAGCCAATAGTGATGTTTTGGTTCGTTTTTGTCTTTAGTTACTATGCCGAAAACGATGCCATCTATGCATTTAATGCACCAATTCAGGACGGAAATGAAACGATGCACTGATTCGGGCCAGAAACGAAATGAACGCACCCAGTCCACTTTTTTGAACCCAATAGTGATGTTTTGGATCGTTTTGGTCAGTTTCGTTTTTGTGCCGAAAATCATTCCAGGTATGCATTTTATGCACCAATTCGGGACGGAAATGAAACGATGCATCGATTCAGGCCAGAAACGAAACGAACGCACCCAATTCACTTTTTTAGATCCAATAGTGATGTTTTGGTTCGTTTTGGTCAGTTTCGTTACTGTACTGAAAACCATGCAGGGGTTGCATTCGATGCACCGATTCGAGCCAGAAATGAAGGATGCACCGATTCGGGCCAGAAATGAAACGAATGCACCCAATCCATTCCTTAGACCACATAATGATGTTTAGGTTTGTTTGGGTCAGTTTCATTACTGTGCAGAAAACTATGCCGATGTTACATTTAGTGCACTGATTCGAGCAGGAAACGCAATGATGTACCTATTCGGGCCAGAAATGAAACAAACGCATCCAATCCACTTCTTTGGACCCAATAGTGATGTTTTGGTTTGTTTTGGTCAGTTTTGTTACTGTGCCGAAAACCATGCCACATATGCACTTAATGCACCAATTTGGGACAGAAACAAAACGATGCACCGATTCGAGCCAGACACGAAACGAACGCACCCAATCCACTTATTTGGACCCAATAGTGATGTTTTGGTCAGTTTTGTTACTTTACCAAAAACAATCCTAGGTATGCATTTAATGGACCAATTCATGCTAAAAACGAAATGATGCTCCAATTTGGGCTAGAAACAAAATGACCAAACCCACTCAAAATTTTTAGACCTCATAATGATGTTTTAGTTCTTTTTGGTCAGTTTCGTTACAGTTCTGAAACCATACCGTGGTTGCATTTATTGCACTAATTCGAGCAGGAAACGAAACGATGCATCGATTCGGGCCAGAAACGAAATGAACGCATCCAATCGACTTTTTGGACACAATAGAGATGTTTTGGTTCGTTTTGGTCAGTTTCATTACTGTGCGGAAAACCATACCGGGGTTGCATTTATTGCACCATTTCTGGCCAGAAATGAAACGATACACCGATTCGGGACAGAAACGAAACGGACACAGCCAATCCTCTTTTTTGAACCCAATAGTGATGTTTTGGATCGTTTTGGTCAGTTTCGTTTTTGTGCCGAAAATCATTCCAGGTATGCATTTAATGCACCAGTTCGGGACGAAAATGAAACGATGCACCGATTCAGGCCAGAAATGAAACGAACGCACCCAATCCACTTTTTTGGACCCAATAGTAATGTTTTGGTCCGTTTCAGTCAGTTTCATTACTATACAGAAAACCATGCGGGGGTTGCATTCGATCCACCGATTCGAGCCAGAAATGAAACGATACAGCGATTCGGGCCAGAAACAAAACGAACGCACCCAACCCAGTTTTTGGGACCCAATAGTGATGTTTTGGTTCGTTTTGGTCAGTTTCGTTACTGTGACGAAAACCATGCCAGGTATGCATTTAATGCACCAATTCGGGACGGAAACGAAACGATGCACCGATTCGGGCCAGAAACGAAATGAATGCACCCAATCCACTTTTTTAGACACCATAATGATGTCTTTCTTCATTTTGTCAGATTCGTTACTGTGTCGGAAACCATGCCATGGTTGCATTTGTTGCACTAATTAGAGCAGGAAAAGAAACGATGCACCGATTCGGGCTAGAAACGAAACGAACGCACCCAATCCACTTTTTTGGACCCAATAGTGATGTTTAGGTTCGTTTCGGTCAGTTTCGTTACTGTGCAAAAAACCATGCTCGGTAGCATTTAATGCACTGATTCTGGCAGGAACCGAAACGATGCTCCGATTCGGGCCAGAAACGAAACGAACGCACCCAATCCACTTTTTTGGACCCAATAGTGATGTTTAGGTTCGTTTCGGTCAGTTTCGTTACTGTGCAAAAAACCATGCTCGGTAGCATTTAATGCACTGATTCTGGCAGGAACCGAAACGATGCTCTGTTTCGGGAAAGAAACGAAACGAACGCACCCAATCCACTTTTTTGGACCCAATAGTGATGTTTAGGTTCGTTTCGGTCAGTTTCGTTACTGTGCAAAAAACCATGCTCGGTAGCATTTAATGCACTGATTCTGGCAGCAATCCACTTTTTTAGACACCATAATGATGTCTTTCTTCATTTTGTCAGATTCGTTACTGTGTCGGAAACCATGCCGTGGTTGCATTTGTTGCACTAATTAGAGCAGGAAATGCATCGATTCGCGCCAGAAACGAAACGAACACACCCAATTCACTTTTTTAGATCCAATAGTGATGTTTTGGATCGTTTTGGTCAGTTTCGTTTTTGTGCCGAAAACCATTCCAGGTATGCATTTAATGCACCAATTCGGGACGGAAATGAAATGATGCACCGATTCGGGCCAGAAACGAAACGAACGCAGGCAATCCACTTTTTTTAAACCAATATTGATGTTTTGATTCATTTTGGTCTTTCGTTACTGTGCCGAAAACGATGCCATCTATGCATTTAATGCACCAATTCAGGACGGAAATGAAACGATGCATCGATTCGCGCCAGAAACGAAACGAACACACCCAATTCACTTTTTTAGATCCAATAGTGATGTTTTGGTTCGTTTTGGTCAGTTTCGTTACTGTACTGAAAACCATGCCAGGTATGCATTTAATGCACCAATTCGGGCCAGAACCGAAGGATGCACGGATTCGGGCTAGATATGAAACGAATGCACCCAATCCACTTTTTTGGACCCAATAGTGATGTTTAGGTTCGTTTCGATGTACCTATTCGGGCCAGAAATGAAACAAACGCATCCAATCCACTTCTTTGGACCCAATAGTGATGTTTTGGATCATTTTGGTCAGTTTCGTTTTTGTGCCGAAAACCATTCCAGGTATGCATTTAATGCACCAATTCGGGACGGAAATGAAATGATGCACCGATTCGGGCCAGAAACGAAATGAACGAGATGTGTATAAGAGACAGACCATACCGGGGTTGCATTTATTGCACCATTTCTGGCCGGAAATGAAACGATGCACTGATTCAGGCCAGAAACGGTTGCATTTATTGCACCATTTCTGGCCGGAAATGAAACGATGCACTGATTCAGGCCAGAAACGGTTGCATTTATTGCACCATTTCTGGCCGGAAATGAAACGATGCACTGATTCAGGCCAGAAACGGTTGCATTTATTGCACCATTTCTGGCCGGAAATGAAACGATGCACTGATTCAGGCCAGAAACGGTTGCATTTATTGCACCATTTCTGGCCGGAAATGAAACGATGCACTGATTCAGGCCAGAAACGGTTGCATTTATTGCACCATTTCTGGCCGGAAATGAAACGATGCACTGATTCAGGCCAGAAACGGTTGCATTTATTGCACCATTTCTGGCCGGAAATGAAACGATGCACTGATTCAGGCCAGAAACGGTTGCATTTATTGCACCATTTCTGGCCGGAAATGAAACGATGCACTGATTCAGGCCAGAAACGGTTGCATTTATTGCACCATTTCTGGCCGGAAATGAAACGATGCACTGATTCAGGCCAGAAACGGTTGCATTTATTGCACCATTTCTGGCCGGAAATGAAACGATGCACTGATTCAGGCCAGAAACGGTTGCATTTATTGCACCATTTCTGGCCGGAAATGAAACGATGCACTGATTCAGGCCAGAAACGGTTGCATTTATTGCACCATTTCTGGCCGGAAATGAAACGATGCACTGATTCAGGCCAGAAACGGTTGCATTTATTGCACCATTTCTGGCCGGAAATGAAACGATGCACTGATTCAGGCCAGAAACGGTTGCATTTATTGCACCATTTCTGGCCGGAAATGAAACGATGCACTGATTCAGGCCAGAAACGGTTGCATTTATTGCACCATTTCTGGCCGGAAATGAAACGATGCACTGATTCAGGCCAGAAACGGTTGCATTTATTGCACCATTTCTGGCCGGAAATGAAACGATGCACTGATTCAGGCCAGAAACGGTTGCATTTATTGCACCATTTCTGGCCGGAAATGAAACGATGCACTGATTCAGGCCAGAAACGGTTGCATTTATTGCACCATTTCTGGCCGGAAATGAAACGATGCACTGATTCAGGCCAGAAACGGTTGCATTTATTGCACCATTTCTGGCCGGAAATGAAACGATGCACTGATTCAGGCCAGAAACGGTTGCATTTATTGCACCATTTCTGGCCGGAAATGAAACGATGCACTGATTCAGGCCAGAAACGGTTGCATTTATTGCACCATTTCTGGCCGGAAATGAAACGATGCACTGATTCAGGCCAGAAACGGTTGCATTTATTGCACCATTTCTGGCCGGAAATGAAACGATGCACTGATTCAGGCCAGAAACGGTTGCATTTATTGCACCATTTCTGGCCGGAAATGAAACGATGCACTGATTCAGGCCAGAAACGGTTGCATTTATTGCACCATTTCTGGCCGGAAATGAAACGATGCACTGATTCAGGCCAGAAACGGTTGCATTTATTGCACCATTTCTGGCCGGAAATGAAACGATGCACTGATTCAGGCCAGAAACGGTTGCATTTATTGCACCATTTCTGGCCGGAAATGAAACGATGCACTGATTCAGGCCAGAAACGGTTGCATTTATTGCACCATTTCTGGCCGGAAATGAAACGATGCACTGATTCAGGCCAGAAACGGTTGCATTTATTGCACCATTTCTGGCCGGAAATGAAACGATGCACTGATTCAGGCCAGAAACGGTTGCATTTATTGCACCATTTCTGGCCGGAAATGAAACGATGCACTGATTCAGGCCAGAAACGGTTGCATTTATTGCACCATTTCTGGCCGGAAATGAAACGATGCACTGATTCAGGCCAGAAACGGTTGCATTTATTGCACCATTTCTGGCCGGAAATGAAACGATGCACTGATTCAGGCCAGAAACGGTTGCATTTATTGCACCATTTCTGGCCGGAAATGAAACGATGCACTGATTCAGGCCAGAAACGGTTGCATTTATTGCACCATTTCTGGCCGGAAATGAAACGATGCACTGATTCAGGCCAGAAACGGTTGCATTTATTGCACCATTTCTGGCCGGAAATGAAACGATGCACTGATTCAGGCCAGAAACGGTTGCATTTATTGCACCATTTCTGGCCGGAAATGAAACGATGCACTGATTCAGGCCAGAAACGGTTGCATTTATTGCACCATTTCTGGCCGGAAATGAAACGATGCACTGATTCAGGCCAGAAACGGTTGCATTTATTGCACCATTTCTGGCCGGAAATGAAACGATGCACTGATTCAGGCCAGAAACGGTTGCATTTATTGCACCATTTCTGGCCGGAAATGAAACGATGCACTGATTCAGGCCAGAAACGGTTGCATTTATTGCACCATTTCTGGCCGGAAATGAAACGATGCACTGATTCAGGCCAGAAACGGTTGCATTTATTGCACCATTTCTGGCCGGAAATGAAACGATGCACTGATTCAGGCCAGAAACGGTTGCATTTATTGCACCATTTCTGGCCGGAAATGAAACGATGCACTGATTCAGGCCAGAAACGGTTGCATTTATTGCACCATTTCTGGCCGGAAATGAAACGATGCACTGATTCAGGCCAGAAACGGTTGCATTTATTGCACCATTTCTGGCCGGAAATGAAACGATGCATCGATTTGGTCCAGAAACGAAATAAACGCATCCAATCAACTTTTTGGGACACAATAGTGATGTGTTGGTTTGTTTTGGTAAGTTTCATTAATGTGCCGAAAACCATACCGGGGTTGCATTTATTGCACCATTTCTGGCCGGAAATGAAACAATGCACCGATTCGGGCCAGAAACGAAACGAACGCAGCCAATCCACTTTTTTAAACCAATATTGATGTTTTGATTCGTTTTGGTCTTTCGTTACTGTGCCGAAAACGATGCCATCTATGCATTTAATGCACCAATTCAGGACGGAAATGAAACGATGCACTGATTCAGGCCAGAAACGCAACGAACGCAGCCAATCCACTGGACGGAAACGAAACGATGCACCGATTCGAGCCAGAAACGAAACGAACACACCCAATCCACTTTTTTGGACCCAATAGTGATGTTTTGGATCGTTTTGGTCAGTTTCGTTTTTGTGCCGAAAACCATTCCAGGTATGCATTTAATGCACCAATTCGGGACGGAAATGAAACGATGCATCGATTCGGGCAAGAAACGAAACGAACGCACCCAATCCACTTTTTTGGACCCAATAGTGATGTTTTGGATCATATTGGTCAGTTTCGTTTTTGTGCCGAAAACCATTCCAGGTATGCATTTAATGCACCAATTCGGGATGGAAATGAAATGATGCACCGATTCGGGCCAGAAATGAAATGAATGCACCCAATCCACTTTTTTAGACACCATAATGATGTTTAGGTTTGTTTCGGTCAGTTTCATTACTATGCAGAAAACTATGCCGATGTTACATTTATTGCACTGATTCGAGCAGGAAACGCAACGATGTACCTATTCGGGCCAGAAATAAAACAAACGCACCCAATCCACTTTTTTACATCCATTATTGATGTTTTGGTTCGTTTTGGTCAGTTTCGTTACTGTGCTGAAAACCATGCCAGGTATGCATTTAATGCACCAATTCGAGGTCGGAACAGAATGATGCACCGATTCGAGCCAGAAATGAAACGAGTGCACCCAATCCATTTTTTAGACCATATAATGATGTTTTGGTTTGTTTGGGTCAGTTTCATTACTATGCAGAAAACTATGCCGGGGTTATATTTATTGTACTAATTCGAGCAGGAAACGCAACAATGTACCGATTCGGGCCAGAAATGAAACAAACGCATCCAATCCACTTCTTTTGACCCAATAGTGATGTTTTGGTTCGTTTTGGTAAGTTTTGTTGCTGTGCCGAAAACCATGCCACGTATGCATTTAATGCACCAATTCGGGACGGAAACGAAACGATGCACCGATTCAGGCCATAAACGAAACGAACGCACCCAATCCACTTTTTTAGACCCAATAGTGATGTTTTGGTCAGTTTCGTTACATTCCCAAAAACAATCCTAGGTATGCATTTATTGCACCAATTCAGGCTAAAAACGAAATGATGCTCCAATTCGGACCAGAAACAAAACGAGCACACCCAATCAAATTTTTTAGACCTCATAATGATGTTTTAGTTCATTTTGGTCAGTTTCGTTACAGTGCCGAAAACCATAGCGGGGTTGCATTTATCGCACCTTTTATGGCCGAAAATGAAACGATGCACTGATTCGGGTCAGAAATAAAACGAACGCACCCAATCCACTTTTTTACATCCATTATTGATGTTTTGGTTCGTTTTTGGTCAGTTTCGTTACTGTGCTGAAAACCATGCCAGGTATGCATTTAATGCACCAATTCGAGGCCGGAACAGAATGATGCACCGATTCGAGCTAGAAATGAAACGAGTGCACCCAATCCATTTTTTAGACCACATAATGATGTTTTGGTTTGTTTGGGTCAGTTTCATGACTATGCAGAAAACTATGCCGGGGTTACATTTATTGCACTAATTCAAGCAGGAAACACAACGATGTACCGATTCGGGCCAGAAATGAAACAAACGCATCCAATCCACTTCTTTTGACCCAATAGTGATGTTTTGATTCGTTTTGGTAAGTTTTGTTGCTGTGCCGAAAACCATGCCATGTATGCATTTAATGCACCAATTCGGGACGGAAACGAAACGATGCACCGATTCAGGCCATAAACGAAACGAACGCACCCAATCCACTTTTTTAGACCCAATAGTGATGTTTTGGTTCGTTTTGGTCAGTTTCGTTACTGTGCGAAAAACCATGCCGGTATAGCATTTAATGCACCGATTCGGGCCCGAACCGAAACGAACAACCGATTCGCGCCAAAAACCAAACGAACGCACCCAATCCACTTTTTTAGACCCAATAGTGATGTTTTGGTTCGTTTTGGTCAGTTTCGTTACTGTGCGAAAAACCATGCCGGTATAGCATTTAATGCACCGATTCGGGCCGGAAACGAAACGAACTACCGATTCGCGCCAAAAACCAAACGAACGCACCCAATCCACTTTTTTAGACCCAATAGTGATGTTTTGGTTCGTTTTGGTCAGTTTCGTTACTGTGCGAAAAACCATGCCGGTATAGCATTTAATGCACCGATTCGGGCCGGAAACGAAACGAACTACCGATTCGCGCCAAAAACCAAACGAACGCACCCAATCCACTTTTTTAGACCCAATAGTGATGTTTTGGTTCGTTTTGGTCAGTTTCGTTACTGTGCGAAAAACCATGCCGGTATAGCATTTAATGCACCGATTCGGGCCGGAAACGAAACGAACTACCGATTCGCGCCAAAAACCAAACGAACGCACCCAATCCACTTTTTTAGACCCAATAGTGATGTAGAAACGAAACGAACACACCCAATCCACTTTTTTGGACCCAATAATGATGTTTTGGTTAGTTTCGTTACAATGCCAAAAACAATCCTAGGTATGCATTTAATGCACCAATTCGGGACGGAAACGAAACGATGCACCGATTCAGGCCATAAACGAAACGAACGCACCCAATCCACTTTTTTAGACCCAATAGTGATGTTTTGGTCAGTTTCGTTACATTCCCAAAAACAATCCGAGGTATGCATTTATTGCACCAATTCAGGCTAAAAACGAAATGATGCTCCAATTCGGGCCAGAAACAAAACGAGCACACCCAATCATATTTTTTAGACCTCATAATGATTTTTTAGTTCATTTTGGTCAGTTTCATTACAGTGCCGAAAACCATAGCGGGGTTGCATTTATCGCACCTTTTATGGCCGAAAATGAAACGATGCACTGATTCGTGTCAGAAATAAAACGAACGCACCCAATCCACTTATTTGGACCCAATAGTGATGTTTTGGTCTGTTTTGTTACTTTACCAAAAACAATCCTAGGTATGCATTTAATGCACCAATTCAAGCTAAAAACGAAATGATGCTCCAATTTCGGCTAGAAACAAAACGACCACACCCAATCAAATTTTTTAGACCTCATAATGATGTTTTAGTTATTTTTGGTCAGTTTCGTTACAGTGCCGAAAACCATAGCGGGGTTGCATATATTGCACCTTTTATGGCCGAAAATGAAACTATGCACCGATTCGGGCCAGAAATGAAACGAACGCACCCAATCCACTGTTTTGGACCCAATAGTGATGTTTAGGTCTGTTTCAGCCAGTTTCATTATTGTACCGAAAACCATGCGGGGGTTGCATTCGATGCACCGATTCGAGCAAGAAATGAAACGATACAGCGATTCGTGCCAGAAACCAAACGAACGCACCCAACCCAGTTTTTGGGACCCAATAGTGATGTTTTGGTTCGTTTTGGTCAGTTTCGTTACTGTGACGAAAACCATGCCAGGTATGCATTTAATGCACCAATTAGGGACGGAAACGAAACGATGCACCAATTCGGGCCAGAAACGAAATGAATGCACCCAATCCACTTTTTTAGACACCATAATGATGTCTTTGTTCATTTTGTCAGATTCGTTACTGTGTCGGAAACCATGCCGTGGTTGCATTTATTGCACTGATTCAAGCAGGAAAACGAAACGATGCATCGATTCGGGCCAGAAACGAAATGAACCCATCCAATAGACTTTTTGGGACACAATAGTGATGTTTTTGTTTGTTTTGGTCAGTTTCATTACGGTGCGGAAAACCTTACCGGGGTTGCATTTATTGCACCATTTTTTGCCGAAAATTCAACGATGCACCGATTCGAGCTAGAAACGAAACGAACGCACCAAATCCACTTCTTTTGACCCAATAGTGATGTTTTGGTTCGTTTTGGTCATTTTCGTTACTGTGCCGAAACCGATGCCATCTATGCATTTAATGCACCAATTAGGGACGGAAACGAAACGATGCACCGATTCGGGCCAGAAACGAAATAAATGCACTCAATCCACTTTTTTAGACACCATAATGATGTCTTTGTTCATTTTGTCAGATTCGTTACAGTGTCGGAAACCATGCCGTGGTTGCATTTATTGCACTAATTCGAGCAGGAAATGAAACGATGCATCGATTCGGGCCAGAAACGAAATGAACGCATCCAATAGACTTTTTGGGACACAATAGTGATGTTTTTGTTTGTTTTCGTCAGTTTCAATACGGTGCGGAAAACCTTACCGCGGTTGCATTTATTGCACCATTTTTTGCCGAAAATTCAACGATGCACCGATTCGGGCTAGAAACGAAACGAACGCACCCAATCCACTTCTTTTGACCCAATAGTGATGTTTTGGTTCGTTTTGGTCATTTTTGTTACTGTGCCGAAACCGATGCCATCTATGCATTTAATGCACCAATTCAGGACGGAAATGAAACGATGCACCGATTCGGGCCAGAAACGAAATGAATGCACCCAATCCACTTTTTTGAACCCAATAGTGATGTTTTGGATCGTTTTGGTCAGTTTCGTTATTGTGCCGAAAACCATTCCAGGTATGCATTTAATGCACCAATTCGGTACGGAAATGAAACGATGCATCGATTCGGGCCAGAAACGAAACGAACGCACCCAATCCACCTTTTTAGATCCAATAGTGATGTTTTGGTTCGTTTTGGTCAGTTTCGTTACTGTACTGAAAACCATGCCACGTATGCATTTAATGCACCAATTCGGGCCAGAACCGAAGGATGCACCGATTCGGGCCCGAAATGAAACGAATGCACCCAATCCATTTTTTAGACCACAAAATAATGTTTACGTTTGTTTGGGTCAGTTTCATTACTGTGTAGAAAACTATGCCGAGGTTACATTTATTGCACTGATTCGAGAAGGAAACGGAACGATGTACCTATTCGGGCCAGAAATGAAACAGACGCATCCAATCCACTTCTTTGGACCCAATAGTGATGTTTTGGTTTGATTTGGTCAGTTTTGTTACGGTGACGAAAACCATGCCACGTATGCATTTAATGCACCAATTCGGGACGGAAACGAAACGATGCACCGATTCAGGCTAGAAACGAAACGAACGCACCCAATCCACTTTTTTTGACCCAATAGTGATGTTTTGGTTTGTTTTTGTCAGTTTCGTTACTGTACTGAAAACCATGCCAGGTATGCATGTAATGCACCAATTCGGGCCAGAAACGAAGGATGCACCGATTCGAGCAGGAAACGTAACGATGTATCGATTCGGGCCAGCAATGAAACGTGCCGAAAACCATTCCAGGTATGCATTTAATGCACCAATTCGGGACGGAAATGAAATGGTGCATCGATTCGGGCCGGAAATGAAACGAACGCACCCAATCCACTATTTTGGACCCAATAGTGATGTTTCGCACGCAATCCACTTCTTTTGACCCAATAGTGATGTTTTGGTTCGTTTTGGTCAGTTTTGTTACTGTGCCGAAAACGATGCCATCTATGCATTTAATGCACCAATTCAGGACGGAAATGAAACGATGCACCGATTCGGGCCAGAAACGAAACGAACAGCACCGATTCGGGCCAGAAACGAAACGAACAGCACCGATTCGGGCCAGAAACGAAACGAACAGCACCGATTCGGGCCAGAAACGAAACGAACAGCACCGATTCGGGCCAGAAACGAAACGAACAGCACCGATTCGGGCCAGAAACGAAACGAACAGCACCGATTCGGGCCAGAAACGAAACGAACAGCACCGATTCGGGCCAGAAACGAAACGAACAGCACCGATTCGGGCCAGAAACGAAACGAACAGCACCGATTCGGGCCAGAAACGAAACGAACAGCACCGATTCGGGCCAGAAACGAAACGAACAGCACCGATTCGGGCCAGAAACGAAACGAACAGCACCGATTCGGGCCAGAAACGAAACGAACAGCACCGATTCGGGCCAGAAACGAAACGAACAGCACCGATTCGGGCCAGAAACGAAACGAACAGCACCGATTCGGGCCAGAAACGAAACGAACAGCACCGATTCGGGCCAGAAACGAAACGAACAGCACCGATTCGGGCCAGAAACGAAACGAACAGCACCGATTCGGGCCAGAAACGAAACGAACAGCACCGATTCGGGCCAGAAACGAAACGAACAGCACCGATTCGGGCCAGAAACGAAACGAACAGCACCGATTCGGGCCAGAAACGAAACGAACAGCACCGATTCGGGCCAGAAACGAAACGAACAGCACCGATTCGGGCCAGAAACGAAACGAACAGCACCGATTCGGGCCAGAAACGAAACGAACAGCACCGATTCGGGCCAGAAACGAAACGAACAGCACCGATTCGGGCCAGAAACGAAACGAACAGCACCGATTCGGGCCAGAAACGAAACGAACAGCACCGATTCGGGCCAGAAACGAAACGAACAGCACCGATTCGGGCCAGAAACGAAACGAACAGCACCGATTCGGGCCAGAAACGAAACGAACAGCACCGATTCGGGCCAGAAACGAAACGAACAGCACCGATTCGGGCCAGAAACGAAACGAACAGCACCGATTCGGGCCAGAAACGAAACGAACAGCACCGATTCGGGCCAGAAACGAAACGAACAGCACCGATTCGGGCCAGAAACGAAACGAACAGCACCGATTCGGGCCAGAAACGAAACGAACAGCACCGATTCGGGCCAGAAACGAAACGAACAGCACCGATTCGGGCCAGAAACGAAACGAACAGCACCGATTCGGGCCAGAAACGAAACGAACAGCACCGATTCGGGCCAGAAACGAAACGAACAGCACCGATTCGGGCCAGAAACGAAACGAACAGCACCGATTCGGGCCAGAAACGAAACGAACAGCACCGATTCGGGCCAGAAACGAAACGAACAGCACCGATTCGGGCCAGAAACGAAACGAACAGCACCGATTCGGGCCAGAAACGAAACGAACAGCACCGATTCGGGCCAGAAACGAAACGAACAGCACCGATTCGGGCCAGAAACGAAACGAACAGCACCGATTCGGGCCAGAAACGAAACGAACAGCACCGATTCGGGCCAGAAACGAAACGAACAGCACCGATTCGGGCCAGAAACGAAACGAACAGCACCGATTCGGGCCAGAAACGAAACGAACAGCACCGATTCGGGCCAGAAACGAAACGAACAGCACCGATTCGGGCCAGAAACGAAACGAACAGCACCGATTCGGGCCAGAAACGAAACGAACAGCACCGATTCGGGCCAGAAACGAAACGAACAGCACCGATTCGGGCCAGAAACGAAACGAACAGCACCGATTCGGGCCAGAAACGAAACGAACAGCACCGATTCGGGCCAGAAACGAAACGAACAGCACCGATTCGGGCCAGAAACGAAACGAACAGCACCGATTCGGGCCAGAAACGAAACGAACAGCACCGATTCGGGCCAGAAACGAAACGAACAGCACCGATTCGGGCCAGAAACGAAACGAACAGCACCGATTCGGGCCAGAAACGAAACGAACAGCACCGATTCGGGCCAGAAACGAAACGAACAGCACCGATTCGGGCCAGAAACGAAACGAACAGCACCGATTCGGGCCAGAAACGAAACGAACAGCACCGATTCGGGCCAGAAACGAAACGAACAGCACCGATTCGGGCCAGAAACGAAACGAACAGCACCGATTCGGGCCAGAAACGAAACGAACAGCACCGATTCGGGCCAGAAACGAAACGAACAGCACCGATTCGGGCCAGAAACGAAACGAACAGCACCGATTCGGGCCAGAAACGAAACGAACAGCACCGATTCGGGCCAGAAACGAAACGAACAGCACCGATTCGGGCCAGAAACGAAACGAACAGCACCGATTCGGGCCAGAAACGAAACGAACAGCACCGATTCGGGCCAGAAACGAAACGAACAGCACCGATTCGGGCCAGAAACGAAACGAACAGCACCGATTCGGGCCAGAAACGAAACGAACAGCACCGATTCGGGCCAGAAACGAAACGAACAGCACCGATTCGGGCCAGAAACGAAACGAACAGCACCGATTCGGGCCAGAAACGAAACGAACAGCACCGATTCGGGCCAGAAACGAAACGAACAGCACCGATTCGGGCCAGAAACGAAACGAACAGCACCGATTCGGGCCAGAAACGAAACGAACAGCACCGATTCGGGCCAGAAACGAAACGAACAGCACCGATTCGGGCCAGAAACGAAACGAACAGCACCGATTCGGGCCAGAAACGAAACGAACAGCACCGATTCGGGCCAGAAACGAAACGAACAGCACCGATTCGGGCCAGAAACGAAACGAACAGCACCGATTCGGGCCAGAAACGAAACGAACAGCACCGATTCGGGCCAGAAACGAAACGAACAGCACCGATTCGGGCCAGAAACGAAACGAACAGCACCGATTCGGGCCAGAAACGAAACGAACAGCACCGATTCGGGCCAGAAACGAAACGAACAGCACCGATTCGGGCCAGAAACGAAACGAACAGCACCGATTCGGGCCAGAAACGAAACGAACAGCACCGATTCGGGCCAGAAACGAAACGAACAGCACCGATTCGGGCCAGAAACGAAACGAACAGCACCGATTCGGGCCAGAAACGAAACGAACAGCACCGATTCGGGCCAGAAACGAAACGAACAGCACCGATTCGGGCCAGAAACGAAACGAACAGCACCGATTCGGGCCAGAAACGAAACGAACAGCACCGATTCGGGCCAGAAACGAAACGAACAGCACCGATTCGGGCCAGAAACGAAACGAACAGCACCGATTCGGGCCAGAAACGAAACGAACAGCACCGATTCGGGCCAGAAACGAAACGAACAGCACCGATTCGGGCCAGAAACGAAACGAACAGCACCGATTCGGGCCAGAAACGAAACGAACAGCACCGATTCGGGCCAGAAACGAAACGAACAGCACCGATTCGGGCCAGAAACGAAACGAACAGCACCGATTCGGGCCAGAAACGAAACGAACAGCACCGATTCGGGCCAGAAACGAAACGAACAGCACCGATTCGGGCCAGAAACGAAACGAACAGCACCGATTCGGGCCAGAAACGAAACGAACAGCACCGATTCGGGCCAGAAACGAAACGAACAGCACCGATTCGGGCCAGAAACGAAACGAACAGCACCGATTCGGGCCAGAAACGAAACGAACAGCACCGATTCGGGCCAGAAACGAAACGAACAGCACCGATTCGGGCCAGAAACGAAACGAACAGCACCGATTCGGGCCAGAAACGAAACGAACAGCACCGATTCGGGCCAGAAACGAAACGAACAGCACCGATTCGGGCCAGAAACGAAACGAACAGCACCGATTCGGGCCAGAAACGAAACGAACAGCACCGATTCGGGCCAGAAACGAAACGAACAGCACCGATTCGGGCCAGAAACGAAACGAACAGCACCGATTCGGGCCAGAAACGAAACGAACAGCACCGATTCGGGCCAGAAACGAAACGAACGCACCCAATCCACTTTTTTGGACCCAATAGTGATGTTTAGGTTCGTTTCGGTCAGTTTCGTTACTGTGCAAAAAACCATGCTCGGTAGCATTTAATGCACTGATTCTGGCCGGAACCGAAACGATGCTCCGATTCGGGCCAGAAACGAAACGAACGCACCCAATCCACTTTTTTGGACCCAATAGTGATGTTTAGGTTCGTTTCGGTCAGTTTCGTTACTGTGCAAAAAACCATGCTCGGTAGCATTTAATGCACTGATTCTGGCCGGAACCGAAACGATGCTCCGATTCGGGCCAGAAACGAAACGAACGCACCCAATCCACTTTTTTGGACCCAATAGTGATGTTTAGGTTCGTTTCGGTCAGTTTCGTTACTGTGCAAAAAACCATGCTCGGTAGCATTTAATGCACTGATTCTGGCCGGAACCGAAACGATGCTCCGATTCGGGCCAGAAACGAAACGAACGCACCCAATCCACTTTTTTGGACCCAATAGTGATGTTTAGGTTCGTTTCGGTCAGTTTCGTTACTGTGCAAAAAACCATGCTCGGTAGCATTTAATGCACTGATTCTGGCCGGAACCGAAACGATGCTCCGATATGCACCGATTCGGGCCAGAAACGAAACGAACGCACCCAATCCACCTTTTTAGATCCAATAGTGATGTTTTGGATCGTTTGGTCAGTTTTGTTACTGTACTTAAAACCATGCCAGGTATGCATTTAATGCACCAATTCAGGCCAGAACCGAAGGATGCACCAATTCGTGCAGGAAACGTAACGATGTACCGATTCGGGCCAGCAATGAAACAAACGCACCCAATCCACTTCTTTTGACCCAATAGTGATGTTTTGGTCCGTTTTGGTCAGTTTTGTTACTGTGCCGAAAACCATGCCACATATGCATTTAATGCAATAATTCAGGACGGAAACGAAACGATGCACCGATTTGAGCCAGACACTAAACGAACACACCCAATCCACTTTTTTAGATCCATAATTGATGTTTTGGTTCGTTTTGACCAGTTTCGTTATTGTGCTGAAAACCATGCCAGGTATGCATTTAATGCACCAATTCGGGACGGAAATGAAACGATGCACCGATTTGAGCCAGACACTAAACGAACACACCCAATCCACTTTTTTGAACCCAATAGTGATGTTTTGGTCCGTTTTGGTCAGTTTCGTTACTGTGACGAAAACCATGCCAGGTATGCATTTAATGCACCAATTCGGGACGGAAATGAAACGATGCACCGATTTGAGCCAGACACTAAACGAACACACCCAATCCACTTTTTTGAACCCAATAGTGATGTTTTGGTCCGTTTTGGTCAGTTTCGTTACTGTGACGAAAACCATGCCAGGTATGCATTTAATGCACCAATTCGGGACGGAAATGAAACGATGCACCGATTTGAGCCAGACACTAAACGAACACACCCAATCCACTTTTTTGAACCCAATAGTGATGTTTTGGTCCGTTTTGGTCAGTTTCGTTACTGTGACGAAAACCATGCCAGGTATGCATTTAATGCACCAATTCGGGACGGAAATGAAACGATGCACCGATTTGAGCCAGACACTAAACGAACACACCCAATCCACTTTTTTGAACCCAATAGTGATGTTTTGGTCCGTTTTGGTCAGTTTCGTTACTGTGACGAAAACCATGCCAGGTATGCATTTAATGCACCAATTCGGGACGGAAATGAAACGATGCACCGATTTGAGCCAGACACTAAACGAACACACCCAATCCACTTTTTTGAACCCAATAGTGATGTTTTGGTCCGTTTTGGTCAGTTTCGTTACTGTGACGAAAACCATGCCAGGTATGCATTTAATGCACCAATTCGGGACGGAAATGAAACGATGCACCGATTTGAGCCAGACACTAAACGAACACACCCAATCCACTTTTTTGAACCCAATAGTGATGTTTTGGTCCGTTTTGGTCAGTTTCGTTACTGTGACGAAAACCATGCCAGGTATGCATTTAATGCACCAATTCGGGACGGAAATGAAACGATGCACCGATTTGAGCCAGACACTAAACGAACACACCCAATCCACTTTTTTGAACCCAATAGTGATGTTTTGGTCCGTTTTGGTCAGTTTCGTTACTGTGACGAAAACCATGCCAGGTATGCATTTAATGCACCAATTCGGGACGGAAATGAAACGATGCACCGATTTGAGCCAGACACTAAACGAACACACCCAATCCACTTTTTTGAACCCAATAGTGATGTTTTGGTCCGTTTTGGTCAGTTTCGTTACTGTGACGAAAACCATGCCAGGTATGCATTTAATGCACCAATTCGGGACGGAAATGAAACGATGCACCGATTTGAGCCAGACACTAAACGAACACACCCAATCCACTTTTTTGAACCCAATAGTGATGTTTTGGTCCGTTTTGGTCAGTTTCGTTACTGTGACGAAAACCATGCCAGGTATGCATTTAATGCACCAATTCGGGACGGAAATGAAACGATGCACCGATTTGAGCCAGACACTAAACGAACACACCCAATCCACTTTTTTGAACCCAATAGTGATGTTTTGGTCCGTTTTGGTCAGTTTCGTTACTGTGACGAAAACCATGCCAGGTATGCATTTAATGCACCAATTCGGGACGGAAATGAAACGATGCACCGATTTGAGCCAGACACTAAACGAACACACCCAATCCACTTTTTTTGATCCATAAATGAAGTTTTGGTTCGTTTTGGTCTGTTTTGTTACTGTACCGAAAACGATGCCATCTATGCATTTAATGCACCAATTCAGGATGAAAATGAAACGATGCACCGATTCGGGCCAGAAAATGTTTTGGTTCGTTTTGGTCAGTTTCGTTACTGTGCAAAAAACCATGCCGGGTTGCATTGAATGCACCGATTCGGGCCGGAACCGAAACGAACTACCGATTCACGCCAGAAACGAAACGAACGCACCCAATCCACTTTTTTTGGACGCAATAGTGATGTTTTGGTTCGTTTTGGTCAGTTTCGTTACTGTGCAAAAAACCATGCCGGGTTGCATTGAATGCACCGATTCGGGCCGGAACCGAAACGAACTACCGATTCACGCCAGAAACGAAACGAACGCACCCAATCCACTTTTTTTGGACGCAATAGTGATGTTTTGGTTCGTTTTGGTCAGTTTCGTTACTGTGCAAAAAACCATGCCGGGTTGCATTGAATGCACCGATTCGGGCCGGAACCGAAACGAACTACCGATTCACGCCAGAAACGAAACGAACGCACCCAAATCCACTTTTTTGGACCCAATAGTGATGTTTTGGTTCGTTTTGGTCAGTTTCGTTACTGTGCGAAAAACCATATAGTGATGTTTTGGTTCGTTTTGGTCAGTTTTGTTACTGTACCGAAAACGATGCCATCTATGCATTTAATGCACCAATTGAGGACGAAAATGAAACGATGCACCGATTCGGGCCAGAAATGAAACGAACGCACCCAATCCACTATTTTGAACCCAATAGTGATGTTTTGGATCGTTTTGGTCAGTTTCGTTATTGTGCCGAAGACCATTCCAGGTTTGCATTTAATGCACCAATTCGGGACGGAAATGAAACGATGCATCGATTCGGGACAGAAACGAAACGAACGCACCCAATCCACCTTTTTAGATCCAATATTTATGTTTTTGTTCGTTTTGGTCAGTTTCGTTACTGTACTGAAAACCATGCCAGTTTGCATTGAATGCACCGATTCGGGCCGGAACCGAAACGAACTACCGATTCACGCCAGAAACGAAACGAACGCACCCAATCCACTTTTTTTGGACGCAATAGTGATGTTTTGGTTCGTTTTGGTCAGTTTCGTTACTGTGCAAAAAACCATCCCGGGTTGCATTGAATGCACCGATTCGGGCCGGAACCGAAACGAACTACCGATTCACGCCAGAAACGAAACGAACGCACCCAATCCACTTTTTTTGGACGCAATAGTGATGTTTTGGTTCGTTTTGGTCAGTTTCGTTACTGTGCAAAAAACCATCCCGGGTTGCATTGAATGCACCGATTCGGGCCGGAACCGAAACGAACTACCGATTCACGCCAGAAACGAAACGAACGCACCCAATCCACTTTTTTTGGACGCAATAGTGATGTTTTGGTTCGTTTTGGTCAGTTTCGTTACTGTGCAAAAAACCATCCCGGGTTGCATTGAATGCACCGATTCGGGCCGGAACCGAAACGAACTACCGATTCACGCCAGAAACGAAACGAACGCACCCAATCCACTTTTTTTGGACGCAATAGTGATGTTTTGGTTCGTTTTGGTCAGTTTCGTTACTGTGCAAAAAACCATCCCGGGTTGCATTGAATGCACCGATTCGGGCCGGAACCGAAACGAACTACCGATTCACGCCAGAAACGAAACGAACGCACCCAATCCACTTTTTTTGGACGCAATAGTGATGTTTTGGTTCGTTTTGGTCAGTTTCGTTACTGTGCAAAAAACCATCCCGGGTTGCATTGAATGCACCGATTCGGGCCGGAACCGAAACGAACTACCGATTCACGCCAGAAACGAAACGAACGCACCCAATCCACTTTTTTTGGACGCAATAGTGATGTTTTGGTTCGTTTTGGTCAGTTTCGTTACTGTGCAAAAAACCATCCCGGGTTGCATTGAATGCACCGATTCGGGAAATGAAACGATGCACCGATTCGGGCCAGAAATGAAACGAATGCACCCAATCCATTTTTTAGACCACAAAATAATGTTTAGGTTTGTTTGGGTCAGTTTCATTACTGTGCAGAAAACTATGCCGAGGTTACATTTATTGCACTGATTCGAGCAGGAAACACAACGATGTACCTATTCGGGCCAGAAATGAAACAGACGCATCCAATCCACTTTTTTGGACCAATTAGTGATGTTTTGGTTTGTTTTGGTCAGTTTCGTTACTGTACTGAAAACCATGCCAGGTATGCATGTAATGCAGCAATTCGGGCCAGAACCGTAGTGATGTTTTGGATCGTTTTGGTCAGTTTCGTTATTGTGTCGAAAACCATTCCAGGTATGCATTTAATGCACCAGTTCGGGACGGAAATGAAACGATGCATCGATTCGGGAATGTAACGATGTACCGATTCGGGCCAGCAATGAAACAAATGCACCCAATCCACTTCTTTTGACCCAATAGTGATGTTTTGGTTCATTTTGGTCAGTTTTGTTACTGTGCCTAAAACCATGCCGGGTTGCATTGAATGCACCGATTCGGGCCGGAACCGAAACGAACTACCGATTCACGCCAGAAACGAAACGAACGCACCCAATCCACTTTTTTTGGACGCAATAGTGATGTTTTGGTTCGTTTTGGTCAGTTTCGTTACTGTGCAAAAAACCATCCCGGGTTGCATAGTTTCATTACTGTGCAGAAAACTATGCCGAGGTTACATTTATTGCACTGATTCGAGCAGGAAACGCAACGATGTACCTATTCGGGCCAGAAATGAAACAGACGCACCCAATCCACTTTTTTGGACCCAATAGTGATGTTTTGGTTTGTTTTTGTCAGTTTCGTTACTGTACTGAAAACCATGCCAGGTATGCATGTAATGCACCAATTCGGTCCAGAAACGAAGGATGCACCGATTCGAGGAGGAAATGTAACGATGTACCGATTTGGGCCAGCAATGAAATGAACGCACGCAATCCACTTCTTTTGACCCAATAGTGATGTTTTGGTTCGTTTTGGTCAGTTTTGTTACTGTGCCGAAAACCATGCCACATATGCATTTAATGCAATAATTCGGGGCGGAAACGAAACGATGCAACGATTCGAGCCAGACACCAAACGAACACACCCAATCATCTTTTTTAGATCCATAATTGATGTTTTGGTTCGTTTTGACTAGTTTCGTTATTGTGCTGGAAACCATGCCAGGTATGCATTTAATGCACCAATTCGAGGCCGGAACCGAATGATGCACCGATTCGGGCCAGAAATGAAACGAACGCACCCAATCCACTTTTTTGAACCTGTCTCTTATACACATCTAGATGTGTATAAGAGACAGCCAAAACGAACCAAAACATCACTATTGGGTCCAAAAAACTGGGTTGGGGGCGTTCGTTTCGTTTCTGGCCCGAATCGATGCATCGTTTCATTTCTGTCCCAAATTGGTGCATAAAATGCATACCTGGAATGGTTTTCGGCACAATAACAAAACTGACCAAAACGATCCAAAACATCACTATTGGGTCCAAAAAACTGGGTTGGGGGCGTTCGTTTCGTTTCTGGCCCGAATCGATGCATCGTTTCATTTCTGTCCCAAATTGGTGCATAAAATGCATACCTGGAATGGTTTTCGGCACAATAACAAAACTGACCAAAACGATCCAAAACATCACTATTGGGTCCAAAAAACTGGGTTGGGGGCGTTCGTTTCGTTTCTGGCCCGAATCGATGCATCGTTTCATTTCTGTCCCAAATTGGTGCATAAAATGCATACCTGGAATGGTTTTCGGCACAATAACAAAACTGACCAAAACGATCCAAAACATCACTATTGGGTTCAAAAAGTGGATTGGGTGCGTTCGTTTCATTTCTGGCCCGAATCGGGGCATCATTCGGTTCCGGCCTCGAATTGGTGCATTAAATGCATAGATGGCATCGGTTTCGGCACAGAGATGTGTATAAGAGACAGTCTTTGGACCCAATAGTGATGTTTTGGTTCGTTTTGACTAGTTTCGTTATTGTGCTGGAAACCATGCCAGGTATGCATTTAATGCCCCAATTCGAGGCCGGAACCGAATGATGCCCCGATTCGGGCCAGAAATGAAACGAACGCACCCAATCCACTTTTTTGAACCCAATAGTGATGTTTTGGATCGTTTTGGTCAGTTTTGTTATTGTGCCGAAAACCATTCCAGGTATGCATTTAATGCACCAATTTGGGACAGAAATGAAACGATGCATCGATTCGGGCCAGAAACGAAACGAACGCACCCAATCCTCCTTTTTAGATACAATAGTGATGTTTTGGTTCGTTTTGGTCAGTTTCGTTACTGTACTGAAAACCATGCCAGGTATGCATTTAATGCACCAATTCGGGCCAGAACCGAAGGCTGCACCGATTCGGGCCCGAAATGAAACGAATGCACCCAATCCATTTTTTAGACCACAAAATAATGTTTAGGTTTGTTTGGGTCAGTTTCATTACTGTGCAGAAAACTATGCCGAGTTTACATTTATTGCACTGATTCGAGCAGGAAACGCAACGATGTACCTATTCGGGCCAGAAATGAAACAGACGCACCCAATCCACTTTTTTGGACCCAATAGTGATGTTTTGGTTTGTTTTGGTCAGTTTCGTTACTGTACTGAAAACCATGCCAGGTATGCATGTAATGCACCAATTCGGGCCAGAAACGAAGGATGCACCGATTCGAGGAGGAAATGTAACGATGTACCGATTTGGGCCAGCAATGAAATGAACGCACGCAATCCACTTCTTTTGACCCAATAGTGATGTTTTGGTTCGTTTTGGTCAGTTTTGTTACTGTGCCGAAAACCATGCCACATGCATTTAATGCAATAATTCGGGGCGGAAACGAAACGATGCAACGATTCGAGCCAGACACCAAACGAACACACCCAATCATCTTTTTTTAGATCCATAATTGATGTTTTGGTTCGTTTTGACCAGTTTCGTTATTGTGCTGGAAACCATGCCAGGTATGCATTTAATGCACCAATTCGAGGTCGGAACCGAATGATGCACCGATTCGGGCCAGAAATGAAACGAATGCACCCAATCCATTTTTTAGACCACATAATGATGTTTTGTTTTGTTTGGGTCAGTTTCATTACTATGCAGAAAACTATGCCGGGGTTACATTTATTGCACTAATTTGATCAGGAAACGCAACGATCTACCGATTCGGGCCAATAATGAAACAAACGCATCCAATCCACTTCTTTTGACCCAATAGTGATGTTTTGGTTCATTTTAGTCAGTTTTGTTACTATGTAAAAAACCATGCCGGGTTGCATTGAATGCACCGATTCGGGCCGGAACCGAAACGAACTACCGATTCACGCCAGAAACGAAACGAACGCACCCAATCCACTTTTTTGGACCCAATAGTGATGTTTTGGATCGTTTTGGTCAGTTTCGTTTTTGTGCCGAAAACCATTCCAGGTATGCATTTAATGCACCAATTCAGGACGGAAACGAAACGATGCACCGATTCGAGCCAGACACTAAACGAACACACCCAATCCACTTTTTTAGATCCATAATTGATGTTTTGGTTCGTTTTGACCAGTTTCATTATTGTGCTGAAAACCATGCCAGGTATGCATTTAATGCACCAATTCAAGGCCGGAACCGAATGATGCACCAATTCGGGCCAGAAATGAAACGAATGCACCCAATCCATTTTTTAGACCACATAATGATGTTTCGTTTTGTTTGGGTCAGTTTCATTACTATGCAGAAAACTATGCCGGGGTTACATTTATTGCACTAATTCGAGCAGGACACGCAACGATGTACCGATTCGGGCCAATAATGAAACAAACGCATCCAATCCACTTCTTTTGACCCAATAGTGATGTTTTGGTTCGTTTTGGTCAGTTTTGTTACTGTGCCGAAAACCATGCCACGTATGCATTTAATGCGCCAATTCGGGACGGAAACGAAACGATGCACCGATTCAGGCCATAAACGAAATGAACGCACCCAATCCACTTTTTTAGACCCAATAGTGATGTTTTGCTCAGTTTCGTTACTTTACCAAAAACAATCCTAGGTATGCATTTAATGCACCAATTCAGGCTAAAAATGAAATGATGCTCCAATTCGGGCCAGAAACAAAATAAGCACACCCAATCAAATTTTTTAGACCTCATAATGATGTTTTAGTTTGTTTTGGTCAGTTTTGTTACAGTGCTGAAAACCATAGTGGGGTTGCATTTATTGCACCTTTTATGGTTGAAAATGAAACGATGCACCGATTCGGGCCAGAAATGAAACGAATGCACCCAATCCATTTTTTAGACCACATAATGATGTTTTGTTTTGTTTGGGTCAGTTTCATTACTATGCAGAAAACTATGCCGGGGTTACATTTATTGCACTAATTCGAGCAGGAAACGCAACGATGTACCGATTCGGGCCAATAATGAAACAAACGCATCCAATCCACTTCTTTTGACCCAATAGTGATGTTTTGGTTCGTTTTGGACAGTTTTGTTACTGTACCGAAAACGATGCCATCTATGCATTTAATGCACCAATTCAGGCCAGAACCAAAGGATGCACCGATTCGAGCAGGAAACGTAACGATGTACCGATTCGGGCCAGCAATGAAACAAACGCACCCAATCCACTTCTTTTGACCCAATAGTGATGTTTTGGTTCGTTTTGGACAGTTTTGTTACTGTACCGAAAACGATGCCATCTATGCATTTAATGCACCAATTCAGGCCAGAACCAAAGGATGCACCGATTCGAGCAGGAAACGTAACGATGTACCGATTCGGGCCAGCAATGAAACAAACGCACCCAATCCACTTCTTTTGACCCAATAGTGATGTTTTGGTTCATTTTGGTTAGTTTTGTTACTGTGCCGAAAACCATGCCACATATGCATTTAATGCA
>OAMR01000773.1:309003-344684 GCA_900205405.1 Echinochloa crus-galli | reverse complement strand
TGTACTAAAACACCCAATTTGGAGATTGGACACGGAAACTGCAGCAGTTTTTGTGTCGTACTGGATAGGAACTCCGAAACAAAACGTGACAAGAACTCGAAACTCTAAAGGACTAAACTAAGACCAGCAACTCGACGCAATCGAAGCAACCGAAAACTTAACAAGCCCTAAATAAGAAGTAGTAGCAAAGGCTCAAAGGGTTTATAGGATTGCGGTAAAACTAATCTACTATTTTTTTGGCTTTTCTGGACTATAGGAAATTAAAATCAGCAAGAAATTGGATAACTCTTACCGATAAACCTTGCTCTGATTACCAACTGATGCGAACCTGCTAGGGTTTGCGCCCGATCTTTCGATGAGAGGGGGATAACTTTGATTTAGACTGGAGAGACATTCACGTGACTACAACCGTCCAAGGATGCTACGCGTTAGCAACCGATACACCAACTCCAACGGTCGCCGTGATCTTGTGGAGCACAATCAACCACACCACTAGGGTAATTCCTGCAAGCAATCGAAGAACAAGCAAGAAAAAGTAGAACAAGCAACTAAATTGCAAATTTGGAGATGATAACCAATCTGAAATCACAAAGGTGGGGTTCCGAAGACTCGAAGACGGGCGGCTGGACCAGCACGCGCGCTTACAAGCAAGTAGCAATGGCTAAACTTTCATCTAAACAAAACCCAAGTGTTCTTGGCGGCGGCTAAGGGGTATAAGACAAGGGAGGATGACCACAGGGGTGCTAGGGTCGTGCTCCAACCTAGGACGCGTCCATAATGGACTCTACATGATACACGGCCCATTGGGCCAAAATAAGATGGCGCAGCATCATGGGCAGAAAACATCTCGAGCAAATAGATGATTCTGGACGACTCCTAATAGATATGGATGTGTGTGTCAGATCCATTGGAAGTAGACTTGATAAGCTTTCCGTGAAGTATTTGAACGCCCCAATCCGAGTTAGTATGCGACTGTGGTGTCCATCACAAGTTGATGTTTTTCTGCAGTCCAAATCCAGACTTTCCAAAATGTGTTGGATTTGGTCTCTTTCCTTCCTTGGGCCATTGTGACGTGGTAGCCTGATGGAAAACGTGGAAATACTTAGAATTGGTCCCCAATCAACTTCTTTGGTCCTCCATGCCTTCCATGTATGTTTAACACTCTTTTTGATCCAGCTATATATTTCTAAAAATGACATTGAACACTCATCATGGCGTATGGTCATATCCGAGCATGTGATGTCCTCATTACCACGTATGCATTTAATGCACCAATTCGGGACATAAACGAAATGATGCACCGATTCGGGCCAGAAACAAAACGAATGCACCCAACCCAATCCACATGTTTAGACACCATAATGATGTGTTTGTTCATTTTGTCAGATTCGTTACTGTGCCGAAAAACATGCCGTGGTTGCATTTATTGCACTGATTCGAGCAGGAAACGAAATGATGCATCGATTCGGGCCTGAAACGAAACGAACGCATCCAATGGACTTTTTGGGACACAATAGTGATGTTTTGATTTGCTTTGGTCAGTTCCGAAACCATAACGGGGTTGCATTTATTGCACCATTTCTAGCCAGAAATTCAACGATGCACCGATTCGGGCTAGAAACGAAACGAACGCACCCAATCCACTTTTTCGGATCCAATTGTGATGTTTTGGTTCATTTCAGTCAGTTTCGTTACTGTGCCGAAAACCATGCCAGCTATGCATTTAATGCTCCAATTTTAGCCGGAAACGAAATGATGCACCGATTCGGGCTAGGAAAAAACGAACGGACCCAAACAATTTTTTTGGATCCAATAGTGATGTTTTGGTTCGTTTTGGTCAGTTTCGTTACTGTGCCGAAAACTATGCTAGGTATGCATTTAATGCACGAAATCCGGATGGAAACGAAATGATGCATCGATTCAGGCCACAAACGAAACGAACGCACCCAATCCACTTTTTTCGATCCAATTGTAATGTTTTGGTTCGTTTTGGTCAGTTTTGTTACACTATCGAAAACCATGCCAGGTATGCATTTAATGCACCAATTCAGGTCGGAACAGAAACGATGCATCAATTCAGGCTAGAAATGAAACGAATGCACCTAATGTATTTTATTAGACCACATAATGATGTTTTGGTCAGTTTTGTTACTGTGTTGAAAACCATGTCAGGGTTACATTTGTTGCACCGATTCGTGTAGGAAACGCAACAATGTAACGATTCGGGACAGAAACGAAACAAAAGCCCCTAATCCACTTCTTTGGACCCAATTGTGATGTTTTGATTTGTTTTGGTCAGTTTCGTTACTGTGATTGCCAGGTATGCATTTAATGCACCAATTCGGGACGGAAACGAAACGATGCACCGATTCGGGCCAGAAACGAAACGAATGCACCCAATCCACTTTTTTAGACACCATAATGATGTCTTTGTTCAGTTTTTCAAATTTGTTACTCTGCCGGCAACCATGCCGTGGTTGCATTTATTGCACTGATTCAAGCAGGAAAACGAAACGATACATCGGTTCAGGCCAGAAACGAAATGGACGTATCCAATCGACTTTTTGGGACACAATAGTGATGTTTTTGTTTGCTTTGGTCAGTTTCATTACTGTTCCGAAAACCATACTGGGGTTGCATTTATTGCACCATTTTTTGCCGGAAATTCAACGATGCACCGATTCGGGCTAGAAACGAAACGAACACACCCAATCCACTTTTTCGGATCCAATAGTGATGTTTTGGTTAATATGGGTCAGTTTCGTTACTGTGCCGAAAACCATGCCAGAAATGAAACAAATGCCCGCAATCCATTTCTTTTACCACATAATGATGTTTCGGTTTGTTTTGGTCAGTTTTATTACTGTGCCGAAAACCATGCCGGGGTTACATTTATTGTACCGATTCGAGCAGGAAACGCAACGATGTACCGATTCGGGACAGCAATGAAACAAACACACCCAATCCACTTCTTTGGACCCAATAGTGATGGTTTGGTTTGTTTTGGTCAGTTTCGCTATTGTGCCAAAAACCATGCCAGGTATGCATTTAATGCACCAATTCGGGACGGAAACGAAATGATGCACCAATTCGAGACAGAAACGAAACGAATGCACCCAATCCACTTTTTTAGACACCATAATGATGTCTTGGTTCATTTTGTCGGATTCGTTACTATGCCAAAATCCATGTCATGGTTGCATTTATTGCACTGATTCGTGCATGAAACGAAACGACGCATTGATTCGGGCGAAATACGAAACGAACGCAGCCAATCCACTTTTTTAGACACCATAATGATGTGTTGGCTCATTTTGTCAATTTTGTTACTGTGACAAAAACCATGTTGTGGTTGCATTTATTGCACTGATTTGAGCAGGAAACGAAACGATGCATCGATTTGGGCCTGAAATGAAATGAACGCAGCCAATCCACTTTTTTGAACCCAATAGCGATGTTTTGGTTCGTTTTGGTCAGTTTCATTATTGTGCCGTCCAATTCGGGATGGAAATGAAAAAATGCACCGATTCGGACCAGAAACAAAACGAACGCACCCAATCCACTATTTTGAACCCAATAGTGATGTTTTGGTTCATTTTGCTCAGTTTCGTTAGTGTGTCAAAAACCATTCCAGGTATGCATTTAATGCACCAATTCAGGATGGAAATGAAACTAACACACCCAATCCCCTTTCTTGGATCCAATAGTGATGTTCTAGTTCGTTTTGGTCAGTTTTGTTACTGTGCTGAAAACCATGCCAGGTATGCATATAATGCACCAATTCGGGCCGGAACCGAAACGATGCACCGATTCGGGCCATAAATGAAACGAATGCACCCAATCTATTTTTTTAGACCACATAATGATGTTTTGGTTTGTTTTGGTCAGTTTCGTTACTGTGACGAAAGCAATGCCAGCGTTACATTTGTTGCACTGATTAGAGTAGGAAACGCAACGATGTACCGATTCAGGCCTGAAATAAAAAAATGCACCCAATCCACTTCTTTGGACCCAATAGTGATGTTTTGGTTCGTTTTTGTCAGCTTCGTTGCTGTGCCGAAAACCATGCCAGATATGCATTTAATGCACCAATTCGGGACGGAAACGAAACGATGCACTGATTCGGGCCAGAAACGAAACGAACGCACCCAATCCACTTTTTTGGACCCAATAGTGATGTTTTGGTCAGTTTCGTTACTGTGCCAAAAACCATCCAAGGTATGCATTTAATGCACCAATTCAGGACAAACACGAAATGATGCTCCAATTGGGGCCAGAAACAAAACGAACACACCCAATCCAATTTTTTAGACCCCATAATGATGTTTTAGTTCGTTTTGGTCAGTTTCGTTACAGTGCCGAAAACCATACCGGGGTTGCATTTATTGCACCATATATGGTCGAAAATGAAACGATGCACCGATTCGGGCTCGAAACGAAACAAACGCATCCAATCCACTTTTTTGGACCCAATAGTGATGTTTTGGTCCGTTTTGGTCAGTTTCATTACTGTACCGAAAACCATGTGGGGGTTGCATTCAATGCACCGATTTGAGCCAGAAATGAAACGATACACCGATTCGGTCCAGAAACGAAACGAACGCACCCAACCCCAATAGTGATGTTTTGGTTCATTTTGGTCAGTTTCGTTACTATAACGAAAACCATGCCAGGTATGCATTTAATTCACCAATTCGGGACGGAAATGAAACGATGCACCGATTCGGGCCAGAAACAATGTGAATGCACCCAATCCACTTTTTTAGACACCATAATGATGTCTTTGTTCATTTTGTAAGATTCGTTACTATGCCAGAAACCATGTCGTGGTTACATTTATTGCACTGATTCGAGCAAGAAACGAAACGATGCATTGATTCGGGCCAGAAACGAAATGATCGCATCCAATTGACTTATTGGGACACAATAGTGATGTTTTGGTTTGTTTTGGTCAGTTTCATTACTGTGCGGAAAACTACGCAAGTGAAATTCAGGTTTTGGTTTCTTGGACCTCCGACTGCTTAACGAGTACTCGGAGGCTCGAGGGCTACACCCATTGGGTGCATCTAAAAGATGCACTCCAATGAAACTACTCGTTAGAGGAGATTTGAGCGTATTGGGCTTAGCTCCAACTACTCGAAGATATTAAAAAAGATTCAAGATTTGAAGCAAAGGTGCAAGATGCTTGGGGGCTTGTGGGGCCAGGATCCCTAGGGCCACTCATCCAAGGAATTAAACTACTCGATATGGAGAGTTTTGATGTGACTGCTTCAGACTAGCCGGTTAGGGTATAGGACGGTGTAGTCGATTAATGAAACTACTCGTATTCGAATAGGATGCATGATAGATTACCTTATTTTAATCATCCTTGTTGTATACGAGTAGTTTGTGTAACTGATTTGTAACTCTGCTCCCCGGATATATAAGGACGAGCAGGGACCCCCTCAAAACAACTCAACCACACATACAATACAATCAAACACACAGGACGTAGGGTATTACACTACTCGCAGCGGCCCGAACCTGTCTAAATCTTTGTGTTATTCGTGTACTGTCATTCCTAGAACTCGGCGAGACCCACCAATCTACTCTCTGGGGTACCCCCAGATAGACGTGGCGCCCACCGTGGGGCTTCTCGCAGAAAGCTCACCATCAGGGATTAATCGCCTTCAAGATCACCGACGTCGAGGCAGGAGCCACCTTCGTCTTTGGTGCGTGGACCTTCGTTGCCTTAGGCAATGGCAGGTTCGCGAGCTACCTTGTGAACAACCCCGGCCCCTACTCGACGACTACTCCTAGTTCGATCCTAACTCCAAGTTCACTCGGGACTCCCCAAGTCGAGTCCGGGTACTACTCGACTCCAAATATGGAAAGAAGAGGGAACTCTGAGTTGGCCACGCCATCGGACTACCCCCCAGATCGACTTCCGCTCGAACTCTCCAATGTAGCGCGTCCATATAAACAGATGCGTGCCAAAAAAGCAGAAGCAAGGACGAGTCAGGAGCCTCACTCGAAGGCAGATCACCCCGATGACCTCGAGCTGGCATCAACGCCATCGAGGGACAACGACGATGATTTCACCATCCTGCTAAGTGACGCTCCTGACAACGTCGCGCGCCTACGCCATCACGCTCACTTTAACACCAAGTTCGTGTTGGAGGAACCACTCGTTCGCCTCCCGTCCGGACTAGTCGTAACCAGAACACCAGCGGGACTCGCTGTTCACTGGCCTGGAGCGATTCCAGCCGACACCTACCGGGACAATGAGTCAAGACTTGCCGCCATCATCCTAGAGGAACTACCCTTCCAAGACGGCAAGACTGCATCGCTCACCACTTCAACTGAAAGCTCAGGCGACAACTTCTCGGCCACCCAGATCATCCTCTCCCTCAGCGAACAAGACCCGGGTCATCAAGTATTCATGGCTGGCAATGAAGACCAAGGCACCCAATATGATCGCGAGCTAATTACCGACGTATCAGAAGAGGAACGCACTGCTGACAGAGAAATAGAGGAGCAAAAAACCTCACGCCAAGCAAGGAACGCTGAGCGTAAGCAGAGGCGCATAAACGCCGCTATACGCGCCAACGCCATGCAAAACCTTGCACAGGATTTCGACATGGTCGGGGACCAGTTAGTATCTCGCGACGCGCCATTGAACATCTCTGTTGTGGCAGAACATGTCAGAGCTATGCCCGACACTCCGGCCGTCAGACAAGTACTCACGCTCCTCGACACAGCTCACAAGGCTACGAACCAAGCAAATCCTAGCCACCACACATTGGGTACCAGGTGCTCGGGCGTTGGGAGGCCTCCCCCACATGAAGCCTCAACCGCTACTACAGGGGAGAACAGACGTGATCGAGATGCTGATCAAGGCCATCAGCAGGGGAGAGAGCGCGGTCACAACCAAGATGATGCAAGGCCACGAGATCGAGACCTTCGATACGTCATTAATGACAACCGTGATGCTCGTTCTGTCATCCAGTCAAGTCGACAGCTGCACGTGGAATCTGAACTCCGTCGTCGCGCAGACTACGACTGCAACTACAGGCCTCCACCCCACCATAACTACAGAAACCGACCACGCGATCAAGAACACCATCACGATCGTCATGAAGAGCACCGCAACGATCACCGAGGAGAGCGCCGCAATGATCGTCACCGACACCAAGAGTCATCAAATCACGACGACCGACCACTCCAAAACCACAATCGTGGACGACAATATGACTCCGATCACAACACCTCTAGCCTCCGGAGTGATCGTTCACCAAGTGATAAATATGACGGCTTCCCAGCTTTCTCCAGACGCATAAAGGAAATCTAGTGGCCAAGCAAGTTCAAACCAACGGGAATTGAAAAGCTTACGGGCAAGCAAGACCCTGAACAATGGCTCCGAATCTACTCTACCGCCATCCAGATGGCTGGGGGATCCAACGACATCAAAGTCAGTTACTTCCCCATTATGCTAGACACCACGCCCCTGACATGGCTCGAGGGCCTCCGCCCCGGGTCCATCGACTCCTGGGATGATCTCACCAAGAAATTCACTGCCAACTTCCAGGGAACCTGGGCTCGGCCTGGAACCCGTTATGAACTGGCAGCTTGTAAGCAAGGAAAAGGGGAAACTCTGCGCAAATACATCAAGAGATTCTTCAATAAAAGAGCTACAATCGTGGATATCTCTCATCGGGAAGTAATCGACTGCTTTCACGATGGCCTCTACACCCGGGAATTACACCGCGAGTTCGGCCGACGTCGTCCGGAAAACATCAGCGAGCTATGACGCATTGTCGCTGAATGGGCAGACCAAGACGACCGCGAGCGGGAGCGCTTTGATAGGCACCGCGATAACAACACCAACAATCACAACAAGGACAATGGTGACCGACATAATGATCGCTCAAACAACCGGGATTTCAACCGCGACAATAGGAAGCGCAAGCCAGACAACACAGTCGCGGCAGTCCAGCGCCCTAGTCGCAAGACTTGTTCAGAAGCAAATGTCATGAACGGTCCTTGCCCATATCATCCCAATGGCAAGCACACAATGGTGAAATGTTTCCACTTGAAGCAGGAGTATTACAAGCAAACACTAAAAGCTCCCAAAATCGACAAGAAAAAGGAAGATAAAAATGATAAAGACCCTGGCAATAACTGTCCAAACGTCGAGAACATCATAGCCGTACTATTCAGCGGAGAAACACTGAACCAGTCGAAGCGCGCCAAGAAGCTAACCTTGCGAGAGATCATGGCAATAGAGCCTGCTACTCCAACATACTTAAAGTGGTCAGAAGTTCCCATCAAGTTTTCTAGAATGGACCAATGGTTTCGCAAATCCCGGGAGATATCCCCTGGTCTTAAATCCAGTCGTGGCGCAAGCCAGACTGACCAAAGTACTCATCGATGGTGGCAGTGGGCTCAACGTCATCTTCGTAAACACGTTCAAGAAGATGGGCCTAGACATTACAAAATACCTCAAGCCTACAGATTCTCCATTCTACGGCATTGTTCCTGGTAATGCAGCAATCCCTCTGGGTCAAGTCACACTCCCAGTCACCTTCAGGACGGAAGCAAACTTCAGAACCGAGTACATCACGCGATCCTTGGGCGACCAGCCCTCGCCAAATTTATGGCGATTCCGCATTACGTATACTTGGTTCTCAAGATGCCTGCTCCTAAAGGAGTACTTTCCCTAAAGGGAGACTTAAAGATCTCATATGATTGCGACGTTGAAGCAGTAAAATTTGCCGCCACCTCGCAAGTCCCTACCCAGATGCTGGAAGTACTCACCTTGGCTAAGAAGTCGAAGGAAGACGACCTAGAAGTCCTTAGCAAGAAGTTGACAAGTACAACTTCAAGCCCTCCGAAGAAGTGCAGCTCAAAACTGTAGATCTTGGGATGGGTGATCCGTCCAAAACTGCCCTTATAGCGGCAAAATTAGACTGTAAATAAGAAGACGCGCTCGTCAAGTTCCTCTGTGATAATAAAGATATATTTGCTTGGAAATCATCTGATATGTCTGGTGTTCCTAGAGAACTTGTCGAGCACAAACTAAACGTTTACAATAACGCAAAACCCAAAAAACAGCGCCTCCAACGATTTGCACAAGACAGACGTGAGGCAATCAAAAAAGAACTCGCCAAACTACTCGCCGCAGGCTTCATCAAAGAAGTCTTCCATCCCGAGTGGTTAGCCAACCCAGTGTTAGTTCGGAAGAAGAACAACAACGAGTGGCGGATGTGTGTCGACTACACAGATTTGAACAAGCACTGTCCAAAAGACCCCATGGGTCTCCCACGCATTGACCAAGTCGTGGACTCCACCGCGGGATGCGCACTGCTCTGTTTTCTGGACTGCTACTCAGGATACCATCAGATAGCACTAAAGAAAGAAGATCAGATCAAGACATCTTTTATCACCCCTTTCGGTGCTTACTGCTATACAACTATGTCTTTTGGACTGAAGAACACAGGCACCACATATCAACGAGTCATACAAACATGTCTATCCAAACAAATTGGGCGCAATGTAGAGGCATATGTTGATGATGTGGTCGTCAAAACAAGGCAGTCAGAACATCTCATCAGTGATCTTCAAGAGACCTTCGAGAACCTTAGAACGTTCCGTTGGAAACTTAACCCAACCAAATGTGTCTTCGGTGTTCCGTTAGGGAAACTTTTGGGGTTCATGGTCAGCAACAGGAGCATTGAAGCCAATCCAGCAAATATCTTGGCAATCCTTACAATGGAAGCACCAAAGAATATAAAAGATGTCTAGAAGCTGACAGGATTCATCGCAGCCTTAAACAGGTTCATCTCAAGACTCAGGGAAACGGGCCTCCCTTTCTTTAAATTGCATAAAAAGCAGGATAAGTTTTCATGGACGAACGAAGCACACATAGCATTCAAAGAACTCAAAACATATTTATCTACTCCGCCAGTACTCACAGCACTTGTGAAGGGTGATCAACTCTACTTATACATTGCAGCTACAACCCATGTGGTCAGCACTGTAATGGTAGTCAAAAGACAAGAGGACGGCCATGTATTCCCAGTACAGCGGCCAATTTATTACATCAACAAAGTACTCTCCGAATCCAAGATTCATTATCCGCAAGTCCAAAAATTACTCTATGCCATCTTCATCACACCGCGGAAGTTACGACATTATTTCCAAGTTTTTCACATCTGAGTCGTAACTAAATTTCCACTAGGTGAAATCCTCAATAATCCAAACGCAATAGGTCACATCTGCAAATGGAAGGCCGAAATTGGAGCGTACCACCTTGACTTCACATCTCAAACAGCCGTCAGGTCCCAGACACTTGCTGACTTCACAGTCGAATGGATAGAAATTCAAAATTCTACGACAACCACTCGCCCTGAGCACTGGATCATGTACTTTGATGGGTCACTTAAACTTGAAGGAGGAGGTGCAGGTGTACTTCTCATATCTCCTAAAGGAGATCAACTCAAGTACGTTCTACAAATTCTGTTTCCGGACACCAACAATGAAGCAGAGTATGAGGCTATGCTGCATGGGTGAAAGCATCTAGGCCCCTAATTTATGTTTTGGTAATTAATGACAATCAAAATGGACTAACAAATTCATTGAGATATGAGAATAGGTTAGTCCTTGGGATGGGATGAGCTCTTGCGGTATGTCATGATCGTGATGGGTGTGATAAGGACTGAAAGGAGCCAAAGGCAAAGGTATAAGATTATAGTGGATGAACATTGACCGGATTATAGGCTAGATAGCCGTACTATCAGGAGGGGTCAATCTCCTTGGCTTGACGAGTCCATGGTGCCATTTTGCTCAAACAATTGCATTGCTTGCATGAGGGCTAACAACGTTTGAGAAAGTGGGAAAAACAAGAAGCAAAAACTAATCTGTGGAGGGCTCACTGCGTCCTGGCGAACTGTCCGCCTGGCCAGTGGCGGACTGTCTGGGGGGTCCGGACAGTCCGCTGCCAGGTGTGGCAGATGGTCCGCAGGCTTTTTCCGTGTGATGATTTTGTCTAAGTATGAAATGTGCTTGGCTGGAAAAATGAGAGGCGGACTATCCGGCCATGAATGGCGGACTGTCCGCAGTATAAAAGATGTGTGGCGGACCGTTTTGGCGGACCATCAACACAGAAGCATTTCCGAGCGTTCTAGAAGACTTTTGTGAGGCGGACGGTCCGCAGGCAAACTTGTGCGAGTTTCTCATGGCCTGGCGGACGGTCCGCGCCTGTATGGCGGGCTCTCGGTATTTCATTGATTCAACTCTTGGTTTTCTTAGATTTCACTCCTAAGGCATGGTTAGGGTTTGAGATTGGATTTCGTTTTTGTCCATGGATTCATGCAAACAACTAGGGGAATATGTTGATAGAGTCATGGAGAGTATATGTTGATGATTTGGTCAAGTTTCATGGGTTAAATACATAGATCGATCCAAGTTTGTGCCTGGTCGCTGGGCTATTCGTACTGAACAGAGCCTGGCGGACAGTCCGCTGGCTGATGGCGGACAGTTCGCCAGTGCACTGTCAGCAGCGACAGCACTAGCAGTCTATCAAGCTTTGGATTGGTTTCTCATATATGATCTGTTGATGGTTATTGTTGAATTATTTTGGCAGTGCTAGTGGATCAGGCAGGAGGGGCAGAAAGACAACTGTCAAGAGGCCAAGGCAGCACATTTCTGATGACAGAGATGATGATTATGAAATCAGTGAAGAGGAGGAATCACATGTTGCTGGTCAGATGGAGGCAGAAGAAAGTGAGGATGACTTGGTTGATGTGAATGCCAACAGGGGGAGTAGGCGTTGGACTCCTACCAACTATAGAGCTGATCGTGCTGGAAATCAGTATGAGTTTGCTGATGGGAACCCGCTAGGGTTTATGCCCGATCTTTCGATGTGAGGCGTGGGGGATAACTTGATTGGAGGAGACGACGTTGACGGCCCGACTACAGCCTTCCAAAGACTGCGTCTTAGCAACCGATACACCACCTCCTATGGATGCCGTGATCTTGTGGAAGCACGTCACCCGGTCCTGTCCTGCAAGCAATCGAAGAACTAGCAAGAACAAGTACTAAAATTACTAGATGGGAATGAAGTGTTCAATCTCAAACTCAATCACAAATGAAGTCGGGTTCTGAAGACTCGAAGACGGGTGGCTGGACCAGCACGCGCGCTTACAAGCAAGTAGCAATGGCTAAACTTGATCTAAACAAAACCCAAGTGTTCTTGGCAGCGGCTAAGGGGTATAAGACAAGGGAGGACGACCACAGGGGTGCTGGGGTCGTGCTCCAACCCTAGGACACGTCCATAATGGACTCTACATGATACACGGCCCATTGGGCAAAAAAAAGATGACGCCGCATCATGGGCCGAAAACATCTCAGAACAAATAGACGATTCTGGACGACCCCGAATAGATATGGATGTGCAGTCAGATCCGTTGGAATGTAGACTTGATAAGCTTTCCATGAAGTACTTTAACTCCCCAATCCAAGTCTGTATGCGACCGTGGTGTCCATCACAAGTTGATGTTTTTCTGCAGTCCGAATCCAGCCCGCGTGAATCCTTTTCGTTCTCGATCCTCTCCATGATTCCTAAGTAAAACAAGAGTGCACGGGTCTCCACAGTCTAAATATGATGAACATGAACTGAGGAGTAAACTCACCTGATGATTAAGTTGTCTAGCACGAGCACGGGTAATAGGACCGGCAATGATATGAGAAGATGGCGTGGATGTATCATTGTGGTTGTATCGTTGGCGGTGATGTCCTCATCATCCTCCCCTTCTTGCATTTGAGTCGTCCTCGACTCAAGCTCATCTTCCTCTCCCAAATATGGCTTCAAATCTGCAATGTTAAATGTGGGACTATCCCCAAAATCTGCAGGCAACTCGAGCTTGTATGCATTATCATTAATCTTCTCTAATACTTTAAAGGGACCATCCGCTCGAGGCAACAACTTAGATTTTCGCAATTCAGGAAAACGATCCTTCCTCAAATGTAACCAAACTAAATCTCCAGGTTCAAATTTTAATTCCTTTCCACCTTTACCACCAGCAAGCTTGTATTTAGCATTCATGCGCTCTATGTTTGCTTTAGTTGTTTCATGCATTTTCAACATCAATTCGGCACGTGTAGTAGCATCAAAATCCAATTTTTCAGATGATGGCTAAGGCATTAAATCAATAGGAGCACGAGGCAAGAAACCATACACAATTTGAAATGGGCACATCTTTGTGGTAGAATGCATCGAACGATTATATGCAAACTCAATATGAGGCAAACAATCTTCCCACATCTTAATGTTTTTCTTTAAAACAGCCCTTAACATAGTAGACAAAGTTCTATTCACAACCTCAGTTTGACCATCAGTTTTTGGATGACATGTAGTAGAAAACAAAAGCTTAGTCCCCAATTTAGCCCACAATGCCTTCCAAAAATAACTAAGAAATTTAGCATCCCGATCAGACACAATAGTATTAGGCATACCATGCAAATGAATAATTTCCCGAAATTACAAATCAGCAACATGAGAAGCATCATCAGTCTTATGACATGGTATAAAGTGTGCCATCTTAGAAAACCTATCAACAACCACAAACACACTATCACGACCCTTCCTAGTTCTCGGCAAACCCATCACAAAATTCATAGAAATATCTTCCCAAGGAGCACTAGGAACGGGTAAAGGCAAATACAAACCGTGTGGATTTAACCTTGACTTAGCCTTTTGACATGTAGTGCAGCGAGCAACGAATCTCTCCACATCTCTTCTCATCTTTGGCCAAAAGAAATGACCAACAAGTATATCTTCCGTCTTTTTGGCTCCAAAATGCCCCATCAAGCCACCTCCATGCGCTTCCTACAACAACAACAAGCGAACAGAGCTAGCTGGAATGCATAGCATGTTAGTTCTAAACACAAACCCATCAGTAACGATGAATTTGTTCCATCCTTTCCCATCTTTACAATGCAGCAACACCTCTTTAAAATCAGCATCATTAGCATATAGGTCTTTAATTGTTTCTAATCCAAAGATTTTGTAATCAAGTTGCTTCAGCAATGTATATCTCCTAGACAAGGCATCAGCAATAATATTTTCTTTCCCTTTCTAGCACGAGCACGGGTAATAGGACCGTGCTTAATAACATAAGGAAAAGATTCAATAAATTCAACCCACTTAGCATGCCTACGGTTCAATTTTCCTTGACTATGAATATGTTTCAATGATTCATGATCAGAATGAATAACAAACTCTTTGGGCTACAAATAATGCTGCCCAGTTTCCAATGTTCGAACAAGAGCATACAATTCTTTGTGGAGTCGCAACATAGCCAAGAAAAGACACTCGATCGGTGCAAAAGGTGCACTTCTCAAGATTACCAAACAAACGTGCATCTCGTAACGCATTAAAAACAGCACGCAAGTGATAAAGATGTTCAACCATGTATTTGCTGTAGATCAAAATACCATCAAAGTATACTACGACAAATTTCCCAATGAAAGCACGCAAAACCTCGTTCATTAATCTCATGAAAGTACTAGGTGCATTAGTTAACCCAAAAGGCATGACTAACCACTCATATAGACCGAACTTAGTTTTGAAAGCAGTTTTCCATTCATCTCCCAATTTCATACGAATCTGGTGGTACCCACTACGCAAATCAACTTTAGAAAACACAACAGCACCACTCAACTCATCAAGCATATCATCTAAACGTGGAATATGGTGTCAATATCGAATGGTGATATTATTAATAGCTCTACAATCAACACACATATGCCATGTTTCATCTTTCTTAGGCACCAAAATAACCGGAACAGCACAAGGACTAAGAGACTCACGCACATAACCTTTGTTGAGTAGCTCCTACACTTGCCGCTGAATTTCTTTTGTTTCCGCCGGATTTGTTCTGTATGGTGCACGGTTAGGCTACGATGCACTAGGAATCAAATCAATTTGGTGCTCAATCCCTCGCATTGGTGGCAGCCCCGCTGGTATCTCACTTGGAAACACATCCGAATACTCCTGCAAAATGTTAGCAACAGCAGGGGGCAAAGATTGCTGCATATCGTGAAGTGAAATCAAAGGATCCTTGCACACCAAAGCATAGGCAACAGAATTAGAAGCAACCAATTCATTTATATCAGATTTAGTAGCAAGCAAGCAATTCCCTTTTAATCTTATCTCATCTTTCTTACTTTCAGCAGATTTGGCAATTTTAGTGTTCTCAGTTTTATCTTTTGCAGCTTTAGCAATATCATCACGCACAATAGCCTCAGAAGACATGGGAAGGAAAACAAGTTTCTTATCATTGTGTATGAGAGAATATTGATTTGATCTACCATGATGTCTACAATCTGTATCAAATTGCCATGGCCTACCTAGCAGAATATGACAAGCTTCCATAAGCACAACATCACATTCAACAACATCATGATATGAACCAATAGCAAAAGTAATTCGAACCAGCTTGGTTACCTTTACCTTAGCGTTGTTGTTCAGCCATCGAATGTGGTAATGACGTGGATGTGGTTTTGTTGTTAGTGAAAGTCTCTCCACCATGTCGCTACTAGCCAAGTTGTTGCAGCTGCCTCCATCAATGATCAAGCGGCAGGAACGCAACAATACCCCTCACAATAGACCCACACTTTGTTTGGAACAATGTATGCCGCTGATTTTGCTCCGCCTTCTCCATTTGTGCACTAAGCACACGCTGCACGATGAGGCTCTCATAATGCTCCGCATCTTCCGCACCAATCTATTCATCTAGTGGCTCCTCACTACCTGCATCGTCAGCCGCAAGCAAAGCAATTGTTTGATCATCGAAATCACTAGCAGAGGAATACCGACCATCATTGTTAACCACCAAAACATGCTTGTTTGGGCAATCACGCTGCACATGCCCATAACCCTTGCACCGGTGACACTGAATATCTCTTGTTCTACCTATGGAGGCAACTGAGGAAGTACTAACGGCTGGTTTTGGAGCAGATTTTGTTGCTGAATTTGTGGGAACAACACGTGTCTTGTCACTGGAAGGAGGCGGTGGTGCTGAACGACTCGGCGACGGAGTTGGGGGAGGTGCACGCCCGGTCAAGGAAGTAGTCGTGCGCTGCTGCCATGGCGCTGATTTTCCTGCAGAAACATTAGACCTTGCACCTGCACGTCGTTCCTGCACTTCTCTCTCAGCTTTACAAGTAATATGAAAACACTTTGTTATGCTGTTATAATCTTTATATTCAACAATGTCCCGAATTTCTCTATTCAGCCCTCCCACAAATCTAGCAATAGCAGGTTCCTCACCTCCTTCTATTTGACAACGCAACATACCCATTTGTAATTCTTGATAATATTCTTCTACACTTTTAGCACCCTGTCTCAATTGCTGCAACTTATGTAATAGATCACGTGCATAATAGGAAGGAACAAATCTAGCCCGCATGACCCGTTTCAAAGCATCCCAAGTTTGTGGCATGTTATTAGGATGTTTCTTGCCATGTTCTATCCACCAAACAGAAGAAAAATCTGTAAACTCACTAGTAGCACCCCTAACACACGTAGCTTCAGGAAATTCATGGCATGCAAATTTTTGATCAACAGCAATCTCCCAAGTAATATAAGCATCAGGATCATATTTACCATTAAAAGGAGGTATCTTAAATTTAATCTTGCTAAAAGCATCATCATTATCATGTACCTCGCATCGACGATGGCCACCCATACCTTGGCGATTATGACGTAGCCGGCGGCGAGCAGGATCTTGGTCATCGACTTCAGTATCTGCACTGTATGCATTGTCGTCAAAACTTTCTTCCTTCTTATCAGTCTTGCTGCCGTCCTTCTTGTCATCTCCATCACGCCCGCTAGTGGTTTTAGCATGCATCTCATCAAATCGCCTCAAAAGTGCAGCAAGACTCTTATCCATACGAGCCACTGACGCCTTCATCTTTGTAAGCTTGTTATTGGTCGCAATTTGTGAGGCCTCCAATTGCCCCATCTTCTCATTCGTCACTAGCAAGTCAATATCAATCCCCTCGTTGTGCTTCTTCACCAAGTTTTCAAAATGTTGTATGATGCCCTTGGTGCGAGGAGACTGTGGGATCTTGTTACTGGGAGACCCATCACCTTCTGATCCTGTCATGGTTAAACAAACATAGACAACAAGAGAAACATGTGAAGAAATAAAAGCCCTACAGCTAATAGGATGTAGCTATATGTAAGACGCTCACTCTCAACCTGTGATACAAGCTCTTACCAATTCTTACCTTGCTCGACAGGAGGGCATGTCTACCAACAAGTCTGCAAACCTGGAATGAAGTGTATCGGTGCCGCAGCAACAAGACCTGTAAAGCTGTAGTCAGATATGTGGAGCTATAGGTGGGCTGAAAACAAGGAATAGCTAGCACCACGTTAGTTAAAACAAAGCAAGTTGAATAATCGTTCAATGGTGGTACTGTGCTGGTCCTAGCCTAGGCCGTGCTAGAGACGCGAGCCTGGACACAAAGGAAGTCACAACGCACCACCGAAAAGCAATCACAATGATCAGTCCCTTTCTTTCTTCTTTTTCTTTTGCTTTTTTTCTGTTTTTTTCTTTTTCTTTTTTTTCTTTTTTTCAGGGGTCCTCAAAACTGAATATATGAACAAAGAGGATCCCAAACAGCCAATTACCTCATATACTTTTTCAGAAAGTACAGGGGTATTCCGGTAAAAAAAAGATATAAGCACAAATCTTGGAGAGGTCGAGTATGAATATGAAGTACTATTGCGTTTCCGGAACACGTCAATATATAAGCACAAATCAACTGCTGCACGGTAAGGTAACACGAAGCAGCAAGCAACTCGAACTCCGAAACCGATTGCAACTCGAATTGCAACTCGATGTGGGGGTTCGGTTTGGTCTTCCTTTTCTCGCAGTTAGCCGATTCCTAGTCGGATTAGGTCACCAATGAGTACTCAAATTCTCCCAACACAGGAACCAATAGGTAGCGTACAGCCATGACCGAAACGTGACAAGAACTCGAAACTCTAAACGACCAGAGCTAAGACCAGCAACTCGACACGACCGATGCAACCGAAAACTCAACAAGCCCTAACTAAGCAGTACTAGCAAGGCTCAAAGGGTTTATAGGATCACGGTAAACTAATCTTCTAATAATTTTTTTTGGCTTTTGTGTACTGTAGGAAAAAAATAGGGGGAAGGATTGGAATCTCTCACCGAACAACCTTGCTCTGATTACAAACTGATGGAAACCCGCTAGGGTTTATGCCCGATCTTTCGATGAGAGGCGTGGGGGATAACTCGATTGGAGGATACGACATTGATGGCCCGACTACAGGCTTCCAAAGATTGCGCCTTAGCAACCGATACACCACCTCCTATGGATGTCGTGATCTTGTGGAAGCACGTCACCCGGTCCTGTCCTGCGAGCAATCGAAGAACTAGCAAGAACAAGTATCGAACAAGTACTGACATTACTAGATGGGAATGAAGTGTTCAATCTCAAACTCAATCACAAATGAAGTGGGGTTCTGAAGACTCGAAGACGGGCGGCTGGACCAGCATGCGCGCTTACAAGCAAATAGCAATGGCTGAACTTGATCTAAACAAAACCCAAGTGTTCTTGGCGGCGGCTAAGGGGTATAAGGCAAGGGAGGATGACCACAGGGGTGCTGGGGTCATGCTCCAACCCTAGGACGTGTCCATAATGGACTCTACATGATACACGGCCCATTGGGCAAAAAAAAGATGACGCCACATCATGGGCAGAAAACATCTCGGAGCAAATAGATGATTCTGGACGACTCCGAATAGATATGGATGTGCGGTCAGATCCGTTGGAAAGTAGACTTGATAATCTTTCCATGAAGTACTTGAACGCCCCCATCGAAGTCTATATGCGACTGTGGTGTCCATCACAATTTGATGTTTTTCTGCAGTCCAAATCCAGCCCGCGTGAATCCATTTCGTTCTCGATCCTCTCCATGATTCCTAAGCAAAACAAGAGTGCATGGGTCTCCACAGTCTAAATATGATGAACATGAACTCAGTAGTGAACTCACCTGATGATTAAGTTGTCTAGCACAAGCACGGGTAATAGGACCGGCAATGATAGGAGAAGATGGCGTGGCTGTATCGTTGGCGGTGATGTCCTCATCATTTGCCAGGGACACAGATGACTTATTCTTTCACACTGAGGTCCAGCAGGAGGTTTTCTATGGCCACATGTTGAAGAAAGTTGTATTCAAGAACCAAATGATCAACCTCTACTATATGGGTGAGAAGGTGGTTATGAGTGGTTTAGTGCCACAACTTGAGGCCCTGGGGCTTACTGATTTTCTAGAGCATAAGTGCGATTGGGACAACACAGTCATCAGGAAGTTCTATACTACAGTAGAGGTGGATATGATTGAGAAGAGACTTGTGTGGATGACTGGGAAAAGGAGATATGAGGCCACATTTGTTAAGTTTGTGGAGGTAAATAAATTAGACTACACTTTTCTCACCACTGATCCCACATATGACATTCTTGATGAGAATCCATTGGAGGTGGATGAGATTGTGAGGTTCTATGAGCCAAACAGGACGGGCATCAATGGGGTGTATGAGAGGATCACTGGTCTCAAGCACCATCCAGCAGTCCTGCTAAAGATTGTCAAGACCACAGTGCTCCCCAAGAGTGGCTACAAAGAGGCTTTTGTTGGATGGCACAGAAACTTTGTTAAGCATGTCATGGCCGGTGACAAAATTGATGTAGTCAACTTGATCATGGGTCAAATTCTGGACAAGAAGACTAACTTTGAGATAAATTTTTACTTTGCTCCATACATCATGTATCTTATTCTGGCAAAGACCAAGTTCAGGGGACCTTGCAATGAAAAACCTACACTCTACAGTCCTTTCAAGAATGATAGAGGGTTTCTTGAGAGGGATTTGACTGCCTACCTGCCTAGTGATGAAGATGAAGCATGGGGGGATGCAGGATATGAAGAAGAAGAGGAAGGAGGGGAGCAGGAGCAGCACATGCGCCACCACCACCACCACCTGCAGCTCAGCCACAGGCAACACCACAGTGGGCAATACCTCAGGGCTATTTTGACCCCTACTTTGCCTCCATGCAGCAGCACATGACCTCTCAGTTTCAGCAGATGCAGACTGGCTTTGAGGCTCACTTTGAGGCCTATGGGCAGCAGATCAACAACTCTTTTCAGACTATGCAGTATGGCATGCAGCAGCAGTTTGATGCTATGAATGCCCGATTTGATCAGCTGGCCCTTTCTGAGCAGGACATCATGACAAGACAGCAGCAGCTCGAGCAAGACTTAAATGATTTCAGTGGTCACTTCTACTCTATCTATCCTCGGACTCCTCCACCGACTCAGGAGGACTAGAGCTCCTGATGGGACACCCGCTAGGGTTTGTGCCCAATCTTTCGACGAGAGGGGGATAACTTCGATTTAGATTGGAGAGACGTTCACGGCCCGACTACAACCTTCCAAGGATGCTGCGCCTTAGCAACCGATACACCAACTCCACCGGTCGTCGTGATCTTGTGGAGCACAATCAACCAAACCACTAGGGTAATTCCTGCAAGCAATCGAAGAACAAGCAATAACAAGTAGAACAAGCAACTGAATTGTAAATTTAGAGATGATAACAAATCTGAAATCACAAAGGTGGGGTTCCAAAGACTTGAAGACGGGCAGCTGGACCAGCACGCGCGCTTACAAGCAAGTAGCAATGGCTAAACTTTCATCTAAACAAAACCTGGTCTATTTGTGGCGGCTATGAAAGTATAAAAGCAGGTGGAGGATGACCAGGATGTGGTTATGGTCGTCCCACAACCCTAGGACGCGCCCCTATTGGGGTATGGCCATATCCGAGCATGTGATGTCCTCATTATTCTCCCCATCTTGGCTGCAAGTCATCCTCGACTTGCTCCAGTTGCTTTCAGATGTTCTTGGTTTGAAGTTGGAATATGGAGCAAAAACTATGCTGCCCGACAACAACCAGAAATGTTCCCCTTCTTTGGGTTGAACCTGTTGAATAAGAGAAACACTAGGAAAACTTTGCGAGACATTATTAGTCTTAGTGCAGCCCCCTATTTTATCATGGTATTGCAGCCCAAAAGGAGAATTTAGATTAGAGAAAATATAAACTTTATGCACCAAATACTCTCCTTTGCAATTATACTTGCCAATAAAGTGATATGTATGATTAGACAAGCATGAAAATTCAGAATATGCAAAAAGCTTCTCCTCTAAACATTTTAGATCACAAAGAATATCAAATTCAATATAGCCCAAAGTATTTAAAGAAAACATCAATTTCAGTTCATCTTGTGCATAAGTAATAGGATGAAAAACTTTATCTTCGGTACATTTGTATGGTTCCAAACCAAAAGAATCACACTTATTCACTACTTGTGACATATGAGTAAAATAATCATCAACACACAAGTCCCCTTTATCACAAGGAACAACAAGTAATTCATCTTGTGACAAAGGTAAATCTATAACAGTTTCTACTATTTGTTGCTCTTGATAAGCATGCAAAGTGGAGAAGTTTTTAATATCATGGGTCACATCATTTTTGCAAGTATTCATAGATAACAAAATCTCCTTTTCAGCACTTACGGCAAGCCAAAACAATGAAGCAATATTGTTGTATGATTTGCTAATTAGCATGGTTTGAACTTCAGAATTAAGCCCTTTCATGATGAACCTTCTCATATTATCTTCCCTGCATTGTTGTAGTCCACCAAATATGATACAAATTTTAAAATCATGGAAGTATTCTTTGACAGACCTACTACCCTGCTTCAATTTGTCTAGTTTTGCAAGCAAATAATCCATATAATATTCAGGAACATATTCATCTCGAAAAAGCATTTTAAAATCTTTCCAAGTTTGTGGAACTCTGTTGTGCCTACAAATATGTTTCCATGTAATTAAAGCATATTTTGTTAAAGCACAAGAAGCAGTAAAAATCATTTCATGTTCAGACAAAGTCATAACTATCAAATTCTGCATCTACCTTAAGCTCCCAATCAATATAAGCTTCAGGATCAAACATATCAGCATATAATGGCAAATGTTGAATGACATCATGAAGATGAGGGTCTAGTTCCAACTGCTTAAAAATTTCTGTATCACCTGCCATGATTAGTAGACAACAAGAAACATAAAAACAAGATGTATCCTCCTATCAACTACTAGATGTGTTGGTTGTAATTCTCTCAAACTAAACTTGTTCAAAACAAGCTCTTACAAGTTCTTACCAAGCAAAACAGGAGTTGACGACAACCAACAAGACAACAACCTCGAAGATAGTGTATCGGTGCCGCAACAACAAGACCTGTCAAGTTGTAGTCATATATGTGGAGCTATAGGTGGGCTGAAAACAAGGAATAGCTAGCACCACGTTAGTTAAAATAAAGCAAGCTGAGACCAAGCTAGAGACGCGAGCCTAGACACAATGGAAGTCACAACACATCACCGAAAATAATAGATACAATGAACAGATCAACCCCTTTCTTTCTTTTTTTCTTTTTTCTTATTCTTCTTTTTTTCTCTTTTTTTTCTTCTTTTCCTTTTCTGTTGGGGCACTAAAATCTTCTGATTGATGGTGTAATAACCAAAATAAATGGCAGCATACAACACCTATCAAAACAGATTTACAATTCTTATTTCAGCTAGCCAGATGCGTAAATCTCCAAGGCGATTGCGGAGTGCTCAGAAGGAATTTTCGACCAAGGTCAGATGCATTGGAAAGAGCACGGGTTAAGCTCTCTAGATTTTACTAAAACACCCAATTTGGAGATTGGACACGGAAACTGTAGCAGTTTTTGTGTCATGCTGGACAGGAACTTCGAAACAAAAAGTGACAAGAACTTGAAACTCTAAAGGACTAAACTAAGACCAGCAACTCGACGCAACCAATGCAACCGAAAACTCAACAAGCCCTAACTAAGTAGTACTAGCAAAGGCTCAAAGGGTTTATAGGATTGCGGTAAAACTAATCTACTATTTTTTTGATTTTCTGGACTATAGGGTAAAAAATCAGTAAAGAATTGGATAACTCTCACCGATAAACCTTGCTCTGATTACCAACTGATGGGAACCCGCTAGGGTTTGTGCCCGATCTTTCGATGAGAGGGGGATAACTTCGATTTAGACTGGAGAGATGTTCACGGCCCAACTACAACCGTCTAAGGATGCTGCACCTTAGCAACCAATACACCAACTCCAGCGGTCGCCGTGATCTTGTGGAGCACAATCAACCAAACCACTAGGGTAATTCCTGCAAGCAATCGAAGAACAAGCAAGAACAAGTAGAACAAGCAACTGAATTGCAAATTTGGAGATGATAACTAATCTGAAATCACAAAGGTGGGGTTCCAAAGACTCGAAGATGGGCGGCTGGACCAGCACGCGCGCTTACAAGCAATTAGCAATGGCTAAACTTTCATCTAAGCAAAACCCGGTCTATTTGTGGCGGCTATGGAAGTATCAAAGAGGCTGGAGGATGACCAGGACGTGGTTATGGTCGTTCCACAACCCTAGGACACGCCCCTATTGGGCCCCACTTGATACACGGCCCATCGGCCCAAATTCATGTGACGCAGCATTGTGGACAGAAAAGGTCTCTGTGGTAAATCGATGATTGCGGCCGCATCCGAACAGATATAAAGGTGAATCTGGATCCATCTGAAAGTAGACTTGATTAGCTTTCCATCAAGTACTTAAAATCTCAATATGGAGTCCGAATGAAGTCGTGGTGGCCATCACAAGTCAGCACTTTCCTGCAGTCCGAATCCAGACTATCCAAAACATGTTGGATTTGGTCTCTTTCTTTCCTTGGGCCAATGTGACGTGGTAGCCTGATGGGAAACATGGGAATACTTAGAATTGGTCCCCAATCAACTTCTTTGGTCCTCTATGCCTTCCATGTATGTTTAACACTCTTTTTGACCCAGCTATATATTTCTAAAAATGACATTGAACACACATCATGGCGTATGGCCATATCCGAGCATGTGATGTCCTCATCAGCTCCCTTTTTGAGTCATTTGATGACAAAGGGGAGAAATTGAAGAAGTGATGAAGTGGAGCTCATTGAAGATCATGATCATGGATATCATGATCATGGATGGTGCATGAAAACATTTGCATTTGCATATTTACTTTTGGCATTGCATGAACCTTGGTGTGTAATAATTATTACTCTTTTCGTGGTTTGCTTGTGAATTATGGTTTATGATGCTTAATCTTATGGTGTGAACTATGATGTGTTGGCAAAATCTATTCTTGAAATTTTGAGGCTAATGCTATCTTGTTTTTTATTAGCTTTATTATATATATATATGTTCTTGTGCCTCAATTTTCAGTTGTAGGGGAAATTCCGCCAAAATTCATAATCAAATATATCAAATGAATGCACTCATGCACATATGTAGGGGGAGTTCTCCTATTCTTTTAGTGATTTCAAAACCCAAAACTTATCTCATATCACTTCTTAAAATGGTTGTCATCAATTACCAAAAAGGGGGAGATTGAAAGCATCTAGGCCCCTAATTTATGTTTTGGTAATTAATGACAATGAAAATGGACTAACAATTTCATTGAGATATGAGAATAGGTTAGTCCTTGGGATTGGATGAGCTCTTGAGGTATGTCATGATCGTGATGGGTGTGATAAGGACCGAAAGGAGCTAAAGGCAAAGTATAAGATTGGGTGTTCTATTTTACCGGTCAAGCGGTGTTTAGTGGATGAACATTGACCGGATTATAGGCTAGATAGCCGTACTATCAAGAGGGGTCAATCTCCTTGGCTTGTTTAGTCCATGGTGCCATTTTGCTCAAACAATTGCATTGCATGCATGAGGGCTAACAACGTTTGAAAAAGTGGGAAAAACAAGAAGCAAAAACTAACCTGTGGAGGGCTCACTGCGTCCTAGCGAACTGTCCGCCTGGACAGTGGCGAACTGTCTAGGGGGTCCGGACAGTCCGCAGCCAGGTGTGGCGGACGGTCCGCAGGCTTCTTCCGTGTGATGATTTTGTCTAAGTATGAAATGTGCTCGGCTGGAAAAATGAGGGGCGGACTGTCCGGCCATGAATGGCAGACTGTCCGCAGTACAAAAGATGTGTGGCAGACCGTTTTGGCGGACCATCAACACAGAAGCGTTTCCGAGCGTTCTAGAAGACTTTTGTGAGGCGGACGGTCCGTAGGCAAACTTGGGCGAGTTTCTCATGGCCTGGCGGACAGTCCGCACCTGTATGGTGGACGGTCCGCTGGTCCGTAATGGCTAGTTCTGACACCGTCTGACACACGTTGTAGCCGTTGGTTTTGTAGGGCGGATGGTCCGCCAGGTGTGAGGCGGACAGTCCGCCAGTACCCTGTTTTGAACGTAACGGCTAGATTCCGAGGGGGTGAGTATATATACTCCACCCCCGGGGTTGGGAAGGTGCTCTTGGCCCATTTGAAAGCTTCCTTGACACATTCGAGCATTCCCCATACTCTCTCTCACTCAGTTGGTTTAGTGGTTGCATCTTTGTGAGATTGAGAGGATCCTAGTGCATTGCATCAAAAGTTTGAGATTTGTGGCAATAGGGAGACTTCAAGCAAGGTCATTGATTTGTTACTCTTGGAGGTTGCCGCCTCCTAGACGGCTTGGAGCTGGTGATTTCATCGAGCATTAAAAGAAGATTGTGAAGTTGTTGTGGATGTTGGTTGTGAGAGGTCATTGTGCTCACCTCGCCGGAGCGGTGAAGAGCAACTCTAGTGGAATCAAGATTCGGAGCGGTTCTTTGGTTCTAACCGGTTCATACATCAAGTGGAGACTTGATAGAGGAGCAGTTGAACATTGAATCCATCTCAACGTGGATTAGGGGTGACCAGCAAGTCATTGATAACAGGGGATAAGTTCTTGGGTCACTTGTTCTTATTGCTTGCTTATTGTCTTGATTATTTACTTGAAGCAAGTTAATTTCATAGAGATTGATTCTTATCTTGTCATCCTAGGTTGCAAAACCATCAACATAGGCTTAGAGTAGCTAGAGATTTAATTCCCCTTTTGGTTCTAATTAATTTTCTCTAGTGTTGTGATTGTAGTTTTTAAAACCGCCTATTCACCCCCCCCTCTAGTCGGTAATCCTAGATCCTACAACGGGCTCCGCCTGGCCGCATCACTTGGTATCAAGAGACTCGTTGTCTATGGCGATTCGGCTGTCACCATTAACCAAGTTAACAAAGACTGGGACGCTTCTAAAGAGACAATGGATGCCTATGTCCAAGAGGTTCGTAAACTAGAACGAAATTTTCTTGGTCTCGAGTTTCACCACGTCGTTCGTGACTACAACGTCGCAGCAGATGCCCTGTCAAAACTAGGATCACGTTGAGTCGATGTCCCAGCAGAAATATTTGTCCAAGAACTACTCCAGCCATCCATTAAGGAACCGGCACGAGTTGAAACCATCCAATCTCAGTCTCAGCCGGAAACACATATCGTGGTAATCGACACTGACTGGATGACTCCTTTAATCGAGTACTTGAAAGATCATAAATTGCCAAAGCAGAAGCCAGAGCAAATACGTATTCAACGACGAGCTGCTAATTACGTAGTAGTAGACAACATACTCTATAGGTGTGGGGCTTCGGCCAACGTCTTGATGAAATGCATCACAATTGATCAAGGAAAAGCCCTACCACAAGAAATTCACAGCGGCGTGTGTGGTAATCATACCGCTTCACGAACCTTGGTCGGTAAAGCTTATAGAGCGGGCTTCTTCTGGCCAACAGCCAAACATGATGCAGAGGACATTGTCAAAAAATGTCAAGGATGTCAGTTCTTCACATGACAAGCTCATGTCCCAGCACACGACCTCAACACTATCCCACTATCATGGCCTTTCGCCTGTTGGGGTCTTGACCTCATTGGTTTGCTCACCAAAGCTCCAGGTGGATTCGAGTGGCTTGTCATAGCCATCGATAAATTCACTAAGTGGATCGAAGCAATTCCCTTAGTAAATGCTAAAGCCGGTAATTTGATCAAATTCTTTGATGGTATTGTCCAGAGATTTGGAGTTCCTCACAACATCATCACAGACCTAGGCTCCGTATTCACCAGTGAAGAATTCCAAGATTATTGTGACAGGTACTCGATTGAGATACATTATGCTTCAATTGCTCATCATCGTGCCAATGGATAGGTTGAAAAAGCGAATAGTTTGTTACTGCAAGGGTTAAAACCCAGATTGTACGAGCCTCTGAAGAAATACGGCGGTAAATGGGCAAAGGAGTTGCCCGCGGTGCTTTGGGGGCTACGCACCCAACCCAGCAGGGCTACCGGCCAATCACCATATTTCCTGGTTTACGGCTCCGAAGCAGTTTTGCCTGCTGATCTCTTATGGGAAGCTCCATGTCTGGAGAACTATGATGAACAACTCGCTCATCAAGAAAGGTCCCAGGATGTTGATGGCGTCGAGGAATCTTATCCAGAACATGCGTTATCTTTAAGGATTGCGTCGCTTTCATCAATGCTTTGTCCAACCTCGATCCTTTACTATAGGAGACTTGGTACTACGCCGAACCCAAAAGCCTGAAGGGCTGCACAAGCTTATGTCTCGATGGGAAAGTCCCTTTCTTGTAAAACAAGTCATTGGACCTGGTACGTATCAGTTGCAAACCCCAGAAGAAGAGGAATTGCCAAATGTGTGGAACATAGAGCATCTCTGCAAATTCTACCCGTAACACGGGAGATTTATATGAGTCATTGTAAACAACCGTTGATTACAAATCAATCAAGTTATATTCTGGCATCTACAAGTTATGGCATCTTTTATCTCATTAGAGAAAACTCTACCGTGCACATATCGACACTAGTCGTCGCATGGTATTTGGGTAGTCTTCTACCCCCGTTCAAGAGAAACCAAGATTCCCTTTTAAAAGGAGGTATAAAAAACCTAAAAATCTTGGATGAGTTACCCTCACCTATACATGGTCGAAGGCGATAATCTCCTTTCTTTTGATTGTTTGGCATTCTCGATGAAAGCTTCGGGAATTAGTGTTGTACCAACTACACTCATTCTCCTAAAAATGTCACCTAAAGGTGCTCAAAGTACTAACAAGTACAAAATACTTATGCCTATATGCATAACTTTTCTCCTTGCATTAGCAAAATTGCTAGACCTTAACAAGGCTTGATTCAACTATTTCTATTCTACATAGCCTAGTTGTGAACCTTACACGACCACTGGACTACTTAAACAATAGTCATTTATCAAATACACTACTACTCGTAGTACTTTGCATACGCACAAACTACTCAAAAGATACTACTTAACTAGTAGTATTTCATAACGACTACTTTACACAAGTAGCAAATGTTATATACATGACAAGCATTTATATTAGTTCCGAAGAAGAATGTTCCAATGAGTACTTCAAATTACAATTCAGAACTATTCTAATGAATCAATAAAAGCATCTACGACTAGCTCTGTTTCCTTCACCAGAGCTTCGAACCCTTCGATGTCTACTCCCTCTGGTAGCTCTACGACTTTGAGCTTGGCGTTTGGATTGTGCGCTTTCACCATTGCCAGTTGCTGATTGATGCACTCCTTCATGGTACTCTTGCAAAAATCGGTAATCTGCCTAGGTACCGTGCTGATCCGCTCCAAGATTAACTGGTTCGCAGTAGCAACACTTTCGGGTGTTACCATCTCAATGATGGGGAGTACTGCTTCTTCTATGGCCTTTTTCTCGGCTTGGAGATCCTCTACTTCTTGTTGTTTAGCTTGTTGCCTAGCCAAGGCCCTGGCGCAAGATTGCTCCATGTCTACATGGATCTGATGCTCCTTGGCAAATTTTTTGCTAAGATCTTCGAGCTCTCTCTCCAAGCGGGCACAGTCTTCGGTTTTTGATTGAGCCAGGTTGTACCATGATGTGCTGTTGCTCTCTGCTCTTCAACCATTTCTTTTTTTCAATCCTACAGAAACAAGACAAGTCTATGATTACACCTCATATGACTAAATTAATGATTAAGTGTACAACACTCGCTTCACTTACTATTGTTGTCTCGGATTAACGCTCGGTTACGAGTGTCCAATCGAGATTTCTCATCTCCCATTCCTTCGAGTTGTTTATGTAATCGAGAAATCAAGTCTTGATTATCAACTCGAGTTTTTTCCTGTGCCTCATAGGCAGCCGCAATATCTTCTTCGAGTTCTTTTATCCGGGACTCTAGGCTTGCATCTCTGTTTTTCTCCAATTTATCTACCAATGCCTGCATTTGACGTCAGTTAATGATTACTCTATTAACTACTTTTTATTAAGCTTTTCTCTTACCAGATGGCTTCCAAGTGTTGTTCAGCTTCATTGCTTCATTATCAGAAGTCTTTTCCTATGGCAGTGGAGTACTTTCTTTAATAACAACGTTGGCGACTTCTTCAGTCTCGATATCAACCTTCATGATTTTCACAAGCATTGTTCATATAGAATTCAAGGAAAAATTCAGAGCAAGTGCGATATAATTTACCTCCACAATTGATGGCGGCCTATCAATACCTCCCTGGTTTATGGTCTCCGCTGGGTTTTCTTCTAGAGCCAGATTGGTATCAGGTGATTTCTTCTCTGGCGATTGGCTCAATTTTGAAACCCTGCCACTTTCATCAATGGCAACAGGGACGACTTCTTCTTCAACACACTCTGTTTCTTCCGCTTTCTTCAATTGTTGCTCGTGATGCGCTTGCAGCGCGCTCACAAGTGCAGTAGATGGTGCTCTTCACAAAGGAAGCAATTTAAATAACTGAATGACAGCACAACTGGAATGATATTCGATTTAAAATACTTACTTTATCAGCGTGGTGGTTTTTGGCTTAAAGTTGAACTTCTTTAACTTCATAACACCCACTTTGGAGCTAGCTGTGCTCCCTGTGGCAGCACTCGCCATGGCACTTGTGGTCGATGAGCTTTGAACGGCGGTAATAAATTTGGAGAGCTTGATTCATTGAGCTTCTTCTGCTCCAGGCACGTATGCTCCTGATGCGGTTTCTGATCGAGATCGAGTAGTTCTCTTCTGCTTTACCCTCGCAGGAACAGCTGGTACTATTTCCGTATCCTCTGTTTTTCAGAAATAGTGCAAGAAAATCAACTGGCGGAACGAATAAAGTACTCAGATTTTATTATGAGGAATTCTCTTACCTTGAAGATTGACTTGGTTGTCATCTGGGGCAGCTGTCTTTTCTTCAGATATTGCTTTGAGTTCTTCTACACTATCAGCAATCGCCTCGACTTCTTCATTGGAGGACTCTGACTTGTCTGAAGAACTCTTTCCGAATTTCTCCCAATCTTGTGGAGAAAGGCCACCAACTGGTCCATCAGAATCAGTGGCCGACTATACCAGAAGAATCAGCATTAAGATGCATGTTCATAATAACTTCAATTTAAAAGGCTGCGAGTACTTATAGAACTAGGAGATTAGCCTTTACAGAATTCCTTGGTGATGTATGGTTTCTTATTGTTCACACCAGCAAACATGCGCGACAGGCGCATCAGCACCGTCTCATCTGACAGCTCTTCTGACACCATCCGAGAAGGGTCTACATTCCCCTCATACTTGTATCCAAGGTTGATACGCTCCTGGAGTGGTTGGATTCTTCTCTTGAGGTAACTGAACGCTATCCCTACTCCGGTCCAGCCTTTACTCTTCAAGGATTGTACTCGCTTTAACAAAGCAGGCACATCCTTGGCTTCTTCAGCAGTTGGCTTTGTGTTCCAATTGGATAGATCCCTTGGATACCATCCATCTTTGATAGGACAGCTCTTCCCATGATTCCCTGTTGTATTACAATTACACAGGAATAGGATTAGTGCATAACAAAGTACATTGATTATAAATACTAAAGAAGAAGTACTCGTTTTTTGATTACTCACCGATTATGAACCACTCGGACTTCCAATCTCCACATGACTCCTTAAGTGGCATGGAAAACCACTGCTCTTTCATCCTTTGGCGGAATTGAATTCCCGCTCCTCCAACCACTTCCATCCTTTGGAAATTTGGGTGGGGCTTTATATGGTACAGAGTATGGAATAAAGCAAGATTGGGATTGATGCCAAGAAATGTTTCACAAGTATGAACAAAGACAGCAATGTTCAAAATCCCATTAGGATTCAGATGATGGAGTTCGAGTTTGTAAAAATCAAGGAGCTCGCGGAAGAAGGAAGAGATTGGAAGGCCAACTCCGCGTTCACAAAAAGACACGAATAAAGGAATTTCATTTGTGTTTTCAGTGGGAAATTGCGAATCGAAGCAAGCTCTCCACTCAAGAGTTTCCTGGGACAAAAGCAAACCTTGCGCCAGCAGGTCATGGAGATCTCTTTCCTTCGTGGGGCAATACTTCCAAGCATCGGCGAGAGAACGATGGGTTTTGCAATCTGGCTTTGTGTTTGGATCTACCAAGGAAACCCTTTTCCTTGGTGTTTTCTTCTCTGCAGGCTTAGCAGAAGTGGCTTTCTCTGTGTTTTTGGCGTCAGCTTTCTTTTGACCCATGGTTGCAGATCGAGTTAAGACTTTGCTTTTTTCTCGCATTCACAAGAGATAGAAATAGAGAAAGTTCTAAATGCTCAGGAAGCTACAATGAAAAGACAAAAGGCAATGGTGCTGCGCTCCAAGCTATGAAACGAATGAAGGTCTCACTCCAGATTTATAACCTTCGGTTAGGGTTACTGTTTGGAACAATATCTTTGGCGTATCGCATTCTGTTACAAGGAATGGTTTTGCATTCCTAAGTTAGTTTTCGCCGGCGAAAATCTCGGATTCAACGACAACGGATTCCTGAATAAAGCAAGATTGGGATTGATGCCAAGAAATGTTTCACAAGTATGAACAAAGACAGCAATGTTCAGAATCCCATTAGGATTCAGATGATGGAGTTCGAGTTTGTAAAAATCAAGGAGCTCGCGGAAGAAGGAAGAGATTGGAAGGCCAACTCCGCGTTCACAGAAAGACACGAATAAAGGAATTTCATTTGTGTTTTCAGTGGGAAATTGCGAATCGAAGCAAGCTCTCCACTTAAGAGTTTCCTGAGACAAAAGCAAACCTTGCGCCACCAGGTCATGGAGATCTCCTTCCTTCGCGGGGCAATATGTCTTTTCATTGTACTTCCTGAGCATTTAGAACTTTCTCTGTTTCTATCTCTTGTGAATGCGAGAAAAAAGCAAAGTCTTAACTCGATCTGCAACCATGGTCAAAAGAAAGCTGACGCCAAAAACACAGAGAAAGCCACTTCTGCTCAGCCTGCGGAGAAGAAAACACCAAGGAAAAGGGTTTCCTTGGTAGATCCAAACACAAAGCCAGATTGCAAAACCCATCCTTCTCCCGCCGATGCTTGGAAGTATTGCACCGCGAAGGAAGGAGATCTCAGCTTTCTTTTGACCCATGGTTGCAGATCGAGTTAAGACTTTGCTTTTTTCTCGCATTCACAAGAGATAGAAACAGAGAAAGTTCTAAATGCTCAGGAAGCTACAATGAAAAGACAAAAGGCAATGGTGTTGCGCTCAAAGCTACAAAACGAATGAAGGTCTCACTCCAGATTTATAACCTTCGGTTAGGGTTACTGTTTGGAACAATATCTTTGGCTTATCGCATTCTGTTACAAGGAATGGTTTTGCATTCCTAAGTTAGTTTTCGCCGGCGAAAATCTCAGATTCAACGACAACGGATTCCTGGACATTATTTAGATCTTCAAATCAAAGATATCTTTTGATTTAAAGCTCGGGGGCTGTTAGCGGATAATCCGGGATTTGATTCCCTCCGAGATTTGAGGAGGCATGTTGTGGAAAAAGATATTCAACTGGTTTTAACAAAACCACTCGTAGATACAAAACTATAGCTGATCAATTTATACGTTTGGAAACAACTCGAATGTTGTTATGCTTATGCGATTGCTCGAAATGTATACACACTCTGGAGGTAACAATCATGGAGTATATATTAGTGTTCATTGCTCAGAATAAATAAAGAGAGCAGCGTTCGACCCAACGACTACTTAAAATTACTCGTAGGCTCGGGGGCTGCATTTGGAGAATACAATTTCTTTTAAAGCCTATTATGTTTAATTCAAGACCTTTGACTAATTTTAACAAAACTACTCGAAGCTCGGGGGTTTCACCTAATGGGTGCATCTACTCGGTGCACACCGTTAAACTACTCAAGTGAATTTCAGGTTTTGGTTTCTTGAACCTCCGACTGCTTAACGAGTACTCGGAAGCTCGTGGGCTACACCCATTGGGTGCATCTAAAAGATGCACTCCAATGAAACTACTCGTCACAGGAGATTTGAGCGTCTTGGGCCTAGCTCAACTACTCGAAGATATTAAAAAAATTCAAGATTTGAAGCAAAGGCGCAAGATGCTCGGGGGCTTGTGGGGCTAGGATCCCTAGGGCCACTCATCCAAGGAATTAAACTACTCGATATGGAGAGTTTTGATCTGACTGCTTCGGACTAGCCGGTTAGGGTATAGGACGGTGTAGTCGATTAATGAAACTACTCGTATTCAAATAGGATGCATGATAGATTACCTTATTGTAATCATCCTTGCTGTATACGAGTAGTTTGTGTACACGATTTCTAACTCTGCTCCCCGGATATATAAGGAGGATCAAGGACCCCCTCAAAACAACTCAACCACACGTACAATACAATCAAACACACAGGACGTAGGGTATTACGCTACTCGCGGCCCAAACCTGTCTAAATCTTTGTGCTATTCGTGTACTGTCGTTCCTAGAACTCGGCGAGACCCACCAATCTACTCTCTGGGGTACCCCCAGGTAGACATGCTCAATATAAATCATCGACAGACGAAAACGAAATGATGCACCAATTCGGGTCAGAAATGAAACGAACACACTCAATCCTCTTTTTTGGATTCAATAGTGATGTTTTGGTCAGTGTCGTTACTGTGCCGAAAACCATGCCAGGTATTCATTTAACAAACGAAACGAACGCACCCAATCCACTTTTTTTGGACCCAATAGTGATGTTTTGGTTCATTTTAGTCAGTTTCGTTACTATGCCGAAAACCATGCCAGGTATTCATTTAATGCACCAATTCAAGACGCAAACGAAACGATGCACTGATTCGGGCAAGAAACGAAATGAATGCACCCAATCCACTTTTTTAGACACCATAATGATGTCTTGTTTCATTTTGACAGAATCGTTACTGTGCCGGAAACCATGCTGTGGTTGCATTTATTGCACTGATTCGAGCTGGAAACAAAATGATGCACCGATTCGGGCCAGAAACGAAACGGACGCACCCAATCCACTTTTTTGGACCTAATAGTGATGTTTTGGTCTGTTTTATGCATTTAATGGACCAATCCGGGACGAAAATGAAACGATGCATCGATTCGGGCCAAAAACAAAATGAACACACCCAATCCACTTTTTTTGATCCAATAGTGAGGTTTTGGTTCATTTTGGTCAGTTTCGTTAATGTGCCGAAAACCATGCCACGTATGCATTTAATGCACCAATTCGGTCCGAAACCGAAAGGATGCATCGATTCGGGCCAGAAATGAAACGAATGCACCCAATCCATTTTTAGACCACATAATGATATTTTGGTTGGTTTTGATCAGTTTCATTACTCTACCGAAAACCATGCGGGGGTAACATTTATTGCACTGATTCGAGCAGGAAACGCAACGATGTACCGATTCGGGCCAGAAAAAAACAAACACACCCAATCCACATCTTTTGACCCAATAGTGATGTTTTGGTTCGTTTGGTCAGTTTCGTTACTGTGCCGAAACCATCCCAGATCTGCATTTAATGCACCAATTCGGAACGGAAATGAAACGACGCATCGATTCGGGCCATGAAACGAAACAAACGTACCCAATCCACTTTTTTGGATCCAATAGTGATGTTTTGGTTAGTTTTCGTCAGTTTCATTACTGTGCCGAAAACCATGCCACGTATGCATTTAATGCACCAATTCGGGTCTCAAACGAACCGGAATCTCAACGACGAGAATCCAACTCCCTGTACCCTTGAGATAGTCCCAGGAATAGCAGCGATCTCGTACAGAACTCATCTCAGTCGAATATCACATCCATACAACGATAAAAGATTCATTACATGACATATATAAAACAAAGCGGTCTGGTACAAGCCCTCTGGGCTAAATCGACAATGAGAAACAACTGCGCAGCGGTAGCTAGAACATCAGGGTCCACTCCTCCACAGGCATCCTTGAGCGTAGCGCACGCCCTTCAATCGTACCACCCGTCCTGGTTGAACTCGTGGTCGGGATCTTTACCTGAGAACCCAAAGTCTGTCCCCAAGGAAATGGGACAGGTCCACGTCACCAACCATAATATGATGCAAGATTTAAAGTGGCCTATTCTAAGGTATAGGAATAATCAAGGTTTGAGCCAGGATTTTCTTATGCGAGCAGCAGCAATAACCCAAATTCATCTCATCTCCAACTCCTTCTCTCACACACACATCCACTCCCCAGATCCAACCATCAGCCTCACATTTTCCCATCGGGCTCGTCATACCACAGCAGGTTCCCGCAAACATCATTCACCAACACCTTTCTCTCTCTAGTCGACTCGGTGAGCTCCCTCCCCACCTTATCTCAACAGCCTCAGCT
>OAMR01000773.1:252648-308607 GCA_900205405.1 Echinochloa crus-galli | reverse complement strand
TCTCCTACAGTCTCTGCGCCGCACTAGAGTAGGCTTGCTGGAACCCTCCCCATACTGGGTAGATGGTGAGCACGGTATTCCCACGTCCAAAGTTGGAACTCGACTCGGTCCTTAATTATCGGTAAAGCGAGTATCTGCGTCACAAGAAGATCAAAGGGAGCAACCGCAATCGGCACCCATAACAGGTATTGCCGCCCAAACTCCTCAAATACCCCAAGTATCCAATAACCATGTACCCACAACAGGTACCCCATAGGGACTGCCCAAGTGCAGTCCCCCGGTAGCTCGATCAAACGATCGAGTTGTTATTACTCGCTTACACCGCCTAGCTGCACTACTCCTCCCATACCACCCACAACTCACGCCAAGAGGATCAAATCACAACCATCCCAACACATGCATAGCATAGCATATTCATAAAGTGAGTAGTAGGTAGCAAGGTAACAAGATATCATCAAAGGCAGTGCATGTCACACCCGGATTTTCACAGAAACCCGAATGCTACTATATGTGTGCCCAGGAAGTCCACAGAATGCATATAGTTAACAAATATGATAAACAGAGTACATATGCTCGAATAAAATGGTTTTACATCATAGTTTGACTCAAAAACTAAATAAAACAGCGGAAGTCTCTTTATTAACTCTCTCTAAACAAAGACGAAGACGAAGCCGATAACCATAACCGAAACCCACGGGGACACCGACTGGTTGAGCACGGCTAGTAGAATGGCAGATCTTCAGGAAATTCAACAGCAGCAGTACCATCTAATCCATCTGTTACCCATCCGGGATTTTGTTGAATAGCAAGTGTAAGTAATTGTCTTACTTAGCAAATACAACACGGATAATGAAGGCTTAAAAGAAAGGCTTGACTCGGCTGAACTGCATTAGCAATTTTAGTTGATTCCTTTTAACATAAACCAAGTTACTACAATTAAGTGAATCCCAGTTGCAAACCCAATTAATAAGGTAGAGGTGAACATTAAACAGTACTAAGCATCAACTTCTAATCAAAAAGGATCCAGGCCGCTCGTGACCCTGAGCAAGGCTATCATGATAGATTATACACTCTGCAGAGGTTTCGCCCTTTACCCACCAGTCACGTAAAAGTTCAAAGGAACTTTGCACCCAACCACGCACATCAACACTTCCGAGGTGTGACTGCATAGGGACGCTACGAGGCTTTTCACAAGACACCCTAACAAAACAGTAGCCGTTATGGTACAACCTAGGCAGCATGACCCAAGGCACCGAGATTGACTGACTCTCATGTAGCAACACGAGGGGGTCAATGGCGTCTAAGCGTAGTAAAGAATATCAACAACAACAAAATAAATAGCGCAATGTGTGGAACCCCCGCCATACGGTGGCTCCCAACACGGGACTGTGCCTCATGGGGACATAGCTGACGGATACTCCGTCCTTGGTGGATCAAACCATACTCTCACCCATGCTTCCCATAACGCCATCGGCCCGTCGGTAACTACTGTCAAGCTAGAGCCGTACATGCTACTTGTCCAAGACCAGAGCCATTATAGTTCCAGCAGTGGCGACAGGTTCCAGGGTTGCCGCTTTAAGAACCAGTCCTTACGGAGAGACACTAGGGCCAAGCACGAAGCGTACGACCTAGCTCCCTGATCCATGTTGCTAAAAAGCAAGTTTTACCATTAACATTGAAGTGAACCGTTAAGTCAAGGTTAACGGTTAAGCAAAGGTGACAGTAGCTGCGCCTAGCAAAGTGCTACCCTAATGCAATAACCCAAGGTAATCAAGGTATAGGATAATCAAGCTAGGTACCACCTTAATAGGAACAATTTAGACACATGCATATGCAGTAAATAATGTAAAGGTGTGTTTAGGTAGCAAGGATTGTCCGTGCTATACTTGCCTTCGTCAAACTGCTGCTGCTTCTGCTCCTGCTGGTCCTGCTCCTCGTAACCCTCGAACTCAAACGCGTACGGCTCACCGACTGGACTCATACATCAACACACAAGCATCCACACAAGCCAGTACATGCAAACAGTATTAATCTATTAGAACAGTATACCAAACAATAAAAATAGAACAAAAGAAGGCTTAGAAACTAATCTACGCTTCGCTACGAACACGTGAGCGCAAAAATCACTCAAATCGGAGCTAAAACGAGAAAGATATGGCTTTTCTAAGGTTCGAGGACTTGCTGGCAAGGTTTTAAAAGTTCCAGGGGCTTATTTGCAAAAACTCAGGAGCAAAAACATAATTTTATATTAAAACAGGAGGGCTAAAGCGTAAAATAGCTTAAACAGGACCTCGGATGCTATTTTTAAAAAGGTCAGGGGGTTTTCTGTAAAAATCAGGACCTAAATCTAATTATTTTTGAATAGATCTGGACCGCGGGTTCATTTCCAAAAAGGTCAGGGGCTCTTTTGCAAAACGGCCATGGCTGACTCGGTTGACCGGTATTGACCCGGGTTTGACCCGGCCTCGGTCAAATCTGGGCCGTCGGATTTGGTTTGGACGGCGGGGATTAGATCTAGGGGAGGGGGTGTCGCGGGCGGGGAGGGGCTGCGGCGGCGCCGCCTGCGTGCGCGGCGGAGGTTCGCCGGCGAGGCTCGGAAACAAGCTAGGGCTCGGTTTGGGCGGGGATTGGTGCTAGAGATTCGGGGCGACGCGGCGAGTTCGCAGGAGGGGTTCACGACGGCGACGGTGCGGACGGAGGGGCGCGCGACGAACAATGGCGGCGCGCCGCTCGGGCGATGGCGGCTAGCATGAGAGAGAGGGGGAGAGAGAGCAAGGAGGGGCTCGAGAGGTTCCTTACCTCCACGCGAAGGTGCTGGAGCAACTCGCCGGGGCGGAACGGCGACGGGCGGCGAGATCGACGGCGGCGCAAGCTCGGAGACGGCGGCGGCTAAGGCGGCACTGCGAGCTCGGCTAGGGTTGGGATTAGGGGCAGGTGGTCGGCTTCGGGGGCGGCACGACTTTTATGGGGCGGCCGAGGAGAGTCCCGGTGGACCTCGTGTGCGCGCCGTGGCCGCGCCGGACTCCGGCTCGTGGCCGAGCCGAACTCGGCTTGAGGTCGGGGACGACCCTGACACGTGGGTCCCCGGGGGAGCGGGGCGGGCCGCGGCTGGGCCGAAAGCGGGGCAGGGGGAGCGGGTCGGCTGGCTGGCGGGGCTGGCCGAGCTGGGCCGAAAGCGGCGAAGAAGAGAGCCGGGCCGCGGCGGGGAAGAAAGAAGAAGGGGCTGGCTCGGCCAAGAAAAGGTGTTCAGGGAGGGAAAACGGACTCGGGCTGCTACAACTTTTCTAGAGCCCCGAACAAAACGATTTAAATTCGAATTTAAAGAGGATTTAAATTCCAATTGAACCGCACGCAAACAAATCACAATGCAGACAACATGAATGCAACAAAAATGTTCTAACCTTATATTGGATTTTATTTTGCCAAAAATTATTTATTTCTTCCTAGATAAATATGAACACTACTTAAATAAAAGCACTTTAATTACTAAATTTTAAAATAGGCATTTTTAGGGTGTTACAGTGCAGGTTTATCATGCGAGTAAAGTAAAGCGCTAGCATACTAGTTGCATGTCTAATAGGTATTTCAGAGAATGGTCGGGCATGAACCTGGGCAAAAGTCTCCGTCTTTGTCAAAGCAGTTGTCGTAGTGGTCTGGTTCCTCCTGACTCTCCGGAACTCCTAGGGTTGCGGAAAAATAAAATAAGGCGCGACTACTAGCAAAGAAACTCCAAATCAGCGAAGGGAGTAGACCCAAATAACACCAATCCCTACACTAACGCGTAGGTCATGATTTTAGAAAAATATAGAAACTGGTTTCATATTTTTCTGAGCTACGGTTGATTTATTATTAATTTTACAAGTTTAAATCATTTTCTGAAAATATTAAATAATTTCCAAAAAAGAAAAACAGACAAAAAATAGCCTGCTGACGTCAGCATGACATCATGCTGACGTCAGCAGTGGGGTCCGCCTAGGATGACGTCAGAAGTAGGCCCTGCTGACGTCAGCGTTGACCGGTCAACGGGTCAACGGTCAACTGTCAGCGGTCAACGGGGTCAAGTCTGGTCAGTGAGCCCCATGTGTCAGTGACACGTAGTGTATGACAAGTGGGCCCCATACGTAAGCGCAGTTAAAAGAAAAGAAAAAGGTTAAACGATGGCTGGGCTGGAATTGGGCCGAAAGGTGGATGTGCAAACCAGACTTAAGCGCAAGATTCGGCCCACGAAGGGGCACAGCTGGATCTGGCGCTGTGGACTAGGTCCACCGTGCGCCGTGCGGTTGGTTCACGTGAGCCGGGAGCAAGGGATCACTTTGTGGCCGACTCGGGATCTTCTGTGGCTACGCGTGCGGCGTGTTGGTGTGGTCGTGTGTGTGGCTCGGCCATGTCGCGACGCGACGCGCACGCGGCGCGCACTGGAGCACGACCGGCGGCGATGGTCGACGGCGAAACTCACCGGAGACGGTTCGGCTCGGCTCAAGGGTGGCCTGAAAGGCTCGGCTAGGGTTCGATGGACTTGAACGGGGTGAAAAAGGGCTCGGCTTGGCTGGGTTTTGGACTCCCCGACGGGAGCGGCGGTGGCGCGGCTATGGCGCCACGGCGGCCGGCGACGCGCGGGCAGAGACAGCCCGGGAGCTCGGCCGCGGCGGCCTCGGCTGCAGGGCGGTCGATGGCGGGTTGCGGGCTAGGCTGCTGCGGCTCGACGGTGTCCTGCACATGTTCGTGGCCACGACTCGAAGGTCGGGTCCCAGAGGAAAGGGCTAGCACAACGGCGGCGGCGTTTGGCCGGAGACAGGGGAGAAGAAGGGGGTCGACGACGACGGCTCACCTCGGGTCACGTAGGCGTACGCTGCAGCTCAGGGTAGACTCGCGGTACACCGGCGGTGCTCGTGCTCCTCTTCCCGCTCCCTGGTTCGGCCTGGTGTCGGCGGTCCCACGCGCGGCGGCGCTCCGGTCTTCGGCGGCGGTGCGGGGAAGACGATGGTCTCACGCTCCTTGCTCCTGCTCCCGCTCAATCCCTTCCCCACCTCTTCTCCCACCTCCCACCCCTCGCGAATTGGATTGGGACGAACCCCAAAGGGGCGGCGCGGCTTGGGGAGGAAGAAGGGTCGGCGGCGGCTTTATAGGGGATGGCGCTAGGGTTCCTGGGCACGGACGACGAGATGGGGGTTGTGGGCGGCCTCGGACACGCGTCCGCATCGCATCGGGCCGCACGGGGTTGATGGGATAGGCTCGGGTGCTCACGGGCGGCGCGACAGAGAGAGGGAGCAGAGCGAGTGGCGTCGACGCGGGGAAGAAGAAAGAAGGGAGGAAGAAAGCTGCCAGGTGGGGTCCGCACGTCAGAGAGAGAGAGGGACGCGCCGGACGCGGAGGAAGACTGGGCCGCAGCTGGGCCGGAAGGCTAGCTAGGCCGCTTGGTTCGCTGGCTCGGGAAAAGGAATTCGAGGGGGTTTCTCGGACTTTGGCTTCGGGTTTAGGCCCACGAGCAGTTTGAAAGGGTTTTAATTAGTTTAGATAGTTAGAGTTTGAATTCAAATCTAGAATTTGAATTCAAACCAACCAAAAATCCAATCAAATCCAAATAACTCCAAATCACACTATTTCATCCTTAGCACTTCAAATTGATTTTAAATTTTTTTAAATTTAAATTGCTTAAGAATTTTGGGAGCACAATAGAATTAATTTTAAGTATTGGTTTGCATGCACAACAATTCACCAAAAATTTTGAAATCCACATTTTTGCACTCAACAAATCCTAAGGGTATTTTTAGGGTTGTTACAGTCCCCCCCCCCCCCTCACAAGAATCTCGTCCTCGAGATTTGTGGTTACCTATGGTTTAAACAAGGGGGGGTATTTCTCCTTTAGTACTGACTCCTTCTCCCAAGTAGCTTCTCTTTCTGAGTGATTGCTCCACTGCACCTTACAAAATGGAATAACTGTGCTTCTGGTCTCTTTGATTGCTCTGTCTAGTATCCTCTTTGGGTACTCCAGATACTCCAAGGTGTCTTGTAGGTCTAGCACTTCTGTTTTGATCGCATGTTCTGGTACTCTTAGACACTTTCTCAGCTGGGATACATGGAACACTGGGTGTACTCCGACTAGGTCCTCTGGTAGGTCTAGCTTGTAGGCTAGCTTTCCTATTCTCTCCAGTATCTGATATGGTCCAATTCCTACAAAACGGGGTGCTAGCTTCCCTTTCACTTGGAATCTCTTATGCCCTCTGAGGGGTGACACTTTTAGGTAGACGAAGTCCCCTACTTCGAACTCTAGGTCTCGTCTCCTTTTATCTGCATAGCTCTTTTGTCGGCTCTGAGCTGCCTTCAGGTGCTCTCGGATCTTGGCCACATTTTCTTCTGCCTCTACAATCATGTCAGGCCCAAAGAATGTTCGTTCTCCCACCTCTGACCACATTAGAGGCATTCTGCATTTTCTGCCATATAGTGCCTCAAAGGGGGACATCTACAGGCTGGCCTGGTAGCTGTTGTTGTAGGAAAACTCTGCATAAGATAGACTCTTCTCCCAGTCTGTGCTGTAATGCTAGAACACATGCCCTCAACAAGTCTTCCAGAACCTGGTTCACTCTTTCGGTCTGCCCATCTGTCTAAGGGTGGTAAGCTGTGCTATACTCCAAGGTTGTCCCGATAGCTTGATGTAAGCTTTTCCAGAACTGAGCTGTGAATTGTGGTCCTCTGTCTGACACAATACTTTTTGGTGCCCCATGTAGCTTGAGAATGTTTTCTATATATAGTTCTGCTAGTTTGCTTATTGGGTATGTGCTTTTGACTGGTATAAAGTGGGCTACTTTCGTTAGCCGATCAACTATGACCCAAATGGCATCATTCCCTTTCTGAGTGCGAGGTAGGCCAACCACGAAATCCATGCTGATATCTTCCCACTTCCACATTGGAATTTCCAGTGGTTTCAGCAGTCCTGCTGGCCTTTGATGTTCTGCCTTGATTCTTCGACAAGAGTCGCACTTGGCTACATACTCTGCTATGTCCTCTCTCATTTTCTTCCACCAGAACTTATCCTTCAGATCCTGATACATCTTGGTGCATCCTGGGTGTATCGAGTACTTGGACTCGTGAGCCTCTGAGAGAATTGTTCTCCTGATTTCTTTGTCCTGCGGTACACAAATACGGTCCTTCAGCTATACTGTTCCTGCTTCATCTATCCGGAAGTCAGGCGCTACTCCTCGTTGGATATCCTCTTTTACTTCTCGGATTTTGATTTCTGGACACTTTCCTTGGGCTTCTTTGATTCGGTCTTCTAGGTTGTACTTTACCCTCATTTCTTGGGGTTTTCCTTCTTCTACTAGCTCGAGTTTCAGCATGTACAATTCCTTTGCTAGTTCTGGCTGACTTTCTTCTATCATCAAGTTGTTGTAATAACTCTTTCGGCTCAAGGCATCTGCCACTACGTTGGCTTTGCCAGGATGGCAGTGTATCTCCAAGTCGTAATCTTTGATCAGTTCTAACCACCTTCTCTGCCTCATGTTTAGTTCGGATTGGGTGAAGAAATGCTTCAGGCTTTTGTGATCCGTGTAGATATCGCCCTTGTTGCCAATCAGGTAGTGCCTCCAGATCTTCAATGCATGTACCACTGCTGCCAGTTCTAAGTCATGTGTGGGGTAGTTTAACTCATGTTTCCTCATCTATCTAAGTCGTGCGTGGGGTAATTTTCCTCATGTTTCCTCAGCTGCCTTGATGCGTAAGCAACAACCTTGCCCTCTTGCATTAGTACGCATCCCAAACCTTGTCTTGAAGCATCGCAATAGACTACGAAATCTTTGTGAATATCCTTTGAATTCAAACCTGGAGTTGTAGTGAGTTTGTGCTTAATTTCTTGGAAACTCCTTTCACATTTGTCCGTCCACTCGAATGGGACATTGTTCTTGAGTAGTTCAGTGGTGCACCTAAGCTCTCCTAAGGGAGAAGTAGTGACTATAGGTCTAATCTTAGTATCCTGCCAATCCCAGAAAGCTTCAGATTTCCGTGACGCTCTTCGGCTGCTTCCATTCTGCTACTGCCTCAATCTTTTCTGGGTCTACTGCTACGCCCTCTGCTGTCAGCACGTGACCCAAAAAGGCTACTTTTTCCAGCCAAAATTCACACTTGCTAAACTTTCCGTAGAGCTGATGCTGCCTCAGCTTCTCTAGTACAATCCTTAGATGTTCCTCATGTTCTTCGGCTGTTTCTGAGTAGACCAGTATGTCATCAATGAACACCACTACGAACTTGTCTAGTTCCTCCATGAATACCTTGTTCATCATGTTCATGAAGTAAGCAGGTGCGTTGGTCAAACAGAAGGACACAACGGTGAACTCGTACTGTCCGTACCGAGTCACAAAGGTTGTCTTGGGAATGTCGCCTTCTCTAATCTTCATCTGTTGGTATCCTGATCTCAGATCAATCTTACTGAAGTACTTGGCTTTCTTCAACTGATCTAGCAAATCATCAATCCGAGGTAATGGGTACTTGTTCTTGATCGTCACTGCGTTCAGGGATCGATAGTCTACGCACATGAGCATTGACCCATCTTTCTTCTTCACAAACAACACTGGCGAATACAAGTCTCATCATTACTGCTGACATCTGCTGATACTGCCTACTGCATCCATCTCATGCTGCTGAAAGTGCCTGTGAGGCGCGCTGGCAACCTCACAGACAGTCTCTTGGCAATGGGCCCTGTGCCTGGTTGCAGTTCGATTATGAACTCTACGTCTCGGTCAGGTGGTAGTCCTGGTAGCTCTTCGGGAAACACGTCAGGGTACTCACATACTACAGGCACTTCTTCGATCATCTTTTTCTCGATAGAGTATACCAACTGTCTCAGAATACATGTTCTGGATCTCTTCCCTGTCCTTCTTCTTTGTGGTTCTACTGTTACTTTGTCTCTGCTAGGGTGTGTCAACTCAACTGTTCTAGGTGAGCAACTGATTACTCCTTTGTGCTCTGTAAGCCAATCCATTCCTAGTATCATGTCAATTCCATCTGACTTCAGGACTGTCAGGTCTCCTACGAACTCATGTCCACCTATCATCAGTCTAACTGCTGGGCACTCTAAGGTGCACCTAAGCTCTCCTAAGGGAGAAGTAGTGACTATAGGTCTAGCCTTAGGTATTGTCGGGGGTGACTGCTCTTTCACAAACTTTGTCGAGATATAAGATCCAGTTGCCCCAGAGTCAAACAATATCAAAGCTGGAATGCCATTTACTAAAAACTCACCGAGCACAACATCGGGTGCGTCCTCGGCTTCTTCCTCTGACAGGTGGTTGAGTGCACTGAAGTTGGCTGCCTGTCTTGTCCTCCAGGTGCTGGTGCCTTAGCTGGGGTCTGTTTGTTCTTCTTCTCCAGATAGTCAAAGGACTTGTGACCGGTCTTCCCACAAGCAAAGCAGACCACTGAGGTCCCTCCACCAATTCTGGGCGTGTTGCTTGGCTTCCAGTTGGGGTTTCCCTGACCTGAGTAGCTGTTGTTTCTGTTGCCAAAACTGCTGTAGTTGTTACCTCTGCTGCCAAAGTTGTTGCTGTTACTGCCTCGGTTACCCTGGTAGCTGTTTCTGTTAAACCCTGAGCTTCCTTGGTTGTTGTTCTACTGAAAGCCTCTCCTAAGCATGTTGCTCTGGCCACTCCTCGGCCTCTGACTCAGTCTGTGGTTGTGCAACTGTTCAGCCTTTCTTTTCTTCTCTCTCCAAGTATCTTCAAGACCCACTCTTTCCTTCTCAACCGCGATAGCCCTGTCGATCAGCTCCCTGAGTGACCTGTGTGAACTCGCTGCAAGTGCTATCCTCAGACCTCTGTGCAAACCACGCTGGAACCAAAACTGCTTCTTCTTTTCAGTGTTGACGTCTTCAGGAGCGTACCTTGACATCTTAGCAAAGTCATCGTCCTGAACTCCATTGCCTTGTGCACCATGACTTGTTCTGGGATATGGTATTCTTTGAAAGCTTCACAAAACTCTAGCCAGGTGATCTGAGCTGGGTTCGCGTGAGAGTCACAGTAGCTCTCCCACCACGCTTTCGCTGCTCCTTCAAGCTGGTGCGCCGCAAGGGCCACACATTCCTCTTCATTGTAGTCTGTCAGGTCCAGCTTCGTCTCGATGGTACGCAACCAGTCGTGTGCATCGAGTGGTTCGTCTGAGTAGTCGAAGGTGGGTGCTTTCAGCCTGATGAACCTTTCAATCTTCCTTTGTAGGTCTTCCTCACGGTGTCCCTGACGGTTCTGGTTCTGGTTTCCCTGGTTCTGTTGCATAGCTTGCATCATCTGAGTGTTGGCATGTGCCATCTGTTGCATCAGCTGTGTTTGAGTAGTCATTACTTCTACCAAGTTAGGCGGTGGCGGTGGTTGCTGGTCGTTCTGCTTGTTCTGCTGAGGTTCCACTGCTGGTTCTTCCATTTCCACTTCCTGTTCTCCTCCTGGTAAGTTGCCCTCAGGCTGGAGCACGCCTGCTGCGCGTCAACGGCCCCTGCCTCCAACTGCAGCTGTTGCTCTTCCGCGACCACGACCTCTGCCACGTCCTCTGCCCCTAGCTGCCATTGCTGCCTCTTCTTGCTCAGCTTCCTCAAAGCGTGCAAGCAGTCGGTTGGATCTTCGGATCGACATCTTGCTGTATTTTCATAGAGCAGGTTTAGTGGCGGTCGGTAATGGTTAGGTTAGCGTAACTAGGGTAGGAGCTGCACACATGAAATAGATTCAACACTAAAGTACACTCAAGATAAACATCAATAAAACTGCAAGAACAGCCAAAAAGACCGGGTCGTCCGTAACCGTGGACACGGCTATACGTATAGTTTACACTCTGCAGAGGTGGCATTCAGGTAGGATTAGTACATCTAAGCGGATGCTACATCGTGTCTGAGCCAAAAGGTGGTCATGATCTACTAAGTCTAAACATCTACTCATAAAGATAGGTACAAGTCTCATCACTACTGCTGACATCTGCTGATACTGCCTACTGCATCCATCTCATGCTGCTGGAAGTGCCTGTGAGGCGCGCTGCCAACCTCACAGTCTCAGTCCCTGTCTGCTGCTTGATCACTGCCTGTCGTCGTGGAGAGTGTCCGCGAGGCGCGCTGCCAACCTCAATGTGTCCACCTCAGGTCTTGCCAACTGCTGCTCTAGGGGTGCCAGTTCTTGTCTCAGTCTAGTCATCTCGGGGGTAAGGGTTCGAGCCTCAGGTAGTGGTATCGGCTCAACCCGGCTTGGTGAGACCCTGTAGTGCTCTGTTCTGGGTTCAACTCTACGTTCTTCTGGCAGTACTTGGTTCACTGAGATCACCTCTGCTACCCTCTTTCTGCCTGACCTTACCCAACTACTAAGGGTCCTTCGAGCTTCATCCTTTGACATAATCTGTTGAAGACTCAAGTACTTCATCAGCTGGTAGTTTCGCCCACTCTTCTCCTTGTAGCTATCCACCTCTTCCTAAAGTTCTGAGTTGTGACTGTCCAACCAATATACTTCTTCCTTCAGTTCTTCTATCTCTTCTTCCTTGGCTGCCAGTGCCTTGTCTTTTTCTGTGAGTTGATCTTCTAGACGGATATCTCGAGCATGGTGAGTTGCTCAGATCAGCCCTGCCAACTGCCTGTTGTTGCAAGCTTCGTACTCCAGGGCTCGGACTTCCCTTGCCTTAGCTTCGAGGCGCTTCTCAAGTAAGGCGATCCTGTTGTCCTTCTCCATCAGCTGGATGTCCTGTTTCCATACCCTCTGTCTTAGCTTGGCAACTTTCTCCTCTAGGCCAATGTTTAAGTATTCCTGCTCGATCATGCACTGAACTGAGGTCCGCAGTGTCACGTTCCGCTCTCAGTCCGCTGCGTGAGCCTGCAAGCTGACTGCGTCTATGTCAGTTGGATCTTCAAGAGCCCGCGGTAGGTACCGGAAACGAGTGTGGCTGAGCTGGTTCTCGTACACAAGTGTGGCAAGTCGGAGTATCCTCATGGCTATAGTTTGCACTGCCCGACTGAAGGTGCTCTCGCTGGTAGCTGCCCGTAGCATCAGTGACCTTGGCCGTCCAGGGATATTGGGTACTTCCATCTGCAACCGGGTGTGCACTCCCTCGCCAGGGCCATAGGTCCAACCCTCGTAAAAGACGTTGTCCACGTCTATCCCCACTGTACGCAGCACCTCCCTCAGTAGCACTGCCAAACCTCCACAGTCTGCTCCTGTGGTCCTGATCTCCCGTCGTTCATCGGCTGGTCCTCTTGCTTCCATCTGCCAAACAGTTAGTGGGTTGCTAGTAAGTTAGCAAGTTAGTAAGGTAAGGTAAGGGTAAAAGTTTGTAAATAGTTGAGATGTACTTATATATAGTTTTCAAATAGTCCAAGGGGTTTCATATACAGTAGAGGACTCAGTTAGAGCTTCTGTCCTAAGTTTCCAATCTAAGGGTTACGCGCTATGGTCATGTATGGCTCTGATACCAGCTGAAACGAACCGGAATCTCAACGACGAGAATCTGACTCCCTGTACCCTTGAGATAGTCCCAGAAATAGCAGTTATCTCGTACAGAACTCATCTCAGTCGAATATCACATCCATACAACGATAAAAGATTCATTACATGACATATATAAAACAAAGCGGTCTGGTACAAGCCCTCTGGGTCCACTCCTCCACAGGCACCAACTGCGCAGCGGTAGCTAGATCATCAGGGACCACTCCTCCACAGGCATCCTTGAGCATAGCGCGCACCCTTCAATCGTACCACCCGTCCTGGTTGAACTCGTGGTCGGGGTCTTCACCTGAGAACCCAAAGTCTGTCCCCAAGGAAATGGGACAGGTCCACGTCACCAACCATAATATGAAGCAAGCTTTAAAGTGGCCTATTCTAAGGTATAGAAATAATCAAGGTTTGAGCCAGGATTTTCTTATGCGAGCAGCAGCAATAACCCAAATTCATCTCATCTCCAACTCCTTCTCTCACACACACATCTACTCCCCAGATCCAACCATCAGCCTCACATTTTCCCATCGGGCTCGTCCTGCCACAACAGGTTCCCACAAACATCATTCACCAACACCTTTCTCTCTCTAGTCGACTCGGTGAGCTCCCTCCCCACCTTGTCAAAACAGCATCAGTTGGACCAATCTCTCATAATCCAAATCAAAGGATGAGGTAAGAAAGCAGATTCCCATGCTAGTCAGTCTTCCATAACCATCATAGTGCCCCGGGTGTCCTATCTCTATTGCAAGTCATCACTACTGACTCGATTCATCGACCGCCAATGAGGATCTGCTTTGTCAGGGTGGCCAGGACAAAGCTGCCATCCCCGGGGCCTCAAAAAGTTGCCGCGAAGCTCAAACAGACAACCACCACAGCATCACCCAACACCAGCATGCGGAGACGGTGCCAATTCTCACCCGCAACATCTTCATCAGCCGAGTTTTACATTCTGAGCCCCTACAAAACTATTGCCGAACATGCGTCATCATCGCTGTACAACAATGCCTTGGTCAGTCTAGTCTTATCCAATATAGGCTTGCTGGAACCCTCCCCATACTGGGTAGATGGTGAGCACGGTATTCCCACATCCAAAGTTGGAACTCGACCCGGTCCTTCATTGTCGGTAAAGCGAGTATCAGCGTCATAAGCGATCCGACGCAACGGTCCGCAATCGGCACCCATAACAGGTATTGCCACCCAAACTCCTCAAATACCCCAAGTATCCAATAACCATGTATCCGCAACAGGTACCCCATAGGGACTGCCCGAGTGCAGTCCCCCAGCACCTCAATCAAACGATCGAGTTGTTATTACTCGCTTACACCGCCTAGCTGCACTACTCCTCCCATACCACCCACAACTCACGCCAAGAGGATCAAATCACAACCATCCCAACACATGCATAGCATAGCATATTCATAAAGCGAGAAGTAGGTAGCAAGGTAACAGGATATCATCAAAGGCAGTGCAGGTTTATCATGCGAGTAAAGTAAAGCGCTAGCATACTAGTTGCATGTCTAATAGGTATTTCAGAGAATGGTCGGGCGTGAACCTGGGCAAAAGTCTCCGTCTTCGTCAAAGCAGTTGTCGTAGTGGTCCGGCTCCTCCTGACTCTCCGAAACTCCTAGGGTTGCGGAAAAATAAAATAAGGCACGACTACTAGCAAAGAAACTCCAAATCAGTGAAGAGAGTAGACCCAAATAACACCAATCCCTACACTAACGCGTAGGTCATGATTTTAGAAAAATATAGAAACTGGTTTCATATTTTTCTGAGCTACGGTTGATTTATTATTAATTTTACAAGTTTAAATCATTTGCTGAAAATAATAAATAATTTCCGAAAAAGAAAAACAGACAAAAATTAGCCTGCTGACGTCAGCATGACGTCATGCTGACGTCAGCATTGGGGTCCGCCTAGGGTGACATCAGTAGTGGGCCCTGCTGACGTCAGCGTTGACCGGTCAATGGGTCAACGGGTCAACGGTCAGCGGTCAACGGGGTCAACTCTGGTCAGTGGGCCACATGTGTCCGTGACACGTAGTGTATGACAAGTGGGCCCCATACGTCAGTGCAGTTAAAAGAAAAGAAAAAGGTTAAACGATGGCTGGGCTGGAATTGGGCCGAAAGGTGGATGGGCCAAGATAGTTCAAGGGGGCAAACCAGACTTAAGCGCAAGATTCGGCCCAAGAAGGGTCACAGCTGGATCTGGCGCTGTGGACTAGGTCCACCATGCGCCGTGCGGTTGGTTCACGTGAGCTGGGTGCATGGGATCACTTTGTGGCCGACTCGGGATCTTCTGTGGCTACGCGTGCGGCGTGTTGGTGTGGTCGTGCGTGTGGCTCGGCCATGTCGCGACGCGACGCGCGCGCGGCACGCACTGGAGCACGACTGGCGGCGATGGTCGACGGCGATGGTCGACGGCGAAACTCACCGGAGACGGTTCGCCTTGGCTCAAGGGTGGCCGGAAAGGCTCGGCTAGGGTTCGGTGGACTTGAATGGGGTGAAAAAGGGCTCGGCTTGGTCGGGTCCCAGAGGAAAGGGCTAGCACAGCGGCGGCGGCGTTCGGCCGGAGACAGGGGAGAAGAAGGGGGTCGACGATGACGGCTCACCTCGGGTCACGTAGGCGTACGCTGCAGCTCGGGGTAGACTCGCGGTACACCGGCGGTGCCCGTGCTCCTCTTCCCGCTCCCTGGTTCGGCCTGGTGTCAGCGGTCCCACGCGCGGCGGCGCTCCGGTCTTCGAAAGCGGTGCGGGGAAGACGATGGGCTCACGCTCCTTGCTCCTGCTCAATCCCTTCCCCACCTCTTCTCCCACCTCTCACCCCTCGCGAATTGGATTGGGATGAACCCCAAAGGGGCGGCGCGGCTTCGGGAGGAAGAAGGGCCGGCGGCGGCTTTATAGGGGATGGCGCTAGGGTTCCTGGGCACGGACGACGAGATGGGGGTTGTGGGCGGCCTCGAACACGCGTCCGCATCGCATCGGGCCGCACGGGGTTGATGGGATAGGCTCGGATGCTCATGGGCGGCGTGGCAGAGAGAGGGAGCAGAGCGAGTGGCGTCGGCACGGGGAAGAAGAAAGAAGGGAGGAAGAAACCTGCCAGGTGGGGTCCGAACGTCGGAGAGAGAGAGGGACGCGGCGGGGACGCGGAGGAAGACTGGGCCGCAGCTGGGCCGGAAGGCCTGCTGGGCCGCTTGGTTCGCTGGCTCGGGAAAAGGAATTCGAGGGGGTTTCTCGGACTTTGGCTTCGGGTTTAGGCCCACGAGCAGTTAGAAAGGGTTTTAATTAGTTTAGATAGTTAGAGTTTGAATTCAAATCTAGAATTTGAATTCAAACCAACCAAAAATCCAATTAAATCCAAATAACTCCAAATCACACTATTTCATCCTTAGCACTTCAAATTGATTTTAAATTTTTTTAAATTTAAACTGCTTAAGACTTTTGGGAGCACAATAGAATTAATTTTAAATATTGGTTTGCATGCACAACAATTCACCAAAAATTTTGAAATCCACATTTTTGCACTCAACAAATCCTAAGGGTATTTTTAGGGTTGTTACAGGGTCAGAACCGAAACGATGCACCGATTCGGCCCAGAGATGAAATGAATGCACCCAATCCTTTTTTTTAGACCACACAATGATGTTTTGGTTGGTTTTGGTCAGTTTCATTACTGTGCCGAAAACCATGCTGGGGTTACATTTATTGCACCGATTCGAGCAGGAAACGCAAGATGTACCGATTCGTGCCAGCAATTAAACAAAAGCACCCAATCCACTTCTTTGGACCCAATAGTGATGTTTTGGTTCGTTTTGGTCACTTTCATTACTGTGCCAAAAACCATGCCATGTATGCATTTAATGATCCGATTCTGGCCAGAAACAAAATGATGCACCGATTTGGGCTAGGAACAAAACGAACGCACCCACACAATTTTTCTGAACCAATAGTGATGTTTTGGTTCATTTTGGTCAGTTTCGTTACTGTGCCAAAAACCATGCCAGGCATGCATTTAATGCACCAATCCGGGTCAGAACAAAAATGATGCAACGATTTGGGCTAAAAATGAAACGAATGCACCCAATCCATTTTTTTAGACCACATAATGATGTTTTGGTTTGTTTTGGTCAGTTTCGTTACTGTGCCAAAAACCATGTTGGGGTTACATTTATTGCACCGATTCCAGCAGGAAACGCAACGATGTACCGATTTGGGTCAGAAACGAAACAAACGCAGCCAATCCACTTTTTTGGATCCAATCGTGATGTTTTGGTTCATTTTGGTCAGTTTCGTTACTGTGCCGAAAACCATGCCGGGGTTACATTTATTGCACCGATTCGAGCAGGAAACGCAACAATGTACCGATTATGGCCAGAAACGAAAGAAACACACCCAATTCGCATCTTTGGACCCAATAGTGATGTTTTGGTTTGTTTTGGTCAGTTTCGTTACTGTGCTGAAAACCATGCCATGTATGCATTTAATGATCTGATTCTGGCCGGAAACGAAATGATGCACCGATTCGGGCTAGGAACAAAACGAACGCATCCACACAATTTTTTTGGATCCAATAGTGATGTTTTGGTTCATTTTGGTCAGTTTCGTTACTGTGTCGAAACCATGCCGGGGTTACATTTATTGCACCGATTCGAGCAGGAAACGCAACGATGCACCGATTCGGGCAGAAACGAAACGAACGCACCCAATCCACTTTTTTGAACACAATAGTGATGTTTTGGTTCGTTTGGTTAGTTTCGTTACTGTGCCAAAACCAGCCAGATATGCATTTAATGCACCAATTCGGGACAGAAATAAAACGATGCATCGATTCGGGCCAGAAATGAAACGAACGCACCCAATCCACTTTGGAACCAATAGTGATATTTTGGTCAGTTTCGTTACTGTGCCAAAAACCATCCTAGTTATGCATTTAATGCACCAATTCAGGCCAAAAGTGAAATGATGCTCCAATTCAGGCCAGAAACAAAATGAACACACCCAATCAAATTTTTTAGACCCCATAATGATGTTTTAGTTCGTTTTGGTCAGTTTTGTTACTATGCCGAAAACCATGCCACGTATGCATTTATTGCACCAATTTGGGCCGAAACCGAAAGGATGCATCGATTCGGGCCAGAAATGAAACGAATGCACCCAATCCATCTTTTGACCACATAATGATGTTTTGGTTGGTTTTTGTCAGTTTCATTACGCTACCGAAAACCATGCCGGGGAAACATTTATTGCACCACCGATTCGAGCAGGAAACGCAATGATGTACCGATTCGGGCCAGAAATGAAACAAACACACCCAATCCACATCTTTGGACCCAATAGCGATGTTTTGGTTTGTTTGGTCTGTTTTGTTACTGTGCCGAAACCATGCCAGATATGCAATTAATGCACCAATTCGGAACGGAAACGAAATGACGCATCGATTCGAGCCAAAAACGAAATGAACGCACCCAATCCACTTTTTTGGATCCAATATTGATGTTTTGGTTCATTTTGGTCAGTTTCGTTACTATGCTGAAAACCATACCACGTATGCATTTAATGCACCAATTCGGGTCGGAACCGAAACGATGCACCGATTCGGCCCAGAAATGAAACGAATGAACCTAATCCTTTTTATAGACCACATAATAATGTTTTGGTTGGTTTTGGTCAGTTTCATTACTGTGCCGAAAACCATGTTGGGGTTACATTTATTGCACCGATTCGAGCAGGAAACTTAACGATGTACCGATTCGAGCCAAAAATGAAACAAACGCACGCAATCCACTTCTTTGGACCCAATAGTGATGTTTTGGTTCATTTTGGTCAGTTTCGTTACTATGCCGAAAACCATGCCATGTATGCATTTAATGATCCGATTCTGGCCAGAAACGAAATGATGCACCGATTCGGGCTAGGAACAAAACGAACGCACCCACACAATTTTTTTGGATCCAATAGTGATGTTTTGGTTCATTTTGGTCAGTTTTGTTACTGTGCCGAAAACCATGTCAGGTATGCATTTTATACACCAATTCGGTTCAGAACCGAAACGATGCAACGATTCGGGCTAGAAATGAAATGAATGCACCCAATCCATTTTTTAGAGCACATAATGGTGTTTTGGTTTGTTTTGGTTAGTTTCATTACTGTGTCAAAAACCATGCCAGGGTTACATTTATTGCACCGATTCGAGGAGGAAACGCAACGATGTACCGATTCGGGCAAGAAATGAAAGAAACACACCCAATCCGCATCTTTGGACCCAATAGTTATGTTTTGGTTCATTTTGGTCAATTTCGTTACTGTGCCGAAAACTATGCCATCATTTTGGTCAGTTTTGTTACTGTGCCGAAAACCATGTCAGGTATGCATTTTATACACCAATTCGGTTCAGAACCGTAGCGATGCAACGATTCGGGCTAGAAATGAAATGAATGCACCCAATCCATTTTTTAGAGCACATAATGGTGTTTTGGTTTGGTTTGGTTAGTTTCGTTACTGTGTCAAAACCATGCCAGGGTTACATCTATTGCACCGATTCGAGCAGGAAACGCAACGATGTACCGATTCGGGCCAGAAACGAAAGAAACACACCCAATCCGCATCTTTGGACCCAATAGTTATGTTTTGGTTCATTTTGGTCAGTTTCGTTACTGTGCCGAAAACTATGCCAGGTATGCATTTAATGCACCAATTCGGGACGGAAACAAAGCGATGCACCGATTAAGGTCAGAAACGAAATGAACACACCCAATCCACTTTTTTGGACCCAATAGTGATGGTTTGGTTAGTTTCGTTATAATGCCAAAATCCATGCCAGGTATGCATTTAATGCACCAATTCGGGACGGAAACAAAGCGATGCACCGATTAAGGTCAGAAACGAAATAAACACACCCAATCCCCTTTTTTGGACCCAATAGTGATGGTTTGGTTAGTTTCGTTATAATGCCAAAATCCATCCTAGGTTTGCATTTAATGCACCAATTCGGGCCAAAAATAAAATGATTATCCAATTCGGCAAGAAACAAGAAAAACACACCCAATCGAATTTTTTAGACCCCATATTGATGTTTTAGTTCGTTATGGTCGGTTTCATTACAGTGCCGAAAACCATAGCGGGGTTGCATTTATTACACCTTTTATGGCCGAAAATGAAACGATGCACCGATTCGAGTCAGAAACGAAACGAACGCACCCAATCCACGTTTTCGGACCCAATAGTAATGTTTTGGTTCGTTTGGGAAAGTTTCGTTACTATGCTGAAAACCATACCACGTATGCATTTAATGCACCAATTTGGGTCAGAACCGAAACGATGCACCGATTCGGCCCAGAAATGAAACGAATACAAGAAACAAGAAAAACACACCCAATCGAATTTTTTAGACCCCATATTGATGTTTTAGTTCGTTATGGTCGGTTTCGTTACAGTGCCGAAAACCATAGCGGGGTTGCATTTATTACACCTTTTATGGCCGAAAATGAAATGAGGCACCGATTCGAGTAAATGTTGCATTTAATGCACCCATTCGGGTCGTTAACGAAACGATGCACAGTTTCGATCCAGAAACGAAACGAACGCACCCAATCCACGTTTTCGGACCCAATAGTGATGTTTTGGTTTGTTTTGGTCAGTTTCGTTACTATGCTGAAAACCATACCACGTATGCATTTAATGCACCAATTCGGGTCAGAACCGAAACGATGCACCGATTCGGCCAAGAAATGAAACGAATGAACCTAATCCTTTTTATAGACCACATAATAATGTTTTGGTTGGTTTTGGTCAGTTTCGTGACTGTGCAAAAAACCATGCAAATGTTGCATTTAATGCACCCATTCGGGTCGTTAACGAAACGATGCACAGTTTCGATCCAGAAACGAAACGAACGCACCCAATCCACGTTTTTGGACCCAATAGTGATGTTTTGGTTCGTTTTGGTCAGTTTCGTTACTGTGCAAAAAACCATGCAAATGTTGCATTTAATGCACCCATTCGGGTCGTTAACGAAACGATGCACAGTTTCGATCCAGAAACGAAACGAACGCACCCAATCCACGTTTTTGGCCAATAGTGATGTTTTGGTTCATTTTGGTCAGTTTTGTTACTGTGCCGAAAACCATGTCAGGTATGCATTTTATACACCAATTCGGTTCAGAACCGAAACGATGCAACGATTCGGGCTAGAAATGAAATGAATGCACCCAATCCATTTTTTAGAGCACGTAATGGTGTTTTGGTTTGTTTTGGTTAGTTTCATTACTGTGTCAAAAACCATGCCAGGGTTACATTTATTGCACCGATTCAAGGAGGAAACGCAACGATGTACCGATTCGGGCCAGAAACGAAAGAAACACACCCAATCTGCATCTTTGGACCCAATAGTGATGTTTTGGTTCATTTTGGTCAGTTTCGTTACTGTGCCGAAAACTATGCCAGGTATGCATTTAATGCACCAATTCGGGACGGAAACAAAGCGATGCACCGATTAAGGTCAGAAACGAAATGAACACACCCAATCCACTTTTTTGGACCCAATAGTGATGTTTTGGTTAGTTTCGTTAAACCATCCTAGGTATGCATTTAATGCAACAATTCGGGCCAAAAATAAAATGATTATCCAATTCAGCAAGAAACAAGAAAAACACACCCAATCGAATTTTTTAGACCCCATATTGATGTTTTAGTTCATTTTGGTCGGTTTCGTTACAGTGCCGAAAACCATAGCAGGGTTGCATTTATTACACCTTTTATGGCCGAAAATGAAACGATGCACCGATTCGAATCAGAAACGAAACGAACGCACCAATCCACTTTTTTGAACCCAATAGTGGAATTTTGGTTCGTTTGGTCAGTTTCGTTACTGTGTCAAAAAACATGCCGGGGTTGCATTTATTACATTGATTCGAGCAGGAAACACAATGATGTACCAATTCGGGTCAGAAACGAAAGGAACGCACCCAATCCACTTTTTTGGACCCAATAGTGATGTTTTGGTTGATTTTGTCAGTTTCGTTACTTGCCAAAATCATGCCACATATGCATTTAATGCACCAATTCGGGTCAGAACCGAAACGATGCACCGATTCGGTCCAGAAATGAAACGAATGCACCTAATCCAGTTTTATAGACACCATAATGATGTCTTGGTTCATTTTGTCAGATTCGTTACTGTGCCAGAAACCATGCCATGGTTGCATTGATTGCACTGATTCGAGCAGGAAACAAAATGATGCACCGATTAGGGCCACAAACGAAACGAACGCACACAATCCACTTTTTTGAACCCAATAGTGATGTTTTTTTCGTTTGGTAAGTTTCGTTACTGTGCCGAAACCATCCCAGATATGCATTTAATGCACCAATTCAGGACAGAAACGAAACGATGCATCGATTCGGGCCAGAAACGAAACGAACGCACCCAATCCACATCTTTGGACCCAATAGTGATGTTTTGGATCGTTTGGTCAGTTTCATTACTGTGCTGAAACGATGCCAGATATGCATTTAATGCACCAATTTGGGGCGGAACGATGGATCGATTCGGGCCAGAAACGAAACGAACGCACCCGATCCACTTTTTTGAACCAATAGTGATGTTTTGGTTCATTTTGGTCAGTTTCGTTACTGTGCCGAAAACCATGCAACGTATGCATTTAATGCACCAAATCGGGTCGGAACCGAAACGTTGCACCGATTCAGCCTAGAAATGAAACGAATGCACCCAAACCATTTTTTTAGACCACATAATGATGTTTTGATTTGTTTTGGTCAGTTTCGTTACATTTATTGCACCGACTCGAGCAGGAAACACAACGATGTCCCGATTCGTGCCAGAACAGAAAGAAACACACCCAATCCGCATCTTTGGACCCAATAGTGATGTTTTGGTTGATTTTGGTCAGTTTCGTTACTTTGCCGAAAACTATGTCTGGTATTCATTTAATGCACCAATTCGGGACGGAAACAAAACGATGCAACGATTAAGGCCAGAAACAAAACGAACACACCCAATCCACTTTTTGGACCCAATAGTGATGTGTTGGTTCATTTTGGTCAGTTTCGTTACTGTGCAAAAAACCATGCCGGGTTGCATTGAATGCACCGATTCGGGCCGGAACCGAAACGAACTACCGATTCACGCCAGAAACGAAACGAACGCACCCAATCCACTTTTTTTGGACGCAATAGTGATGTTTTAGTTCGTTTTGGTCGGTTTCGTTACAGTGCCGAAAACCATAGCGGGGTTGCATTTATTGCACCTTTTATGGCCGAAAATGAAACGATGCACCGATTCGGGCAAGAAATGAACGCACCCAATCAACTTTTTTGGACCCAATAGTGATGTTTTGGTTAGTTTCGTTACTGTGCCGAAACGATGCTAGATATGCATTTAATGCACCAATTCGGGGCGGAACGATGGATCGATTCGGGCCAGTAACGAAACGAACGCACCCGATCCACTTTTTTGAACCAATAGTTATGTTTTGGTTCATTTTGGTCAGTTTCGTTACTGTGCCGAAAACCATGCAACGTATGCATTTAATGCACCAAATCGGGTCGGAACCGAAACGTTGCACCGATTCAGCCTAGAAATGAAACGAATGCACCCAAACCATTTTTTTAGACCACATAATGATGTTTTGATTTGTTTTGGTCAGTTTCGTTACTGTACCGAAAACCATGCCGGGGTTACATTTATTGCACCGACTCGAGCAAGAAACGCAACGATGTACAGATTCGTGCCAGAAACGAAAGAAACACACACAATCCGCATCTTTGGACCCAATAGTTATGTTTTGGTTGATTTTGGTCAGTTTCGTTACTGTGCCAAAAACTATGTCAGGTATGCATTTAATGCAGCAATTCGGGACGGAAACAAAACGAGGCAACGATTAAGGCCAGAAACGAAACGAACACACCCAATCCACTTTTTTGGACCCAATAATGATGTTTTGGTTAGTTTCGTTACAATGCCAAAAACAATCCTAGGTATGCATTTAATGCACCAATTCGGGCCGAAAATAAAATGGTTATCCAATTCGGCAAGAAACAAGACAAACACACCCAATTGAATTTTTGAGACCTCATATTTATGTTTTAGTTCGTTTTGGTCGGTTTCGTTACAATGCCGAAAACCATAGCGGGGTTGCATTTATTGCACCTTTTATGGCCGAAAATGAAACGATGCACTGATTCGGGCCAGAAACGAAACGAACGCACCAATCCACTTTTTTGAACCCAATAGTGGAATTTTGGTTCGTTTGGTCTGTTTCGTTACTGTGTCAAAAAACATGCCGGGGTTGCATTTATTACATTGATTCGAGCAGGAAACACAATGATGTACCAATCCGGGTCAGAAACGAAAGGAACGCACCCAATCCACTTTTTTGGACCCAATAGTGATGTTTTGGTTCGTTTTGGTCAGTTTTGTTACTATGCTGAAAACCATGCCAGGTATGCATTTAATGCACCAATTCGGGACGGAAACAAAACAATGCACCGATTCGGGCCAGAAACGAAACGAATGCACCCAATCCAATTTTTTAGACACCATAATGATGTCTTGGTTCATTTTGTCAGATTCGTTACTGTGCCGGAAACCATGTCGTGGTTGCATTTATTGAACTGATTTGAGCAGGAAACGAAATGATGCACCTATTCGGGCCAGAAATGAAACGAACGCACCGAATCCACTTTTTTGAACCCAATAGTGATGCTTTGGTTCGTTTTGTCAGTTTCGTTACTTGCCAAAATCATGCCACATATGCATTTAATGCACCAATTCGGGTCGGAACCGAAACGATGCACCGATTCGGTCCAGAAATGAAACGAATGCACCCAATCCAGTTTTATAGACACCATAATGATGTCTTGGTTCATTTTGTCAGATTCGTTACTGTGCCAGAAACCATGCCATGGTTGCATTGATTGCACTGATTCGAGCAGGAAACAAAATGATGCACCGATTAGGGCCACAAACGAAACGAACGCACACAATCCACTTTTTTGAACCCAATAGTGATGTTTTTTTCGTTTGGTAAGTTTCGTTACTGTGCCGAAACCATCCCAGATATGCATTTAATGCACCAATTCAGGACAGAAACGAAACGATGCATCGATTCGGGCCAGAAACGAAACGAACGCACCCAATCCACATCTTTGGACCCAATAGTGATGTTTTGGATCGTTTGGTCAGTTTCGTTACTGTGCCGAAACGATGCCAGATATGCATTTAATGCACCAATTTGGGGCGGAACGATGGATCGATTCGGGCCAGAAACGAAACGAACGCACGCGATCCACTTTTTTGAACCAATAGTGATATTTTGGTTCATTTTGGTCAGTTTCGTTACTGTGCCGAAAACCATGCAACGTATGCATTTAATGCACCAAATCGGGTCGGAACCGAAACGATGCACCGATTCGGCCCCTGTCTCTTATACACATCTAGATGTGTATAAGAGACAGGGGCCGAATCGGTGCATCGTTTCGGTTCTGACCCGAATTGGTGCATTAAATGCATATCTGGCATGGTTTCGGCACAGTAACGAAACTGACCAAAACAAATCAAAACATCATTATGTGGTCTAAAAAAATGGTTTGGGTGCATTCGTTTCATTTCTAGCCCGAATCGGTGCATCGTTTCGGTTCTGACCCGAATTGGTGCATTAAATGCATATCTGGCATGGTTTCGGCACAGTAACGAAACTGACCAAAACAAATCAAAACATCATTATGTGGTCTAAAAAAATGGTTTGGGTGCATTCCTGTCTCTTATACACATCTAGATGTGTATAAGAGACAGCACCCAATCCACTTTTTTGGACCCAATAGTGATGTTTTGGTCAGTTTCGTTACTGTGCCGAAAACCATGCAACGTATGCATTTAATGCACCAAATCGGGTCGGAACCGAAACGATGCACCGATTCAGCCCAGAAATGAAACGAGTGCACCCAAACCATTTTTTTAGACCACATAATGATGTTTTGATTTGTTTTGGTCAGTTTCGTTACTGTACCGAAAACCATGTCGGGGTTACATTTATTGCACCGACTCGAGCAGAAAACGCAACGATGTACCCATTCGTGCCAGAAACGAAAGAAACACACCCAATCCGCATCTTTGGACCCAATAGTGATGTTTTGGTTGATTTTGGTCAGTTTCGTTACTTTGCCGAAAACTATGTCTGGTATTCATTTAATGCACCAATTCGGGACGGAAACAAAACGATGCAACGATTAAGGCCAGAAACAAAACGAACACACCCAATCCACTTTTTTGGACCCAATAATGATGTTTTGGTTAGTTTCGTTACAATGCCAAAAACAATCCTAGGTATGCATTTAATGCAACAATTCGGGCCGAAAATAAAATGGTTATCCAATTCGGCAAGAAACAAGACAAAGACACCCAATTGAATTTTTTAGACCTCATATTGATGTTTTAGTTCGTTTTGGTCGGTTTCGTTACAGTGCCGAAAACCATAGCGGGGTTGCATTTATTGCACCTTTTATGGCCGAAAATGAAACGATGCACCGATTCGGGCAAGAAACGAACGCACCCAATCAACTTTTTTGGACCCAATAGTGATGTTTTTGTCAGTTTCGTTACTGTGCCGAAATGATGCCAGATATGCATTTAATGCACCAATTCGGGGCGGAACGATGGATCGATTCGGGACAGAAACGAAACGAAGGCACCCGATCCACTTTTTTGAACCAATAGTTATGTTTTGGTTCATTTTGGTCAGTTTCGTTACTGTGCCGAAAACCATGCAATGTATGCATTTAATGCACCAAATCGGGTCGGAACCGAAACGATGCACCGATTCAGCCCAGAAATGAAACGAATGCACCCAAACCATTTTTTTAGACCACATAATGATGTTTTGATTTGTTATGGTCAGTTTCGTTACTGTACCGAAAACCATGCCGGGGTTACATTTATTGCACCGACTCGAGCAGGAAACGCAACGATGTACCGATTCGTGCCAGAAACGAAAGAAACACACACAATCCGCATCTTTGGACCCAATAGTGATGTTTTGTTTGATTTTGGTTAGTTTCGTTACTGTGCCGAAAACTATGTCAGGTATGCATTTAATGCAGCAATTCGGGACGGAAACAAAATGATGCAACGATTAAGGCCAGAAACGAAACGAACACACCCAATCCACTTTTTTGGACCCAATAATGATGTTTTGGTTAGTTTCGTTACAATGCCAAAAACAATCCTAGGTATGCATTTAATGCACCAATTCGGGCCGAAAATAAAATGGTTATCCAATTCGGCAAGAAACAAGACAAACACACCCAATTGAATTTTTTAGACCTCATATTGATGTTTTAGTTCGTTTTGGTCGGTTTCGTTACAGTGCCGAAAACCATAGCGGGGTTGCATTTATTGCACCTTTTATGGCCGAAAATGAAACGATGCACTGATTCGGGCCAGAAACGAAACGAACGCACCCAATCCACTTTTTTGGACCCAATAGTGATGTTTTGGTCAGTTTCGTTACTGTGCCGAAAACCATGCCTGGTATGCATTTAATGCACCAATTTGGGACGGAAACGAAACGATGCATCGATTCGGGCCAGAAACGAAACGAATGCACCCAATCCAGTTTTTTAGGCACCATAATGATGTCTTGGTTCATTTGGTCAGATTCGTTACTATGCCGAAAACAATGTCGTGATTGCATTTATTGCACTGATTTGAGCAGGAAACAAAATGATGCACCTATTCAGGCCAGAAATGAAACGAACGCACCCAATCCACATCTTTGGACCCAATAGTGATGTTTTGGTTCGTTTGGTCAGTTTTATTACTGTGCCGAAACCATGCCAGATATCCATTCAATGCACCGATTCGGGCCGGAAATGAAACGATACACCAATTCGGGTCAGAAACGAAATGAACGCACCCAGTCCACTTTTTTGGACCCAATAGTGATGTTTTGGTTCGTTTTGGACAGTTTCGTTACTATGCTGAAAACCATGCCAGGTATGCATTTAATGCACCAATTCGGGACGGAAACGAAACGATGCATCGATTCGGACCAGAAACAAAACGAATGCACCCAATCTGGTTTTTTAGACACCATAATGACGTCTTGGTTCATTTTGTCAGATTCGTTACTGTGCCGGAAATTATGTCGTGGTTGCATTTATTGCACTGATTTGAGCAGGAAACAAGATGATGCACCTATCCGGGCAAGAAATGAAACGAACGCACCCAATCCACATCTTTGGACCCAATAGTGATGTTTTGGTTCGTTTGGTCAGTTTCGTTACTGTGCCGAAACCATGCCAGATATGCATTTAATGCACCAATTCGGGACGGAACGATGCATCGATTCGGGCCAGAAACGAAACGAACGCACCCGATCCACTTTTTTGATCCGATAGTGATGTTTTGGTTCATTTTGGTCAGTTTTGTTACTGCGCCGAAAACCATGCAACGTATGCATTTAATGCACCAAATCGGGTCGGAACCGAAACGATCCACCGATTCGGCCCAGAAATGAAACGAATGCACCCAAACCATTATTTTAGACCACATAATGATGTTTTGATTTGTTTTGGTCAGTTTCATTACTGTGCCGAAAACCATGCCGGGGTTACATTTATTGCACCGATTCGAGCAGGAAACACAACGATGTACTGATTCGGCCCAGAAACGAAGGAAACGCACCCAATTCGCATCTTTGGACCCAATAGTAATGTTTTGATTCATTTTGGTCAGTTTCGTTGATGTGCCGAAAACTATGCCAGGTATGCATTTAATGCACCAATTCGGGACTGAAAGAAAACGATGCAGCGATTCAGGCCAGAAATGAAACAACACACCCAATACACTTTTTTGGACCCAATAGTGATGTTTTGGTTGGTTTCGTTACAATGCCAAAAACCATCCTAGGTATGCATTTAATGCACCAATTCGGGCGGAAAATAAAATGGTTATCCAATTCGGCAAGAAACAAGACAAACACACCCAATTGAATTTTTTAGACCTCATATTGATGTTTTAGTTCGTTTTGTTTGGTTTCGTTACAGTGCCGAAAACCATAGCAGGGTTGCATTTATTGCACCTTTTATGGCCGAAAATGAAACGATGCACTGATTCTGGCCAGAAATGAAACGAACGCACCCAATCCACTTTTTTGGACCCAATAGTGATGTTTTGGTCAGTTTCGTTACTGTGCAGAAAACCATACCGGTGTTGCATTCAATGCACCGATTCGGGCCGGAAATGAAACGATGCACCGATTCGGGTCAGAAATGAAACAAACGCACCCAATCCACTTTTTTGGACCCAGTAGTGATGTTTTGGTTCGTTTTGGTCAGTTTCGTTACGATGCCGAAAACCATGCCTGGTATGCATTTAATGCACCAATTCGGGACAGAAACGAAACGATGCACCGATTCGGTCCAGAAACAAAACGAATGCACCAATCTTGTTATTTAGACACCATATTGATGTCTTGGTTCATTTTGTCAGATTCGTTACTGTGCCGGAAATTATGTCGTGGTTGCATTTATTGCACTGATTTGAGCAGGAAACAAAATGATGCACCTATCCGGGCCAGAAATGAAACGAACGCACCCAATCCACATCTTTGGACCCAATAGTGATGTTTTGGTTCGTTTGGTCAGTTTCGTTACTGTGCCGAAACCATGCCAGATATGCATTGAATGCACCAATTCGGGACGGAACGATGCATCGATTCGGGTCAGAAACGAAACGAACGCACCCAATCCACTTTTTTGGACCCAATAGTGATGTTTTGGTTCGTTTTGGTCAGTTTCGTTACTATGCCGAAAACCATGTCAGGTATGCATTTAATGCACCAATTCGGGATGGAAACGAAACGATGCACTGATTTGGGCCAGAAACGAAACGAATGCACCCAATCCAGTTTTTTAGACACCATAATGATGTCTTGGTTCATTTTGTCAGATTCGTTACTGTGCCAGAAACCATGTCGTGGTTGCATTTATTGCACTGATTTTAGCAGGAAACAAGATGATGCACCTATTCGGGCCAGAAATGAAACGAACGCACCCAATCCACATCTTTGGACCCAATAGTGATGTTTTGGTACGTTTGGTCAGTTTCGTTACTGTGCCGAAACCATGCCAGATATGCATTTAATGCACCAATTCGGGACGGAACGATGCATCGATTCGGGCCAGAAACGAAACGAACACACCCGATCCACTTTTTTCATCCAATAGTGATGTTTTGGTTCATTTTGGTCAGTTTTGTTACTGTGCCGAAAACCATGCAACATATGCATTTAATGCACCAAATCGGGTCGGAACCGAAACGATGCACCGATTCGGCGCAGAAATGAAACGAATGCACCTAAACCATTATTTTAGACCACATAATGATGTTTTGATTTGTTTTGGTCAGTTTCGTTACTGTGCCGAAAACCATGCCGGGGTTACATTTATTACACCGATTCGAGCAGGAAACACAACGATGTACCGATTCGGGCCAGAAACAGAAGAAACGCACCCAATTCGCATCTTTGGACCCAATAGTAATGTTTTGATTCATTTTGGTCAGTTTCGTTACTGCGCCGAAAACTATGCCAGGTATGCATTTAATGCACCAATTCGGGACGGAAAGAAAACGATGCACCGATTCAGGCCAGAAACGAAACGAACACCCAATACACTTTTTTGGACCCAATAGTGATGTTTTGGTTGGTTTCGTTACAATGCCAAAAACCATCCTAGGTGTGCATTTAATGCACCAATTCGGGCCGAAAATAAAATGATTATCCAATTCGGCAAGAAACAAGACAAACACACCCAATTGAATTTTTGAGATCCCATATTGATGTTTTAGTTCGTTTTGGTCGGTTTCGTTAAAGTGCCGAAAACCATAGCGGGGTTGCATTTATTGCACCTTTTATGCCGGGATAGCATTTAATGCACCGATTCGGGCCAGAAATGAAACGAACGCACCCAATCCACTTTTTTGGACCCAATAGTGATGTTTTGGTCAGTTTCGTTACTGTGCCGAAAACCATACCGGTGTTGCATTCAATGCACCGATTCGGGCCGGAAATGAAACGATACACTAATTCGGGTCAGAAACGAAACGAACGCAAGCAATCCTCTTTTTTGGACCCAATAGTGATGTTTTGGTTCATTTTGGTCAGTTTCGTTATGATGCCGAAAACCATGCCACATATGCATTTAATGCACCAATTCGGGTCGGAACCGAAACGATCCACCGATTCCTGTCTCTTATACACATCTAGATGTGTATAAGAGACAGGATTTGAGCAGGAAACGAAATGATGCTCCTATTTGGGCCAGAAATGAAACGAACGCCCCGAATCCACTTTTTTGAACCCAATAGTGATGTTTTGGTTGGTTTCGTTACAATGCCAAAAACCATCCTAGGTGGGCCAGAAATGAAACGAACGCCCCGAATCCACTTTTTTGAACCCAATAGTGATGTTTTGGTTGGTTTCGTTACAATGCCAAAAACCATCCTAGGTGGGCCAGAAATGAAACGAACGCCCCGAATCCACTTTTTTGAACCCAATAGTGATGTTTTGGTTGGTTTCGTTACAATGCCAAAAACCATCCTAGGTGGGCCAGAAATGAAACGAACGCCCCGAATCCACTTTTTTGAACCCAATAGTGATGTTTTGGTTGGTTTCGTTACAATGCCAAAAACCATCCTAGGTGGGCCAGAAATGAAACGAACGCCCCGAATCCACTTTTTTGAACCCAATAGTGATGTTTTGGTTGGTTTCGTTACAATGCCAAAAACCATCCTAGGTGGGCCAGAAATGAAACGAACGCCCCGAATCCACTTTTTTGAACCCAATAGTGATGTTTTGGTTGGTTTCGTTACAATGCCAAAAACCATCCTAGGTGGGCCAGAAATGAAACGAACGCCCCGAATCCACTTTTTTGAACCCAATAGTGATGTTTTGGTTGGTTTCGTTACAATGCCAAAAACCATCCTAGGTGGGCCAGAAATGAAACGAACGCCCCGAATCCACTTTTTTGAACCCAATAGTGATGTTTTGGTTGGTTTCGTTACAATGCCAAAAACCATCCTAGGTGGGCCAGAAATGAAACGAACGCCCCGAATCCACTTTTTTGAACCCAATAGTGATGTTTTGGTTGGTTTCGTTACAATGCCAAAAACCATCCTAGGTGGGCCAGAAATGAAACGAACGCCCCGAATCCACTTTTTTGAACCCAATAGTGATGTTTTGGTTGGTTTCGTTACAATGCCAAAAACCATCCTAGGTGGGCCAGAAATGAAACGAACGCCCCGAATCCACTTTTTTGAACCCAATAGTGATGTTTTGGTTGGTTTCGTTACAATGCCAAAAACCATCCTAGGTGGGCCAGAAATGAAACGAACGCCCCGAATCCACTTTTTTGAACCCAATAGTGATGTTTTGGTTGGTTTCGTTACAATGCCAAAAACCATCCTAGGTGGGCCAGAAATGAAACGAACGCCCCGAATCCACTTTTTTGAACCCAATAGTGATGTTTTGGTTGGTTTCGTTACAATGCCAAAAACCATCCTAGGTGGGCCAGAAATGAAACGAACGCCCCGAATCCACTTTTTTGAACCCAATAGTGATGTTTTGGTTGGTTTCGTTACAATGCCAAAAACCATCCTAGGTGGGCCAGAAATGAAACGAACGCCCCGAATCCACTTTTTTGAACCCAATAGTGATGTTTTGGTTCATTTTGGTCAGTTTCGTTATGATGCCGAAAACCATGCCACATATGCATTTAATGCACCAATTCGGGTCGGAACCGAAACGATGCACCGATTCGGCCCAGAAATGAAACGAATCCACCTAATCTAGTTTTTTAGACATCATAATGATGTCTTGGTTCATTTTGTCACATTCGTTACTGTGCCAGAAACCATGCCGTGGTTGCATTTATTGCACTGATTCGAGCAGGAAACAAAATGATGCACCGATTCGGGCCAGAAACGAAACGAACGCACACAATCCACTTTTTTGAACACAATAGTGATGTTTTTGTTCGTTTGGTCTGTTTCGTTACTGTGCTGAAACCATTCCAAATATGCATTTAATGCACCAATTCAGGACAGAAACGAAACGATGCATCGATTCGGGCCAGAAACGAAACGAACGCACCCAATCCACATCTTTGGACCCAATAGTGATGTTTTAGTTCGTATTGGTCGATTTCGTTACAGTGCCGAAAACCATAGCGGGGTAGCCTTTATTGCACCTTTTATGGCCGAAAATGAAACGATGCACTGATTCGGGTTAGAAACGAAACGAACGCACGCAATCCTCTTTTTTGGACCCAATAGTGATGTTTTGGTTCATTTTGGTCAGTTTCGTTACTACTATGCCGAAACCATTCCAAATATGCATTTAATGCACCAATTCAGGACAAAAATGAAACGATGCATCGATTCGGGCCAGAAACGAAACGAATGCACCCAATCCAGTTTTTTAGGCACCATAATGATGTCTTGGTTCATTTGGTCAGATTCGTTACTATGCCGAAAACAATGTCGTGATTGCATTTATTGCACTGATTTGAGCAGGAAACGAAATGATGCACCTATTTGGGCCAGAAATGAAACGAACGCCCCGAATCCACTTTTTTGAACCCAATAGTGATGTTTTGGTTCGTTTTGTCAGTTTCGTTACTATGCCGAAAACCATGCCACATATGCATTTAATGCACCAATTCGGGTCGGAACTGAAACGATGCACCGATTCGGCCCAGAAATGAAACGGATGCACCTAATCCAGTTTTTTAGACATCATAATGATGTCTTGGTTCATTTTGTCACATTCGTTACTGTGCCAGAAACCATGCCGTGGTTGCATTTATTGCACTGATTCGAGCAGGAAACAAAATGATGCACCGATTCGGGCCAGAAACGAAACAAACGCACACAATCCACTTTTTTGAACACAATAGTGATGTTTTTGTTCGTTTGGTCTGTTTCGTTATTGTGCCGAAACCATTCCAAATATGCATTTAATGCACCAATTCAGGACAGAAACGAAACGATGCATCGATTCGGGCCAGAAACGAAACGAACGCACCCAATCCACATCTTTGGACCCAATAGTGATGTTTTGGTTCGTTTGGTCAGTTCTGTTACTGTGCCGAAACCATGCAAGATATGCATTTAATGCACCAATTCGGGACGGAACGATGCATCGATTCGGGCCAGAAACGAAAGGAACGCACCCGATCCACTTTTTTGATCCAATAGTGATGTTTTGGTTCATTTTGGTCAGTTTTGTCACTGTGCCGAAAACCATGCAACGTATGCATTTAATGCACCAAATCGGGTCAGAATCGACACGATGCACCGATTCGGCCCAGAAATGAAACGAATGCACCCAAACCATTATTTTAAACCACATAATGATGTTTTGATTTGTTTTGGTCAGTTTCGTTACTGTGCCGAAAACCATGCCGGGGTTACATTTATTACACCGATTCGAGCAGGAAACGCAACGATGTACCGATTCTGGCCAGAAATGAAAGAAACGCACCCAATTCGCATCTTTTGACACAATAGCAATGTTTTGATTCATTTTGGTCAGTTTCGTTACTGTGCCGAAAACTATGCCAGGTATGCATTTAATGCACCAATTCGGGACAGAAACAAAACGATGCACCGATTCAGGCTAGAAACGAAACGAACACACCCAATCCACTTTTTTGGACCCAATAGTGATGTTTTGGTTGGTTTCGTTACAATGCCAAAAACCATCCTAGGTATGCATTTAGTGCACCAATTCGGGCCGAAAATAAAATGATTATCCAATTCGGCAAGAAACAAGACAAACACACCCAATTGAATTTTTTAGACCTCATTCGGGCTAGAACAAAATGAATGCACCCAATCCATTCTTTTGGAACCACTAATGATGTTTTGGTTCGTTTTGGTTGCTATGCCGAAACCATGCCAGGTATGCAATTATTGCACCAATTCGGGATGAAGACGAAACGATGCACCGATTCAGGACAGAAACCAAACGAACGCACACAATCCACTTTTTTTTACCCAATAGTGATGTTTTGGTTCATTTTGGTCAGTTTCATTATTGTGCCAAAAACTATACCAGGGTTGCATTTGTTGCACCATTTCTGGCCGGAAATGAAACGATAAATCGATTCAGGCCAAAAACGAACCGAACGCACCCAATCCAATTCGTTAGACCCAACCGTGATGTTTTGGTTCGTTTTGGTCACTTTCGTTACTGTGCTGAAAACCATGCCAGGTATGTATTTAATGCACCAATTCGGGACGAAAACGAAACGATGCACCGATTCGGGCACGAAACGCAACGATGTACCGATTCGGGCCAGAAACGAAATGAACGCACCCAATCTACTTTTTTGGACCCAATAGATGTGTTTTGGTTCGTCTTGGTCAGTTTTGTTATAGTGCCAAAAACCATTCTAGGTATGCATTTAATGCACCATTTTGGGATAGAAACGAAACGATGCACCGATTCGGGCCAGAAACGAAACGAACGCACCCAATCCACTTTTTTGCACCCAATAGTGATATTTTGGTCAGTTTCGTTACTGTGTCGAAAAACATGCTAGGTATGCATTTAATGCACAAATTTGGTTCAAAAATGAAATGATGCACCGATTCAGGCAGAAACGAAACGAACGCACCCAATCCACTTTTTTAGACCCCATAATGATGTTTTGGTTCGTTTGGATCAGTTTCGTTACTGTGCCAAAAACCATACCTGGTGTTGGCACTCCTTACGGCCTACAGATAAATCTGGAAGCGGACCAATACCAATGTAGCTTTCACCCGGAAGTATTCCAAGGTATCTATTTCCAGAGGAACGAGAAGTGAACTGATTCTAAACTAAGTTGTCCAAGAATGGTATGGTGAAGTGGATGACAACAACAAAGAGGGAAAATAAGCGATAAGAGGGTAGAGAGGGTACAAGCCTGATAGATGCACTCTAATGTTTAACTGGGCGAATAAGAAGGTACAACTAGACACTTGCTTCTAGACAATAGAACCCGTGACACACGGAAAGGGGTGAGAAGGGGTGCCACCAATACCGCACCCTGGGATCCTATAGGCCGAGACGAATGTGATGGGCTACATAGGCTGTACAGGGCTGTCACCACCAAACGGCTACCACCCCTGCTGAATCGGGGGCAATCTAAGTTAATCTCAAGTCTAGGCACCGCTCCTACACTAGTCAGCTAATACATATATCCTATAGAAAGATACGCACCCAAGCGAAGCAACCAGTATACAATTATACCAATCAACTAAGCATTGAACAAAGAACCAGCAAGTTAATAAAAGTAAAAAGTGAAGGCTCAATTAATCAAAAAGAGATACAAGAGTTACCAGACACGACCCGAATGTCACTCGCAGCAGAGCCACATCTGTAGAGGTAAAGCTGGAAGAGGGGCCGACACTCCGGCTCCTCTCTGGGACGTTCACCTCTCCTCTCTCTCCCTATCTTCTAAGGATTCTAGTAGCAGCGCTTCGCTAATGCTTTGCTTTCTTGTGTTGTGTTTGTTTCAGAGACCAAGGATCCCTATTTATGGCTGGCCAATGGTGGTAGAGGCAGAGTAGCTGCCAAGGCAGCTAAGTATGGTGCAACCCCAGTTCGGCCAAACCAGGTGGTTCGAACGAACTGGGGGGTTCAGCCGAACGCCACGTGTTCGGCCGAACCGCCCTTGCACCGCCTCTTGCATGCCCCATGTGCAGGTTCACCTCCTGAGGCAGTTCCTAGGTCAGTTCCTTGGTCAGGGCTGGGTTGGAGGCCTTTTGGTGAATGGTGGGCTTCAGTCGAGTTGGACTTGGGCCTCTCCCATCCTGCAGTCCACTGGGTTCATGTTGATGGCAGTCGTAGCATTCCATCCAAGCTCGGGGTCCTGATGGGTTTCATGTCTTCGTGTCATCGTACATTTCTGGTTCAAGGACGGAGTTCGGTCGAATCTCGGGATTCGGCCAAACCCATCATTCCATGTGGTTTTGCCTCAACTTTGGTCATGTGCCTCATAGATCAAATAAACACCAAAACTTGTGGAAATTGATAGAAATAATCCTATAACTCTGGTGCATGATTTCATTGCGTTTATTTTATACTCGGTTGGAGGTCGGAAATCAGGCCATAACGACACCCAACAAGCTCCCCCAAACTTAGATCTTTGCTTGTTTGGATCAAATAGTGATGTTTCGGTTCGTTTTGGTCAGTTTTGTTACTGTGCCGAAAACTATGCTAGGTATGCATTTAATGCTCCAGTTCGGGTAGGAACCGAAACAATGCACCGATTCGGGAAAGAAACGAAGCGAACGGACCCAATGCACTTTTTTGGACCCAATAGTGGTGATTTGGGCAGTTTTGTTACTCTGCCGAAAATCATGCTAGGTATGCATTTAATGCATCAATTCGGGTTGAAAATGAAACGATGCACCGATTCGGCCAGAAACAAAACGAACGCACCCAATCTACTTTTTTAGACCCTATAATGATGTTTTGGTTCATTTTGATCAGTTTCGTTACTGTGCCGAAAACCATGTCGGGGTTGCATTTAGTGCACTGGTTCAAGCGGGAAACGAAATGATGCACCGATTCGGGCCAGAAATGAAACGAACACACCCAATCCACTTTTTCAGACCCAATAGTGATGTTTTGGTTCATTTTGGTCAGTTTCGTTACTGTGCCGAAAACCATGCCAGATATGCATTTATGGCACCAATTCGGGACGGTAACGAAATGATGCACCGATTCAGGCCAGAAAAACGAACACACCCAATTGTGATGTTTTGGTTTATTTTGGTCAATTTTGTTATTGTGCCAAAAACCATACCAGGTATCCATTTAATTTATCGATTTAGGCCGGGAACGAAATGATGCAACAATTCGGGCCCGGAATGAAACGAACGCACCCAATCCACTTTTCTTTGATTCAATAGTGATGTTCTGGTTTGTTTTGGTCAGTTTCATTACTGTGCCGAAAACCATGCCAGGTATACATTTAATGCACCAATTCAGGACGGACACGAAACGATGCATCGATTTGGGCCAGAAACGAAACGAACGCACCCAATCCACTTTTTTGATCCAATAGTGATGTTTTGGTTCATTTTGGTCAGTTTCGTTATTGTGCCGAAAACCATGCAACGTATGCATTTAATGCACCAATTCAGGACATAAACGAAACGATGCACCGATTCAAGCCAAAAACGAAACAAACGCACCCAATCCACTTTTTTGATACAATAGTGATGTTTTGGTTCGTTTTGGTCAGTTTCGTTACTATGCCGAAAACCATGCCACGTATGCATTTAATGCACTGATTCGAGCAAGAAACAAAATGATGCACCGATTCGGGCCAGAAACGAAATGAACACACCCAATCCACTTTTTTGGACCCAATAGTGATGTTTTGATTCGTTTTGGTCAGTTTCGTTACTATGCCGAAAACCATGCCAGGTATGCATTTAATGCACCAAATCGGGTCAGAACCGAAACGATGCACCGATTCGCCCCAGAAATGAAACGAATGAACCCAAACCATGTTTTAGACCACATAATGATGTTTTGATTTGTTTTGGTCAGTTTCGTTATTGTGCCGAAAACCATGCCGGGGTTACATTTGTTGCACCGATTCGAGCAGGAAACGCAACGATGTACCGATTCGTGCCAGAAACGAAAGAAACGCACCCAATCCGCATCCTTGGACCCAATAGTGATGTTTTGGTTCATTTTGGTCAGTTTGGTTACTGTGCCAAAAACTATGCCAGGTATGCATTCAATGCACCGATTCGGGCCGGAAATGAAACGATGCACCGATTCGGATCAGAAACGAAACGAACGCACCCAATCCACTTTTTTGGTCCCAATAGTGATGTTTTGGTTGGTTTTGGTCAGTTTCATTTCTATGCCGAAAACCATGCCAGGTATGCATTTAATGCACCAATTCGGGACGGAAACGAAACGATGCACCGATTCGGGCCAGAAACGAAACGAATGCACCCAATCCAGTTTTTTAGACACCATAATGATGCATTGGTTCATTTTGTCACATTCGTTACTGTGCCGGAAACCATGTCGTGGTTGCATTTATTGCACTGATTCGAGCAGGAAACAAAATGATGCACCGATTCGGCCAGAAATGTAACGAACGCACCCAATCAACTTTTTTGGACCCAATAGTGATGTTTTGGTCAGTTTCGTTACTGTGCCAAAAACCATACCGGTGTTGCATTCAATGCACCGATTCGGGCCGGAAATGAAACGATGCACCGATTCGGGTCAGAAACGAAACGAACGCACCCAATCCACCTTTTTGGACACCATAATGATGTCTTGGTTCATCTTGTCAGATTCGTTACTGTGCCGGAAACCATATCGTGGTTGCATTTATTGCACTGATTCGAGCAGGAAACAAAATGATGCACCGATTCGGCCAGAAACGAAACGAACGCACCGAATCCACTTTTTGAACCCAATAGTGATGTTTTGATTAGTTTTGGTCAGTTTTGTTTCGATGCCGAAAACCATAACACATATGCATTTAATGCACCAATTCAGGTTGGAACCGAAACGATGCACCGATTCGGCCCAGAAATGAAACGAATGCACCCAATCCAATTTTTTACACACCATAATGATGTCTTGGATCATTTTGTCAGATTCGTTACTGTGCCAGAAACCATGCCGTGGTTGCATTTATTGCACTGATTCGAGCAAGAAACAAAATGATGCACCGATTCGGGCCAGAAACGAAATGAACACACCCAATCCTCTTTTTTGGACCCAATAGTGATGTTTTGATTCGTTTTGGTCAGTTTTGTTACTATGCCGAAAACCATGCCAGGTATGCATTTAATGCACCAAATCGGGTCGGAACTGAAACGATGCACCGATTCGGCCTAGAAATGAAACGAATGCACCCAAACCATTTTTTTAGACCACATAATGATGTTTTGATTTGTTTTGGTCAGTTTCGTTACTGTACCGAAAACCATGCCCGGGTTACATTTATTGCACCGATTCGAGCAGGAAACGCAACAATGTACCGATTCGTGCAAGAAACGAAAGAAACACACCCAATCCGCATCTTTGGACCCAATAGTAATGTTTTGGTTGATTTTGGTCAGTTTCGTTACTGTGCCGAAAACTATGCCAGATATGCATTTAATGCACCAATTCGGGACGGAAACAAAACAATGCACCGATTCAGGCCAGAAACGAAACGAATACACCCAATCCACTTTTTTTTGGACCCAATAGTGATGTTTTGGTTAGTTTCGTTACAATGCCAAGAACCATCCTAGGTATGCATTTAGTGCACCAATTCGGGCCGACAATAAAATGATTATCCAATTCGGCAAGAAACAAGACAAACACACCCAATCGAATTTTTTAGATCCCATATTGATGTTTTAGTTCGTTTTGGTCGGTTTCGTTAAAGTGCCGAAAACCATAGCGGGGTTGCATTTATTGCACCTTTTATGGCCGAAAATGAAACGATGCACCGATTCGGGCAGAAACGAAATGAACGCACCCAATCCACTTTTTTGGACCCAATAGTGATGTTTTGGTCAGTTTCAATGCACCGATTCGGGCCGGAAATGAAACGATGCACCGATTCGGCCCAGAAATGAAACGAATGCACCCAATCCAGTTTTTTAGACACCATAATGATGTCTTGGATCATTTTGTCAGATTCGTTACTATGCCGAAAACCATGCCAGGTATGCATTTAATGCACTGATTCGAGCAAGAAACAAAATGATGCACCGATTCGGGCCAGAAACGAAACGAAGGCACCCAATCCACTTTTTTGAACCCAATAGTGATGCTTTTGTTCGTTTGGTCAGTTTCGTCACTGCGCCGAAACCATTCCTGATATGCATTTAATGCACCAATTCAGTACAGAAACGAAATGATGCACCGAATCAGGCCAGAAACGAAACAAACCCATATTGATGTTTTAGTTCGTTTTGGTCAGTTTCGTTACAGTGCCGAAAACCATAGCACGGTTGCATTTATTGCACCTTTTATGGCCGAAAATGAAACGATGCACCGATTCGGGCCAGAAATGAAACGAACGCACCCAATCCACTTTTTAGGACCCAATAGTGATGTTTTGGTCAGTTTCGTTACTATGCCGAAAACCATACCAGTGTTGCATTAAATGCACCGATTCGGGCCAGAAATGAAACGATGCACCGATTCGGTTCAGAAATGAAACGAACGCACCCAATCCACTTTTTTGCACTCAATAGTGTTGTTTTGGTTTGTTTTGGTCAGTTTCGTTACTATGCCGAAAACCATGCCAAGTATGCATTTAATGCACCAATTCGGGACGGAAATGAAACGATGCACCGATTCATGCCAGAAACGAAATGAATGCACCCAATCCACTTTTTTAGACACCATAATGATGTCTTGGTTCATTTTGTCAGATTTGTTACTGTGCCGAAAATCATGTCGTGGTTGCATTTATTGCAATGAGTCGAGCAGGAAACAAAACGATGCACCTATTCGGGCCAGAAACGAAACGAACGCACCAATCCACTTTTTTGAACCCAATAGTGGAATTTTGGTTCGTTTGGTCAGTTTCGTTACTGTGTCAAAAAACATGCCGGGGTTGCATTTATTACATTGATTCGAGCAGGAAACACAATGATGTACCGATTCGGGCTAGAAACGAAACGAACACATCCAATCCACTTTTTTGACCCAATAGTGATGTTTTGGTTCGTTTTGGTCAGTTTTGTTACTGAGCCAAAAACCATGCCAGGTATGAAATTAATGAACCAATTCGGGACAGAAATGAAACGATGCACCGATTCGGGCCAAAAACGAAACGAACGCACCCATTCTGCTTTTTTGGACCCAATAGTGATGGTGAAGGTGAACGGCATCGATACTTACCACGCGTATGGTGAAGGTGTTGTAGATCTCCAGTAAGTGCTGAAGATGTGCGTTGGCATCCTCATGTGGCTTGCCGCGGAATGAGCTAGCCTACACCATGTTGATGAGGGATGGCTTGAGCTCGAAGTTACCATCTCCGACTGGCGGAGCTGGTCCAACTCGCACGTTCTCACTCAATGGAGTAGAGAACTCACGGATCGTCTTGCTTGCCATCCTCGATGAAGCTATGTCAATGACGGGGAAAGCCTAGGATCGTCGGAATGAGCTGCTTCTGAGGAGGTACAACACGAGGTCGCACTTTCCTCACAAGGGACTCCAGATTTTCTTGGAAGTTTGATGGTAGTTGGAAACCAATCATGCACTGCTCTGCTTCATAGAGACCAACGAATAGAGCCAGGATAAACCCGCTTGAGTAGCGGTATACTCAACTAAGATAGCTCAAGATAAATGTTTAAAAGTAATCTGGCCAATTGCTTCCCTGACAACGGCGCCAGAAATGCTTGTTGACACTTCTTATGATCCAATATCAGGATTGTGAATCACAATACTGGTGCGAGGAGTGTTTCAGTGGTTTTTCTTATGGCTTAGTAAAGTAAATAAATATTCTGCAAGCACAAAGAATTACCGATGTAGCACTTCACCAGGGAGTAATCCGAGGTATCGTAATTTATATTTCTGTAGGGAAGCTTTGGCAAGAGTACTAGTAAACAGGTATTCAAGACTATCAGAGAAAGGTACACTACTAACATAACAGGGGATAACGGTATTGGATAAGAGTGTATATACCAAGACACATAGCTCAAGGGTGGCTTGGAGGACAATGAGAAGAGAAAAAGGATTCCTAGGTACTTTGTCTATCTAGGTCACTCGGGATTAGAGATACAAGGGTTGAGAGATCAGCTCTAAGAGATCTCTATTGTCTTCACGTCGGGAAACAGAACCAGCAACACGCAGAAAGGGATGAGAAGGCGTGTTGCCAATAACCATTGGAGGCTCCTATACGCCGACACTAATGTGATGGACTACGAAGACCGTATAGGGCTGCCACCACCTAACGTCTACCACCTCCGTTGCAACGCAGAAAATCCAAGGCTACTGTCTAGTCTATGAACCACTCCTACACTATCCAACAACTATTTTGCTAGCAAGAGCAAGCAACCCCGTCAACACCCAGTGATAGTTCACCAGTAATGTTGAACAGGATCGAAGAACCCGTTAAGACGAAGACTTAAATAGGATCTAGAAGAACAAGAACTAGAACCAACTATATTCTAAACATGAAATACTTGCAACTAGAATAAAGTAGAGGCAAGGTATGAATAACTCAGACAAGAGGACAAATATAAACTATATTGATAACTAAAAGTCTACAAAATAAATGGAAAAGATACAAGAGCTAATACCCGAGCTTCTGATGACGACTCCGGAACCTTCAAGACACAGCTCAACTCAACTCTAACTCTCGGTCTAACTATCCTAACTCTACTGGAAAGAAGTGGAAAATGAGCTGCTTGGCTTGAGTGTGTGTTGAAGCTAAGCACATGACCTCCAATTTATAGTGAAGTGAAGGCGATTGAGCTTGAGTGGCAGCCAAGGGAGCTGAGGCAGTGCTCCGTCCAGTTAGGCCGAATCTTATGGATTCGGGTGAACGGATGAGTTCGACCGAACTCTCCTAGTTCGGCCGAACCACAGGATGCACCGCCCTTGTTTCACAAGGGCTAGGATTTTCTCCAGATGGTGGTTGATAGTTGGGAGCATGTCTATAGCTTCAACCAGGTGAATTCCTCGGGTCCGTGGTTGGACACAATCATCGGTCCAACCTTGGTTCTCGACCATCTTCTCGATGAGGGCCTTTACACGATTCTCCTCAAGAGAGAAGAAGGAACCTCCAGCAGCCACATCCAAATACTCACGGGCAGAGCTCTTAAGTCCATGGCAGAATGTATGGATGATGAACCAGTTCTGCATACCATGCTGAGTACAAGTAGCTATATAGTCCTGGAGGCGTTCCCATGCCTCTGGGACTGTTTCATCTTTTGACTGCTGGAAACTAGCAATTTTATTCCAGAGGGCGTTGGTTTTCCAACCGGAAAGAATTTCAGCAAAAATGCGCTAGTGCACTTATCCCATGAATCTATGGCTTCGCGGGTAGCATAAAACCATTGTTTTGCCTTGCCTAATAATGAGAATGGAAATAAACAAAGGCAAATGGCATCGATACTTACCCCACGGATGGTGAAGGTGTTGCAAATCTCTAGGAAATGCTAAAGATGAGTGTTAGCATCCTCGTGTGGCTTGCCACAGAACGGGCTAGCCTGCACCATGTTGATGAGGGCTAGCTTGAGCTCAAAGTTACCGTCTCTGACTGGTGGAGCTGGTCCGACTCGTACGTTCTCACTTGATGGAGCAGAGAACTCGCGGACCGTCTTGCTTGCCATCCTCGATGAAGCCGGCTCAATGACGGGAAGGACTGGGTTCGTCGAAATGAGTTGCTTCTGAGGAGGTACAACACGGGGTCACACTTTACTCATAAGAGACTCTTGATTTCCTTGGAAGTTTGACAGTAGTTTGGAAACTAGTCATGCACTGCTCTGCTTCACAAGACCAATGAATCAGAGCAAGGATAAACCCGTTTGAGTAGCGGTATACTCAGCTATGATAGCTCGAGATAAAAGTTTGAAAGTATCTAGCCAATTGCTTCCCCAGCAATGACGCCAGAAATGCTTGTTGGCACTTCTTATGATCCAATATCAGGATTGTGAATCCTGGTACTTGGATAAGGAGTGTTTATGTGGTTTTCCATATGACTCAGTAAAATATAGAAATATTCTGCAAACGCACAGAATTACCACTGCAACACTTCACCAAGGAGTAGTCTGAGGTATCGTAATTTATATTTCCACATGGAAGCTTACGACAAGAGTACTAGCAAACAAGTATTGGAGACTATTAGAGAAGGGTACACTACAGGCAAGACAGGGGATAACGATAAAGGATAGGAGTGGATATACCGTGACACACAACTCAAGGGGGCTCGGATAGGAAAGAGAATGATTAGATAGCTGGGAGGACAACGAAAAGAGATACAGGATTCCAAGGTACTTTATCTATCTATGTCACTCGAGTCAAGAGATACAATGGCTGAGGTGCTAGCACTTGGAGGTCAGGGTTAACTCTAATGTCTTAGCTTCAGGACAACAAAACGAGTGACACGCATAAAGGGATTAGAAGGGGTGCCACCAACCCTGCACTCTAGGATGGGCTACGTAGGTCGTGTAGGATTGTCACCACCTAACGGCTACCACCTCCGCTGAATTGGGGCCAAACTAAGGTTGCTATCTAGTCTATGAACCACTCCTACACTAGTCAACAACTACTTACTCTATTAGCAAGAGCAAGCCACCTCAACAATACCCCAGTGACAATTCACCACAAGTATTGAGCAAGATCGAAGTACCAACCAAGACAAAGACTTAAACAAGATCTAAAAGCACTAGAACTACAAACTGACTATAGTCTAAAGACGACTCCGGAACTCTAACTCCAAGACTAACTATCCTAACTTTACTAGAAAGAAGTGGAGAATGAGCTCCTTGGCTTTAGTGTGTGTTGGACTAGGGCTTGGACACCTCCATTTATAGTTGTTGATGGTGGCTGAGGTGGAGTACCGACCAAGGGGGCTGGGAGGCAGTTCCTGCTGATTCGGCCGAATTGGATGCGTTCAGCCATCCTTAGCTCCTGTGGCTCAGATCTTCTCTTGGGTTTGGTTCCCAGTACTGGGGGCAGTTCGGCCGAACTGAGGAGTTTGGCCGAACTAGGCTTTCAGCCCAGCACGCCTCCCGTGCACCGCCTTAGGTTCTGGGCTGTCCAGGGTGATTTGTTTGTGGTGAACTTCAGCTGATTTGGCCCAAAGATGATGTGGCGGTAGTCCAAGGGTAATGCATCATCATCGCTTGGTCACCGCTAATGTGGATGGCCTCCCGGTTGTGCTTCACGTCGTATACGGCTAAGGGGGGTAACCGGCTGAATCGTGTCATTTGGCCAAATCGGTCAAATCCGACCCCTATAGCACGTATTTCTCGTTATTGTACCTGCACAAGCGAAACACACCAAAACTCATGAAACTTCATTAGATATAAACCTAGATGCATGGAATGTCACATATAACCTCTTTTATTCACGAGTATTGGTGGTCGAAAATGTGCCGTAACGACCGCCAACAACTAGGAATGAAACGAACGCACCCAATCCATTTTTCTGGGAACCAATAGTGATGTTTTTGTTTGTTTTGATATGTTTCGTTACTGTGCCGAAAACCATGCCAGGTATCATATAATACACCAATTTGGGACGGAAATGAAATGATGCACTGATTCGGGCCTGAAATGAAACGAACGCACCCAATCCACTTTTTTTGGATCCAATAGTATGTTGTGGTTCGTTTTGGTCAGTTTCGTTACTGTGTCGAAAACCTTGCAAGGCTTGCATTTATTGCACCAATTTGGTCCGAAAACGAAATGATGCACCAATTCAGGCCATAAATGAAACGAATGCACCCAATCCACTTTTTGAGACCCCATAATGATGTTTTGGTTCATATTGGTCAGTTTCATTACAATGCCAAAATCCATGCCGGGGTTGCATGTATTGCATCGATTCGAGAAGCAAACGAAACGAAATCATGCCAGGTATGCATTTCTTGCACCAATTCGGGACGAAACGAAATGATGCACCGATTCGGGCAAGAAACGAAACGAATACACCCAATCCACTTTTTTGGACCCAATAGTGATGTTTTGGTTCATTTTGGTCAGTTTCGTACTCTGCCAAAAACCATACCGGGGTTGCATGTATTTCACCATTTCAGGCCGGAAATGAAACGATGCACCGATTCGGGCCAGAAATGAAACGAAAGCACCCAATCCAATTTTTTGGACCCAATAGTGATGTTTTGGTTCGTTTTGGTCAGTTTCGTTACTGTGCCAAAAACCATGCCAGGTATGCATTTAATGCACTGAATCAGGTCAGAAACGAAATGATGCACCGATTCGGGCTAGGAACGAAACGAACGTACCCAATCCATTTTTTTCGATCCAATAGTGATGTTTTGGTTCATTTTGGTCAGTTTCGTTGCTATGCTGAAACCATGCCGGGTATGCATTTATCGCACCAATTTGGGACGAAAACGAAACGATGCACCAATTCGAGCCAGGAACGAAATGAACGCACTCAATCCACTTTTTTTTTGACCCAATAGTGATGTTACCCAATAATGATGTTTTGGGTTGTTTTGGTAAGTTTCATTACTGTTCCGAAAACCTTGCCAGGTATGCATTTAATGCACCAATTCGGGCCGAAACTGAAATGATGCACTGATTCGGGCCAGAAATGAAACGAACGCACCCGATCTACTTTTTTAGACCCCATAATGATGATTTGGTTCATTTTGGTCAATTTCGTTATTGTGTCGAAAACCATACCAGGGTTGCATTTGTTGCACCATTTCTGGCCAGAAATGAAACGATACACCGATTTGGGCTAGAAATAAAACGAACGCACCCAATCCACTTTTTTGGAACCAATAGTGATGTTTTGGTTCATTTTGGTCAGTTTCATTACTGTGCCAAAAACCATGCCAGGTATGCATTAAATGCACCAATTCGGGACGGAAACGAAACGATGCACCGATTCGGGCACGAAACGCAACGATGTACCGATTCGGGCCAGAAACGAAACGAATCAGGTCAGAAATGAAACGATGCACCAATTCGGGCTAGGAACAAAACGACCGTACCCAATCCATTTTTTGGACCCAATATTGATGTTTTGGTTCGTTTTGGTCAAACCAATACTGTGCCGAAAACCTTCCAGGTATGCATTTAATGCACCAATTCGGGACGGAAACGAAACGATGCACTGATTCGTGCTAGGAATGAAACAAACGCTCCCAATCCATTTTTTGGAACCAATAGTGATGTTTTGGTTTGTTTTGGTCTGTTTCGTTGCTATCCTGAAACCATGCCAGGTATGCATTTATTGCACCAACTCATGATGAAAACGAAACGATGCACCTATGCGGGCTAGAAACGAAACGAACGCACTCAATCCACTTTTGTTGGACCCAATAGTGATGTTTTGGTTCATTTTGGTCGGTTTGTACTATGCCGAAAACCATGCCAGGTATGCATTCAATGCACCAATTCGGGCCGGAACTAAAATGATGCACTGATTCAGGTCAGAAACGAAACGAACGCACCCGATCTACTTTTTTAGACCCCATAATGATGATTTGGTTCATTTTGGTCAATTTCGTTATTGTGCCAAAAACCATACCAGGGTTGCATTTGTTGCACCATTTCTGGCCGAAAATGAAACGATACACCGATTCAGGCCATAAAGGAAGCGAACGCATCCAATCCACTTTTTTGGACCCAATAGTGATGTTTTGGTTCATTTTGGTCAGTTTCGTTACTATGCCAAAAACCATGCCAGGTATGCATTTAATGCACCAATTCGGGATAGAAACGAAACAATGCACCGATTCGGGCTAGGAACAAAACAAACGTACCCAATCCATTTTTTTGGATCCAATAGTGATGTTTCGGTTCGTTTTGGTCAGTCTTGTTGCTATGCTGAAACCATGTCGGGTATGCATTTATTGCACTAATTTCGGACGGAAACGAAACGATGCACCAATTCAAGCCAGGAACGAAATGAACGCATCCAATCCACTTTTTTTGGACCCAATAGTGATGTTTTGGTTCATTTTGGTAAGTTTCGTTACTGTAAAGAAAACCTTGCCAGGTATGCATTTAATGCACCAATTCGGGCTAGAACTTAAATGATGCACATATTCGGGCCAGAAACGAAATGAACACACCCGATCCACTTTTTTAGACCCCATAATAATGATTTCGTTCATTTTGGTCAGATTTGTTATTGTGCCAAAAAACATACTAGGGTTGCATTTATTGCACCTTTTCTAGCCGGAAATGAAACAATGCACCAATTTGGGTCAGAAATGAAATAGACGCACTCAATCCACTTTTTTGGACCTAATAGTGATGTTTTGGTTCGTTTTGGTCAGATTCATTACTGTGCCGAAAGCCATGCCAGGTATGGATATAATGCACCGAATCAGGCCAGAAACGAAACGATGCACTGATTCGGGCTAGAACAAAATGAACGCACCCAATCCATTTTTTTGGAACCACTAAGGATGTTTTGGTTCGTTTTGGTTGCTATGCCAAAACCATGCCAGGTATGCAATTATTGCACCAATTCGGGATGAAAACGAAACGATGCACCGATTCAGGCCAGAAACCAAACGAACGCACCCAATCCACTTTTTTGGACCCAATAGTGATGTTTTGGTTCATTTTCGTCAGTTTCATTACTATGCCGAAAACCTTGCCAGGTATGCATTTAATGCACCAATTTGGGCCGGGACTGAAATGATGCAATGATTCGGGCCAGAAAATGAAACTAATGCACCCGATCCACTTTTTTAGACCCCATATTGATGATTTGGTTCATTTTGGTCAGTTTCATTATTGTGCCGAAAACTATACCAGGGTTGCATTTGTTGCACTATTTCTGGCCGGAAATGAAACGATAAATTGATTCAGGCCAAAAACGAACTGAACGCACCCAATCCACTTTTTTAGACCCAACAGTGATGATTTGGTTCGTTTTGGTCACTTTCGTTACTGTGCTGAAAACCATGCCAGGTATGTATTTAATGCACCAATTCGGGACGAAAACGAAATGATGCACCGATTCGGGCACGAAACGCAACGATGTACCGATTCGAGCCAGATATGAAATGAACGCACCCAATCTACTTTTTTGGACCCAATAAAAGTTTTTTGGTTTGTCTTGGTCAGTTTTGTTATAGTGCCAAAAACCATGCTAGGTATGCATTTAATGCACCAATTTGGGATAGAAACGAAACAATGCACCGATTCGGGCCAGAAACGAAACGAACGCACCCAATCCACTTTTTTGCACCCAATAGTGATATTTTGGTCAGTTTCGTTACTGTGCCGAAAAACATGCTAGGTATGCATTTAATGCACCAATTTGGTTCGAAAATGAAATGATGCACCGATTCAGGCAGAAACGAAACGAACGCACCCAATCCACTTTTTTAGACCCCATAATGATGTTTTGGTTCGTTTTGGTTGCTATGCCAAAACCATGCCAGGTATGCAATTATTGCACCAATTCGGGATGAAAACGAAACGATGCACCGATTCAGGCAGAAACGAAACGAACGCACCCAATCCCCTTTTTTGCACCCAATAGTGATATTTTGGTCAGTTTCGTTACTGTGCCGAAAAACATGCTAGGTATGCATTTAATGCACCAGTTCGGATAGGAACCGAAATGATGCACCGATTCAGGCAGAAACGAAACGAACGCACCCAATCCCCTTTTTTGCACCCAATAGTGATATTTTGGTCAGTTTCGTTACTGTGCCGAAAAACATGCTAGGTATGCATTTAATGCACCAGTTCGGATAGGAACCGAAATGATGCACCGATTCAGGCAGAAACGAAACGAACGCACCCAATCCCCTTTTTTGCACCCAATAGTGATATTTTGGTCAGTTTCGTTACTGTGCCGAAAAACATGCTAGGTATGCATTTAATGCACCAGTTCGGATAGGAACCGAAATGATGCACCGATTCAGGCAGAAACGAAACGAACGCACCCAATCCCCTTTTTTGCACCCAATAGTGATATTTTGGTCAGTTTCGTTACTGTGCCGAAAAACATGCTAGGTATGCATTTAATGCACCAGTTCGGATAGGAACCGAAATGATGCACCGATTCAGGCAGAAACGAAACGAACGCACCCAATCCCCTTTTTTGCACCCAATAGTGATATTTTGGTCAGTTTCGTTACTGTGCCGAAAAACATGCTAGGTATGCATTTAATGCACCAGTTCGGATAGGAACCGAAATGATGCACCGATTCAGGCAGAAACGAAACGAACGCACCCAATCCCCTTTTTTGCACCCAATAGTGATATTTTGGTCAGTTTCGTTACTGTGCCGAAAAACATGCTAGGTATGCATTTAATGCACCAGTTCGGATAGGAACCGAAATGATGCACCGATTCAGGCAGAAACGAAACGAACGCACCCAATCCCCTTTTTTGCACCCAATAGTGATATTTTGGTCAGTTTCGTTACTGTGCCGAAAAACATGCTAGGTATGCATTTAATGCACCAGTTCGGATAGGAACCGAAATGATGCACCGATTCAGGCAGAAACGAAACGAACGCACCCAATCCACTTTTTTAGACCCCATAATGATGTTTTGGTTCGTTTGGATCAGCTTCGTTACTGTGCCAAAAACCATACCTGGTGTTGGCACTCCTTACGGCCTACAAATAAATCTGGAAGCGGACCGATACCAATGTAGCTTTCACTCGGGAGTATTCCAAGGTATCTATTTCCAGAGGAATGAGAAGTGAACTGATTCTAAACTAAGTTGTCCAAGAATGGTAGGGTGAAGTGGATGACAACAATAAAGAGGGAAAATAAGCGATAAGAGGGTAGAGAGGGTACAAGCCTGATAGATGCACTCTAATGATTAATTGGGCGGATAAGAAGGTCCAACTAGACACTTGCTTCCAGACAATAGAACCGGTGACACACGGAAAGGGGTGAGAAGGGGTGCCACCAATCACGCACCCTGGGATCCTATAGGCCGAGACGAATGTGATGGGTTACATAGGCCGTATAGGGCTGTCACCACAAAACGGCTACCACCTCTGCTGAATCGGGGGCAATCTAAGTTAACCTCGAGTCTAGGCACCGCTCCTACACTAGTCATCTAATACATATATCCTATAGAAAGAGACACACCCAAGCGAAGCAACCAGTATACAATTATACGAATCAACTAAGCATTGAACGAAGAACCAGCAAGTTAATAAAAGTAAAAAGTGAAGGCTCAATTAATCAAAAAGAGATACAACAGTTACCAGACACGACCCGAATGTCACTCGTAGCAGAGCCGCATCCGTAGAGGTAAAGCTGGAAGAGGGGCCGACACTCTGGCTCCTCTCCGGGACGTTCACCTCTCCTCTCTCTCCCTATCTTCTAAGGATTCTAGTAGCAGCGCTTCGCTAATGCTTTGCTTTCTTGTGTGGTGTTTGTTTCAGAGACCAAGGATTCCTATTTATGGCTGGCCAATGGTGGTAGAGGCAGAGTAGCTGCCAAGGCAGCTAAGTATGGTGCAACCCCAGTTCGGCCAAACCAGTTGGTTCTAACGAACTGGGGGGTTTGGCCGAATGCCACGTGTTCGGCCGAACCACCCTTGCCCCGCCTCTTGCATGCCCCACGTGCAGGTTCACCTCCTGAGGCAGTTCCTAGGTCAGTTCCTCGGTCAGGGCTGGGTTGGAGGCCTTTTGGTGAAAGGTTGTCTTCAGTCGAGTTGGACTTGGGCCTCTCCCATCCTCCCGTCCACTGGGTTCATGTTGATGGCAGTCGTAGCATTCCATCCAAGCTCGGGGTGCTGATGGGTTTCATGTCTTCGTGTCATCGTACATTTCTGGTTCAAGGACGGAGTTCGGACGAATCTCGGGATTCGGCCAAACCCATCATTCCATGTGGTTTTGCCTCAACTTTGGTCATGTGCCTCATAGATCAAATAAACACCAAAACTTGTGGAAATTGTTAGAAATAATCCTATAACTCTGGTGCATGATTTCATTGCGTTTATTTTATACTCGGTTGGAGGTCGAAAATCAAGCCATAACGACACCCAACAAGCTCCCCCAAACTTAGATCTTTGCTCGTTTGGATCCAATAGTGATGTTTCGGTTCGTTTTGGTCAGTTTTGTTACTATGCCGAAAACTATGCTAGGTATGCATTTAATGCACCAGTTCGGATAGGAACCGAAATGATGCACCGATTCAGGCCAGAAAAACGAACACACCCAATCTACTTTTTTGGACCCAATTGTGATGTTCTGGTTTGTTTTGGTCAGTTTCATTACTGTGCCGAAAACCATGCCAGGTATACATTTAATGCACCAATTCAGGACGGACACGAAACGATGCACCGATTCGGGCCAGAAACGAAACGAACGCACCCAATCCACTTTCTTGGATCCAATAGTGATGTTTTGGTTCATTTTGACCATTTTCGTTACTATGCCGAAAACCATGCCAGGAATGCATTTAATGCACCAATTCGGGACGGAATTGAAACGATGCATCAGTTTGAGCCAGAAATGAAACGAACGCACTCAAACCAGTTTTTTAGACCTCATAACGATGTTTTGGTTCATATTGATCAGTTTCGTTACCGATACCAAAAACGATGCTGGGGTTGCATTTTGCATCGATTCGAGCAGGAAAATGAAATGTTGCACCAATTCAGGCAAAAAAACGAAACAAACGCAACCAATCCACTTTTTTGGACCCAAAATAGTGATGTTTTGGTTCGTTTTTGTTAGTTTAGTTAATGTGCCGAAAACCATGTTAGGTATGCATTTAATGCACCAATTCGAGCCGGAAACGAAATGATGCACTGATTCGGGCCAAAAACAAAATGAAAGCACCCAATTCACTTTGTTAGACCCCATAATGATGTTTTGGTTTATGTTGGTCAGTTTCGTTACTGAACCAAAAACCATGTCGGGGTTGCATTTATTGCACCGATTCGAGCAGGAAATGAAATGATGCACTGATTTGAGCAGGAAACGAAACAATGCACCGATTAGAGCCAGAAATGAAACGAACGCACCCATCCACTTTTTTGGACCCAATAGTGATGTTTTGGTTCGTTTTGGTCAATTTCATTACTGCGATGAAAACAATGGCAGGTATGCATTTAATGCACCATTTCAGGTCAGAAATGAAACGATGCACTGATTCACGCCAGAAACGAAACTAACGAACCCAATCCACTTTTTTGGATCCAATAGTGATGTTTTGGTTCGTTTTGGTCAGTTTCGTTACTTTGCCAAAAACCATGCCAGGTATGCTTTTAATGCACCAATTTGAAACGGACGCTCCCAATCCATTTTTTTAGACCCCATAATGATGTTTTGGTTCGTTTTGGTCAGTTTCGTTACTGTGCCGAAAACCATGTCGGGGTTGCAGTTATTGCAACGATTCAAGCAGGAAATGAAACGGTGTACCGATTCAGGCCACAAACGAAATGAACACACCCAGTCCACTTTTTTGGACCCAATAGTGATGTTTTGGTTTGTTTTGTTCAGTTTCGTTACTCCGCCGAAAACCATGCCGGGTATGCATTTAAAGCACCAGTACGGGACGGAAACGAAATGATACACCGATTCGAGCCAGAAATGATACGAAAGCACCCAATCCACTTTTTTGGACCCAATAGTGATGTTTTGGTCAGTTTCGTTACAATGTTGAAAACCATGCTAGGTATGCATTAAATGCACTGATTCAGCGCAGAAACGAAACGATGCACCGATTCGGGCCAAAAGTGATATGAACGCACCCAATCCACTTTCTTGGATTTAATAGTGATGTTTTGGATCGTTTTGATCTATTTCGTTACTGTGCCGAACACCATGCCAGGTATGCATTTAATGCACCAATTCAGGATGGAAATGAAACGATGCACCGATTCGAGCCAAAAATGAAACGAACACACCCAATTCACTTTTTTCGATCTCATAACGATGTTTTGGTTCATATTAGTCAGTTTTTATTGTGGCAAAAACGATTCAAGCAGGAAACGAAACGTTGCACCGATTCGGGCCAGAAACGAAACAAACACACCCAATCCACTTTTTTAGACCCCATAATGATGTTTTGGTTCATTTTGGTCAGTTTCGTTACTGTGCCGAAAACCATGCCAGGTATGTGCTGGCACTCCTTACGGCCTACAGATAAATCCGCAAGCGGATGGATACCGATGTAGCTTTCACCCGGGAGTATTCTAAGGTATCAATTTTCACAAGGAATGAGAAGTGAACTAATTCTTAACTAGTTGTCCAAGGATGGTGTGATGGAATGGATGACGACGAAGAGGAGGGAGGAAAAGCACCCAGAGGATAGAGAAGGCACGAATCGGATAACTATATCCTACTGACTAAATGAGCGAACCAGATACTACAGTTATAAACTTGCATCGGGATAAGGTGCACGCGACTCAGAGAAAGGGATGAGGACATCACCACGTTGCACATACACAAGCCGGACTCGTCTCCAAGTTACAAATCGTCACCATGTCGGATATCATCTTCGGTTCGGTTTCAGCCGACATGTCTGCGCTTCAACTGTAATTTCTCCTTCATACAATGTCCAAACAAGGCGTTCTTGGATGTGTTTGAATCGTGATGACGAGACACTTCTTTTGGCTCTGGTCCTAGCTCTAGAAGATTCGTGGATCATACAGTGTGATGACGAAAAGGTGTTGCATCACCGGTTTTGCGCTTTTCAGGCTTTATATCGTGTCGGGCCTCTCGGCCCATGTTGTGGATGCCCCCTGGCGCGCCCTAAACACTAGCTCGACCCTAGAATATGAAATTCAGTAGCCGTCATCGTTTAGACTCAGGTTTTGCTTAGATTAATCTGTCGAGAACAGTTTCGCTGTTCGTTGGTTTGTAGAGCCCCAACTTTGTGCTTAATCATACATCTGCAGTTTGTCACTTCCGTTGAGAGCTGTGTTCTTTCGAGTTCTTGCTTGTGTTCTTCGTTTCATGGGCAGGGATTAACCTTCTTGGCGAGGACAACCGGGTTGTGACATGGTTCATAACCAGAGAAGTCGTGGTGCTAAGATTGTAGGGTTCGAGTTTGCTAACTTGAAGCCGGATCGGTGTGTTGCGTTCCGCCCAAAATGAGTTACCCTTCACTTGACGGAAGATCGGGCACCCTAGTTCCCCATCAGAAGGGGAACCACTAATAGCCTCTCAGGTTCCTACGGGCCGAGACAGACGTGGTGGATTACGTAGGCCGTATAGGGCTGTCACTACCTAACGGCTACCACACGTACGTATGAATCAGGGGTAAACCAAGTTAACTTCAAGTCTAGGCACCGCACGTACACTAGTCAGTTAATACTTATCTACTACAAAAAGATAAGCAGCCAAGCCAAGCAACCAGTATATAGTTATACCAATCAACCAAGCATTGAACGAGGAACCAGCAAGCATATAAAAGTAAGAACTGATGCTCAATTAATTAGAGAGAGATACAAGAGTTACCAGACACAACCGGATGTCACTCAAAGCAGAGCCGCATCCGTAGAGGTACAGGTGGAAGAGGGGCCGACACTCTCTCCCTATCTTCTAGATATGTCAGTGGCAGCGCTTCACTAGAGAGCTATTCTTCTCTTCACTCTTGTGTGTTTGATACAGGTGTTGGGGGCCTCTATTTATACTGGAGAAGGGTGGTTTGCGTTGGAGCAGTGGCCAAGCAACCTCAGGGGCGGTGCCGGCTTGTTCGGCCGAACCCGGGGCGTTCGGCCGAACTGTGGGGGTTTGGCCCGAACCGACCATTTTGCACCGCCTCAAAGCCAATGCACTGGATTGACTCCTGGTGGCGGTGGAATGTCGGTTGCATGTGGG
>OAMR01000773.1:240814-251004 GCA_900205405.1 Echinochloa crus-galli | reverse complement strand
AAGCATTGAACGAGGAACCAGCAAGCATATAAAAGTAAGAACTGATGCTCAATTAATTAGAGAGAGATACAAGAGTTACCAGACACAACCGGATGTCACTCAAAGCAGAGCCGCATCCGTAGAGGTACAGGTGGAAGAGGGGCCGACACTCTCTCCCTATCTTCTAGATATGTCAGTGGCAGCGCTTCACTAGAGAGCTATTCTTCTCTTCACTCTTGTGTGTTTGATACAGGTGTTGGGGGCCTCTATTTATACTGGAGAAGGGTGGTTTGCGTTGGAGCAGTGGCCAAGCAACCTCAGGGGCGGTGCCGGCTTGTTCGGCCGAACCCGGGGCGTTCGGCCGAACTGTGGGGGTTTGGCCCGAACCGACCATTTTGCACCGCCTCAAAGCCAATGCACTGGATTGACTCCTGGTGGCGGTGGAATGTCGGTTGCATGTGGGGAACGTCGGCCGAACTGATCCGTTTGGCCGAACTGGGTCCAATGCCATGTTGCCTCCCGATGCACCGCCTCTGTCTTGGGGATGTCCAGGATTGCTTCCATCCAGCGGGGTTTGGTCAGGTTGTGTTTCTATGCCTCGGATTGGTGATGTCATCGATCCGTGTGACTCACCTCATCATTGCTCGGTCATGGTTGATGTGGAATTTGTGCATTGTACCTCCCCTGGACGTGCTTCCCTTCATGGATTGTGCTGCATGTGTATAGGCTAAGGGGGGGTAACTCGGCCGAACCAAGTGGTTCAACCGAATTGGCCAAATTTGTCCCCTTTAGTCCATGTTTGTCAATTATGTGCCTACACATTAGAGAACTACCAAAACTTTTGGAAATGATTAGAGATAAACCCTGTAGCTATGGTGCATCATTCCATTGTATTCATTTTATGCTCGGTTGGAGGTCAGAAATCAGGCCTTAACGACCACCAATAGTATGCATTCAAAGCACCAATTCGGAACGGAAACGAAACGATGCACCGATTCGGGCCAGAAACGAAACGAACGCACCAATTCCATTTTTTTGGACCCAATAGTGATGTTTTGGTCAGTTTCATTACTATACTGAAAACCATGCTAGGTATGCATTACATGCACCGATTCAGGCTAGAAACGAAACGATGTACCGATTCAGGCCTAAAACGAAATGTACGCACCCAATCCACTTTCTTGGATCTAATAGTGATGTTTTGGTTCATATTGGTCAGTTTCGTTACCGATGCCAAAAACGATGCTGGGGTTGCATTTTGCATCGATTCGAGCAGGAAAATGAAACGATGCACCAATTCAGGCAAAAAAAAACGAAACAAACGCAACCAATCCACTTTTTTGGACCCAAAATAGTGATGTTTTGGTTCGTTTTTGTTAGTTTAGTTAATGTGCCGAAATCCATGTTAGGTATCCATTTAATGCACCAATTCGGGTCGGAAACGAAATGATGCACTGATTCGGGCCAAAAACAAAACGAAAGCACCCAATCCACTTTTTTCGACCCCATAATGATGTTTTGGTTTATGTTGGTCAGTTTCGTTACTGAACCAAAAACCATGTCGGGGTTGCATTTATTGCACCGATTCGAGCAGGAAATGAAATGATGCACTGATTTGAGCAGGAAACGAAACAATGCACCGATTAGAGCCAGAAATGAAACGAACGCACCCATCCACTTTTTTGGACCCAATAGTGATGTTTTGGTTCGTTTTGGTCAATTTCATTACTGCGATGAAAACAATGGCAGGTATGCATTTAATGCACCATTTCAGGTCAGAAACGAAACGATGCACTGATTCACGCCAGAAACGAAACTAACGAACCCAATCCACTTTTTTGGATCCAATAGTGATGTTTTGGTTCGTTTTGGTCAGTTTCGTTACTGTGCCAAAAACCATGCCAGGTATGCTTTTAATGCACCAATTTGAAACGAACACTTCCAATCCACTTTTTTAGACCCCATAATGATGTTTTGGTTCGTTTTGGTCAATTTCGTTACTGTGCCAAAAACCATGCCGGGGTTGCAGTTATTGCAACGATTCGAGCAGGAAACGAAACGATGTACAGATTCAGACCACAAACAAAATGAACACACCCAGTCCACTTTTTTGGACCCAATAGTGATGTTTTGGTTTGTTTTGGTCAGTTTCGTTACTCCGCCGAAAACCATGCTGGGTATGCATTTAAAGCACCAGTACGGGACGGAAACAAAATGATACACCGATTTGGGCCAGAAACGAAACGAACGCACCAATTCCACTTTTTTGGACCCAATAGTGATGTTTTGGTCAGTTTCATTACTATACTGAAAACAATGCTAGGTATGCATTACATGCAACGATTCAGGCCAGAAACTAAACGATGCACCGATTCAGGCCTAAAACGAAATGAACGCACCCAATCCACTTTCTTGGATCTAATTGTGATGTTTTGGTTCATATTGGTTAGTTTCGTTACCGATGCCAAAAACGATGCTGGGGTTGCATTTTGCATCGATTCGAGCAGGAAAATGAAATGTTGCACCAATTCAGGCAAAAAATGAAACAAACACAGCCAATCCACTTTTTTGGACCCAAAATAGTGATGTTTTGGTTCGTTTTTGTCAGTTTTGTTAATGTGCCGAAAACCATGTTAGGTATGCATTTAATGCACCAATTTGGGCCGGAAACGAAATGATGCACTGATTCGGGCCAAAAACAAAACGAAAGCACCCAATCCACTTTTTTAGACCCCATAATGATGTTTTGGTTCATTTTGGTCACTTTCGTTACTGTATTGAAAACCATGCCAGGTATGCATTTAAAGCACCAATTCAGAACGGAACCGAAACGATGCACCGATTCGGGCCAGAAACGAAATGAACGCACCCAATCCACTTTTTTGGATCTAATAGTGATGTTTTGGTTCATTTTGATCAGTTTCGTTACTATGCGAAAAACCATGTCAGCTATGCATTTAACGCACAAATTCGGAACGGAAATGAAACGATGCACCGATTCAAGCCAGAAATGAAACGAACGCACCCAATCCACTTTATTAGACCTCATAACGATGTTTTGGTTCATATTGGTCAGTTTCGATACTGTGTCGAAAACGATGTCGTGGTTGCATTTTTCATTGATTCGAGCAAGAAACGAAACGTTGCACCAATTCATGCCAGAAACGAAACGAACGCAGCCAATCCACTTTTTTGGACCCAATAGTGATGTTTTGGTTCGTTTTGGTCAGTTTCATTAATGTGCCGAAAACAATGCTAGGTATGCATTTAATGCACTAATTCGTGCCAGAAACGAAACGATGCACCGATTCGGGCCAAAAAGAAACGAACGCACCCAATCCACTTTTTTAGACCCCATAATGATGTTTTGGTTCGTTTTGGTCAGTTTCGTTACTATGCCAAAAACCATGCAAGGTATGTGTTAGCATTCCTTACGGCCTACAGATAAATCCGCAAGCGGATGGATACCGATGTAGCTTTCACCCGGGAGTATTCCAAGGTATCAATTTCCACAAGGAATGAGAAGTGAACTAATTCTAAACTAGTTGTCCAAGGATGGTGTGATGGAATGGATGACGACGAAGAGGAGGGAGGAAAAGCACCCAGAGGATAGAGAGATGTCTCTAAGCGGGGGAATCTCCGGCAACTCAGGAGGTGGAGAGATGGGAGACGGAGTCTTCTTGTTGTCGATCCTCTGCTGCCTAAGATCCACCCGGACATCCCACTGACCTTTGCAAATCCCTGTGAACATAGAAATGAATTTTCTGATTGGAGATATCCTTTGCTCGGACTGTGCACTGCTGCCAGATCCAAACCGGTCAGACCGGTTTGCCAAACCGGTCAGACCGGTTTGGTCAGGCTGCTGCTAGAAAGGCTGTGGCTGCTCCCCATGCTGCTGCTACTGCTCATCCTCTGCTGCATCAGTGTCTGCTGGGTCTGCTCGTGGAGATGGAAGCCTAATCTTCTTTGGAATGGGCACACGCAGTCGTCCATGAGATGCATCACAACGAAACCTAGTGCGCGTCACCATCTCTATGACCTTCATGATATAAGGTGCATATCCACAAAGGTTCTGAGGATTTTCAGATATGTGCTTTATTTCCTCCCAAATGCAGTCACCCAACCTCATTCTAGCTAGCAAATTCTTGCCAAACAAGGACACTTCTGAAGTGTTGCCGCCTCTGGGGGCAAGTGTCGCTCTAAGCATCCTGTTCAACACCTGATAATATGTGTATAGGCCAGCTACTTTGCCAAAGTTCCCTGTCTCTGTGCTCGGGTACATGAACTTCATGTTCTCAGCTGGAAAAGTTCCATCTAAGTGGCATAGAACTGAGCTATCACCTCTGTGTTCCAGTCCCTTTTGTACCCCATAATGTTGTAGATCTTTCTTGCTTTGCATGTTTCAATAATTTGATCAAAGATCACATTTTCAGCTTTCTCCATGTACTCCCAATCTATCCAATGCTACTCATAGATAATCCTTCCTTTAATCACAGCTGTCTGATAGTAATCCTGCTAAAAAGCTGTGTGAAATCTATAGTCTGTGGCTGTCCTTGGGACTCCTAGAGGGCTCACTCTCCTCTGATCCCTGGCTGTGTTTGTCATTCCCAGCCCCCTGTAATTTACCACTCTCCAAGTAGCAGGAGCGGTTGGCTCTCTAACTCTAGGGAATGGTGGCTCCCCTCCTTCATCATCATTTCCCCCTTCTTCCTCATCTTCTTCCTCTCCCTGACCTGCTGCCATGTCATCATCATCATCATCAGCACCTCTCTCAACACGTCGAGGCTCAAACCGATACACATCATCCTCGTCATCATCGCTCGAAGTGGTCGCATGTTCATCCACTTCCTCAATCTGCTGATTGGCTACCATCTTTGGCCTTCTAGGCCTCAATGACCTGCCACCACCCGCATGTGAGCTGCTGCCAATGGATGGATCTTGGTGACTCTTTTTGATTCTTTCGGCGTGCGTTCCCCTCGGCATCATCCACTATCTTTCCTGGGTTCACAAGATATGGAATACATAGAATAAGTACCAGGACTGAGATTGACATGAGATTGGTTCAATTTGAGAGCATCCAACAAGATTTGGGATAGCTCAGCAAACCGGTCAGACCGGTTTCAGAAACCGGTCAGACCGGTTTCACCCGAGTTGAACCAAATCGAGTTGGGGTCAAACCTAGACAGTTGCAAGGTCAAGATATGAGTGATATACTGCAAGATAAATTATCCCTACACTTTATGGAGGCCAAACATGGTGCAAACGAAGGACTTGTGCTTTCACTGACCGGTTTGCCAAACCGATCAGACCGCTTTTGGCAGTGAAGATGCAAATCCTTGGTTCGCAAAATGTAGCCCACAAAATCCATTGATCTCTTAGGGATAGGTACCTAGACATGCCAGAAGATGTTCTACCAAAGGGATTTGAAAGATATTCATCGAGTGAGTAGATCGGGCGATGGGAAGATTTGAAAACCTTGAGAGCCTTGAGAATGAGAGAAGATGAAGATTTGAATCCAAAACTTGATGGGGATCCAATGCAGCAGCCTTGGAGCACTCCAATCCCAACAAAAAACCACTTTTCCTTGGTTGATTCAAGAAATCACCATGGGAGGTGTTTTTCGCGGTGAAGAACAGAGAGAGAGGAGAGTTTCGTGGTGAAAGGGCATGGAAAGAGGAGAGAGAATCACGGGGAGGTAAAAATCCATGTGGGCCAGCTGTTCTGGCCAAACTGGTCAGACCGGTTTCTCCCAGGCAGCGCTCATGTAGCGACATGAGGGGGTCAATGGCGTCCGGTGATGGTCTTGATCTCCAAATTCTCATGGTTGTCCTCATATGAGAAAAATATTTCCAAAAGATCCACTTTCTCTTGTTTCTTCCAAGAGAGATGAGAAAGGATGGATGAGTAGATAAAGATTTTATGGACTTGAGAAAATCTCTCTATTTGTGACTAGCTATCAATCAAGCAAAGTTAAATATAGTCACAAATAGATCAACAATGGTCAAAAGACCAAAACTCAAATATTTTCAAATCGGCACACAACCTATCATGCTAGTTGGATTTTTCAAAATCTATCTTATGTCACACAATGACATACACATATATTGAGTTATTGGACCAAATTAGCATATTTAGCTCATACCACTTGCATTTGAAGAGCACTTGACGACAAGTGAATATTGAAAGGTGTGAACCAAATATCTAATAGGTACCTGTTGGCACTCCTTACGGCCTACAGATAAATCCGCAAGCGGACGGATACCGATGTAGCTAAATAATAATACCTATGACATATAATTTTTGAAGAATGGTGTCTATAATACAAACTAAAAGAGTGGCAAAATAAAAATGAGTATGATTACCTCAATAATTGTTTCAATCCCTTGAAAAGAAAGTCCTTGGAGCATTTCTTGATGCAGAATCATTACGAGCAATATCAATATCAATGTTTTCCAAGATATCCTTCTCAGTATTGCAAATAGCCAAGCCATTCAATCTTTGTTGTAACATAGTTGATCTCAAGCAATTTTTTCAGTAGTTTCAAGTTTTAGAAACTTCATTCAGTTGAGATAACAGACTTCCAATATGCAATAGACACATTTTTGGATAGTAGTCTACATTTGTAACAAACTAAAGAATCTCAAGCGCTAACATGAAACCATCTGGTAAAGTTACTTACAGTACTTTTAATTCAAGTACTTTTAATTCAGAGAAAAAATAATCTAGATCAACCTTAATGAATTATCATGAGGAAAAACTTCTGCAAAAGTAGTGCAATGTTTTGTAGATCATTATCATCCAAAGACTTCAAATCTTCCGAGATGAATAGGAAACCAAACACCTTTTGACAGGCGGGACGCTCACCTCTCCTCTCTCCCTATTTCTACTGAGTGGCAGAACCTAGCGACGCCTACTCTTCTTCTTCTCTTGGGTTGTGTTTGATACAAGGTGTATGCCACTGCTTATATAGGTGTCCTAATGCGGTTTGGAGTGGAGTAACCGCCAAGGGATCCAGGGGATATTCCCTGTTGATTCGGGCGAAGAGACCGGGCTCGGCCGAACAGGTCGTTTCGGCTGAACCCCTGGATCCACCGCCTTGGCTCTGGACGGCCGACTCAAGCCCCTACGGCCTGGATTGCTCCCTGGGAGTCGGTTTCCAGCCGGGGTCGGTCCGGCCGAAGGCCAGAATTTGGCCAAACTGGGCCGAAGGCCCAGGCCTAACCCTGCTGCACCGCCTTATCCTTTGGACCTCCTGGGCTGGGTTCTGGTGCTTGGGTTTGAGTTGATTCGGCCCAGGATGACGTGTCGGTGCTCCGGGATGTGTTGGCGGTCGTCCACGTGTCGTGTGTTGTCGTTTGGTTGACGTGGACGACTCCTGCTGGCCAACCGGCCGAACGTGTCGTTCGGCCGAATTGGTCATTTCCGACCCCTATAGCACGTATTTCGCAATGTTGTACCTTTACAAGCGACACTCACCAAAACTCGTGGAACTCCATTAGAAATAAAACCTAAGGACATGGAATGTTGCATAGTTTCTCATTTATTCCCACGTATTGGTGGTCGAATTTGGGTTGTAACGACCGCCAACAAGCTCCCCCAAGCTTGGCTCTTTGCTCGTCCTCGAGCAAAGATAAAACGTAGGCTCGGTGGATCAGGAGTTGCTACAATGTCATTTTTCTTGCAGGTAACTTTATAAACAACTAGTACTCAAATTTTACTTCAATCACTTAGCAAAGTATTAATTCACCATTTTACCTATGGGGCTTATAGCAAATTCCTTATCTTGGGCGATTGAAAGGATGAACAGTTTAACTTAGTTTTATTCCATTCTACTCTTTTCAGGATCCTATCTCGGAGTTTTCACCCCTTTTGTGAAAAGATAAGTTGTTCCTCATTGGTTCACTCAATCGCTCAAGTGTATTTGAATCCTCACCAAAGGCTTTGCCTTCTTTTTATCCTAACATCTAATTTGGCTTTTTGTGTGGCTCAGGGACAAAGGATGAAGGCATACAAGCATCTTATATTTTGCTAAGTCAAAGACCGGACCTTAGGAGAATCAAATCTCACTCTTAGATCGAGAAGTGCAAGTGTGTGAAATATGCGGAGTGGAATATGTGGAGTGGAATTTGGCAGAATTTCATGGAATGATTCTTCCTCTCCTTGATTTATTTTTCGAGAGCATGGGCTATCTTTTATTCATATTTTTGCCATGCCTTTTGGCATGCTTTTCTTTTTCTCATTTTTTTTTGCCATGCCAATTGGCATGCTTTTCTTTTTCTTTTTGCATAGTCCATGCCTCTTCTTCAAAGATATTTGGAGAGGGAATCAGAGAACATGAAGTTTATTTTTGTGGAATGAATGATGGCATGGTTTTGCTATCTCCCAGTGTAGGAATTGCAAGTGAGAGGTGGAGTGTATGTGAATCTCGATCTTAGAAGCATGAAAGATTCCTCACTAAGGTCACAACAATTTGACAAAGCTCACTAAGAGGAAGGAAGTATTTTCAATTGAATGACCAAAGTGCTGAGTAATTCGGATCGTACCTGATGGGGGTCCTCCCCCAAGCTTGGACTCTTCACTGGTAGGGATTCAACCTTGAAAGGTACTGAGTTAGCTGGTCGGCCTGCTCGTTCTCGTCCTGTTCCTCCACTGTGTCATGCTTGTACTCATGTATCTTTCTGTTAAACAGGGCAATCTCCGGTTGGCTCAAATGCACCAATCGGAGCGACAATTTTATTCTTTTTGCATTCAACTCTAATTTTATTTATTCATCAAGCTAATGTTGGAAACAGAATGTGTTGGAAGGGAAATAATTATAGCACCTCCTAAACAATGATCTGAGCAAAGGGAAATTGAATTGGGAAATAAATTGAAACTAATGGTGCTCTACAGGATACAACCACATGAAATCTGCTCTATAGATGGATCATAAAGGTCTAGATGTTACGTGGCTTTGGCGAGCCTCTCTGATTTGGCTGTGAATGCTTGGTACAGGACATTGTTCTTGTCCATCTGCCAAGGCTCACCTTCAGTGACCTTCTCATCCCGGTTGCTCAACTTCTGGCTGGTTTGTGCCAGTTCTTTTTCAGGCTCTTCAACCATGGGTTTCTCTTCTCCCTCCTCCATGGAGATGTAGTTAGTGGACTTGTCATACTTATGGAGAGGGAGCCCTTGGGTGAGGAAAGGTCTTTGGACAAGGATTGGGTGGTAATGGTGGCTGGGAAATGTGAACACTTGGTCATGTTCGGGAAAGTGATGGAGGATGGTTTCTGACTTGAGATCGACAAGCAGTTTTCCCAACATTTCCTAGTGACTTTCGAGACAAGATGGGATAGAGATAGGATCTAGGGTCCAAATGGATGCTCAAGGGGTAAAAACAGGGGTCCTTCAGTCTAACCAGCATGGTTCGGCCGAATTGTCCTAGTTTGCCCAACCAGAGTGGTCTAGTATGCCTAGAGTGCATCAGTGAGCCTATCTCTCTACTGCACACCCATCTCATTGACGATTTTGCAGAATGTTCTTGATGTGAGTGCTGATGTTCTACTTGACCAGGATGTTCAGCTTGACCACTAGCTTGGGGGTGTTAAGGTGTGGCTCTAAAATGCGGCTCCCCCAAGCTTAGATATTTCCGGGAGTCAATGAGATTGGAGCCCCTATGACTAGCCCAGGGACGCCAAAGCGAGGAAAGATGTTTTCATGGGTCATTTGCTCAGCATGCCTAGTGGCTGTGGATCGATAGGGCTTGGCTTCTACCCAGTTAGAGACGCTATCTACGGCTACCAGAATAAACTCGTAGTTCTCTGAGTTAGGGAAAGGACCCATGGGGTCTATTCCCTTACATCAAAGATTTCTACTGAAGATTACTGGTGAGTGGCTTTGCGTCTCCTTCCCGTGTTTCTGGCAGTGTGGGCATCTCTTGCTAAATTTCTTAGCAGCTCCATATTGCCAATCCTTTATTCTGAACACTCTATAATGTCCTTCACAAGGTGTTGCATGATATCTCTCCCAGGTTTTATGTGCCTCAGGTGCAGGCATGCATCGTCTGAGTCCAGTTTTATTCCACCCTACTCTTTTCAGGATCCTATCTCGGAGTTTTCACCCTTTTGTGAAAAGATAAATTGTTCCTCATTGGCTCACTCAATAGCTCAAGTGTATTTGAATCCTTACCAAAGGCTTAGATTCTAAGCCAAGGAGGAATAGAATTTGTCAGG
>OAMR01000773.1:124965-226265 GCA_900205405.1 Echinochloa crus-galli | reverse complement strand
CAAAATTAATTGCACCTATAATTTCTGAAAATGGGAGCAAAGGTAATAAAAAATGTGATACCCTCACACAAGTTGAGAATTCTTTTGATGAGCCAAATTTGTCCACTGATCATGCTAATGTAGAGCAACTTTTAGTGGAATCTTTCAATGTTTCTCCTTTGTCAAAATATGAATTTCTTGCTGCTCCTTGTGACAAAGAAGAGTTGTGTGAAATTGATTCATTTATTCATATGCCACCACTAGTCCATGTTAATTATGCACATACTAGGGAGCCACACACTTGTGCTGAAAATAAAGTGTTCATTCCAATTCCTAGTGCACCTGATGAACTGAAATTATTGTCTTCTTTAAACACTTTAGGTTATGTTGAGTTTGATACTTTATGTGCTCTTAGTAGTTTGGAAGAGAAATTTAGATGTGCTGAGTTGCCATGGTTGTCTACTTATACATATCATTTTATTGACAAATATAACAACAATGGACAGTATTTAATACATCGAGTTTATATTTGTACAAATCTAGACTCTCCTTTTGATGTACAAGATTGTGATCAACTAGATTGCCCCTCTAGTTTTACTATAACGAATCGGGTTCGTTCACAAGAAGGAGAGCATTGTTGGCTGCTACCTATGTGTGCTAGTGCTGATTTTTCTAGCATTGAACAGATACTAGCAGTTATGCAACCATATATTCATGTATTGCGTTTTGTTAGTGCTAATCTTTTGCAGTATAGTGTTGAAAAAGATCGTTTGCATTTCGATCAAGGAGCCTACGTATTTGCCGACAACTCTATAGGAGAAGATATTTTGGGAGATTGGAAATATGGTCATGTCACTCCCCACAATATTCTCAGTTCCCATATTTTTAGCAACCTCGTGTTCCTTCGTGTTGTGCAGGGTCATCTTAGAACACAGACGACGCCGAGGATGACTTTTCGTCAAGAATAGGAGAATGATGAGGACATGACATCCATGCATACGACCATGCTTAGGGGATGGTATGGAGTTGGAGAAGACCAGCAAGGGTGTCCAAGCCAAGAAGGAGGCCCCAAGTTTATCTGGTTCGAGACGACAAGGTGGAGGCCCAAAACTAATCAAGTTTGAGTCCACTTCGGAGTCCAGGAGCAGCATGCACTAAAATCATCGCCCAGGTCGCATAAGAGCTCGGTTTTTGACGTTCTACATATGCATGGAAAGCTAAGGAGATAAGCTTTCCAATGGCACCAGTCCCATATCAAAATTACCTATAAGACAACAGAAATCACGAAAACAATATAACATCAAGAATCTGTCAAAGGTGTTGCGCCATCGTATTTTGGGCCATTAGGCCATGTATTGTTTTAGAGCCCATAGTGGGGCGGCCCCTCCAACCCTAGAAAACCCCTTTATGCTATATAAACTAAGTAGCCATTGTCGTTTAGACTCAGGTTTTGCTTAGATTAATCTGTCGAGTACAGTTTTGCCGTCATCGATTTGTAGAACCCCAACTTTCGTGCTTAATCATACATATGCATTTTGTCACATCCTTTTGAGAGCTGCATTCTTTCAAGTTCTTGCTTGTGTTCTTTGTTTCGCAAGTTGGGATTAGCCTTCTTGGTGAGGTCAACCGGGTTGTGACACGGTTAATAACCAGAGGAGTCATGGTGCTGAGATTGTAGGGTTCGAGTTTGCTGACATTAAGCTAGATCGGTGTGCTGCGCTCTGTCCAAAACAACTGTCCAAAACAAGTTATACTTACCTGACGGGAGATCGGGAACCCTAGTTCACATCAAGGAAAGACCCAATCTCCCTAAAAGACTAGTCCGACAAGGGAAGGGTGACTCTCCCCTTTAAGGTGGGATAATTCAGACATGCACGGCTGTCGCTTACACTGTTGTGCGCCTGGCCAAACCGTGCTCCCGCTGAGCCACGACTGCCACCTAAACTATCGTGCGCCTGGCCAAACAACCTGCACGGCTGCCGCCGACACTGTATTGCGCTTGGCCAAATCGTGCCCAAGAATGTCCTCATCATTTCCACCCCCTTAAACGAAGGCCCAGCTTTGATACCAAATAATGCATCCGGCCTAGGCGTGAGGTTGGCCGAGGCCCAACAAATTAAGGTTGCCCGGCCCCCAACAGTTCGTAGGCACACCCACTCAAGGAAAGGCCCAATCTCCCTAAAAGACTAGTCTGATAGGGAAAGGGTGACTCTCCCTGTTAAGGTGGCTTCCTCCTCCTTCGCTAAGCAAGGTGGGATAATTAGGACGTGCACGGCTGCCGCCTACACTATCATGCGCCTGGCCAAACCGCCTATACGGCTGCCACCTACACTATCATGCGCCTGGCCAAACCGCCTATACGGCTGCCGCCTACACTGTTGTGCGCCTAGTCAAACCGTGCTCCCGCTGAGCCACGGCTGCTGCCTACACTGTCATGCGCCTGGCCAAACCGCCTGCACGGCTGCCGCCTACACTGTTGTGCGCCTGGCCAATTCGTGCCCAAGGATGTCCTCATCAACTGATGCTTCAGATTGTTTAATGTGCTTTCGATGCTGTATAAATGGATGGCCCTGTGATGTTGTATGATTGATGGCCCTATGATGTTGTATGTGATGTTAAACATGTGTGTATTGTGATGTTGCATGGATATGATCAAAGACATGGATTTGAAACCCACACCGGAGACGCAGAATAAGAAGATGCATCCCTGGAAACCCACATCAGAGATGCGGAATAAAAGAAGGCACATCTCTGGAACCCCACATCTCCAATATATGGTTCTGAGACGCATTGCACAAAACACATCACTTTAGCTCTTTTTAGTGATGTTTACAAGATCCTGCATCTCTAAATTGAGTCATCGGGGATGTGGGTATGTAACACCGCGTCTCTGATGAGAGATATCAGAGACGGGGATTTCCGTGTCACCAATCTTATCCAGATCATAGGCGCAAATTTAGAGACTTGAATTTTTACCGTCACTAATTTGAATCTAGACCCGTCTCTAATATCTATTTTTGACGTAGTGAATTGGACTGATTTGTAGAATCATACATATCGAAATGGTAAGTTCTAAATTATTCTAACCTACCTAGCTTCTCGAGGTGGACCGGTTAGAGCGTTGAACTCCGAAAGTCGTTGAAACTTCCGTCTCGACCCGGGTTCAAAGCACGACACCTTTTTAGAACAAAGCCCGGGTGGAGTCTCCTGCCGTGGTCGAGTTTTTTTTTAAAATTGTTCTAACCTATTGAAAAATCTTCTGCAAATTCGACAAACTTGTATTCTATGTCGGATCAATCATCATTGATGTCCGGGTTCTTCTGTGCTTCTTGGGTAGAAATTAGGGGAATATTTTTTTTGATGGAAACTGTGGGGCAGTTCCCCACACAACTTAATTAAAGAAAACAAGTTACATGGATACTTACAGAGGGGATTAGTGGAAATTGAAAACTGATTCTAACTATTGAGTAACTAGAAGTCTATGTTTTTTTTGACCCGAAGAAGTTGAAGGAGAACTTGATCTCTGAACATCAAAGACCATTTCCAAATGCTTACACTACCCCTATCAAAGATCCGTTGATTCCACATTTTCCAAAGTTCCCAAGCGGTAATGACGAAGATCTCCATAAAGAAAGGTAATCCAGAGACTTGATAAGCACTTATAATCTTCTCATGTATGTGAGTATTGTCATTATAGAAAATGTTGAGCTTGTTCCATCAGGCTGTTGAGAAGGTACACCCAAAGAATAAGTGGTGTCGATCTTCTTCAATTCCTTCTTGGAAGAGGACAAAGGATGTGCCATACTCTTTAACATGTTCCTGGTGTTTAAACGATCCACCAAAACAAGTCACATTATTTATTCTTTAGTATTTCTGAATTGTCTACATATGCTTCAACATGTCTCTCTTAAAGTCTACATGTCTTACTTTGGCAGGTTCCTCCAAGAGAATCCGGAGTATGTTGCACAGGGTGTAACTTTGGCTCAGTTTTCGTTCCAGATACCTAGACCTTTGCGGCAGGACTATGTCAAAAAGAAACCGAAGTTGGTAAATCCAAGTGATGAAGCAAGTACAATTACATCCAAGTCTTTTCAACCAGAAGAAGGTTCGTAATTGTGTATGGACAGACTAATAATAACTTGGCAATATAATGCATGGCTATTAATTCTTAGTTAAAGTTCTCGATATTAAATCATTAATAATATATGGCTACAAACATACGGATTATGGGCAGACTTTTTTTTTTTGTGGGGGGGGGGGGGGGTGGCACTTATATTGTGAAAAACTTCGGAGTCCAGAATTGCTGGTAATACTAGGACATGTAATCTGATGAGGACATCACCAGCTTAGATATGACCATATTAATGTCTTGTAAACAAAAGGTGAATCAATCCTATATCATGATTATTGTTGCTACATTCGATGAATTGATGCTGCAGCATGATGTATGTTCATTGTCATTTTCAGAAATACATACGTGGATTGAAAAGAGTGCTAGACACACATGAAAGGCATGGAGGACCAAAGAAGATGATTGGGGACCAAGTCCAAGTGTTCCTTACATCCTCCACCAGGCCACCACGTCGATTTGGGCCCAAAGATGGAAAGACATCAAGTCCAACACGTTTTGGAGGCTCGATTCGGACTGCAGAAAAGCATCGACTTGTGATGGACGCCATGGTCACATACGGACTCCGTTTTGGGCGTTCAAGTACTTCCTGGAAAGCTTATCAAGTCTTCTTTCCAACGGATCTGACCTCACCTCCATATATGTTCGGAGTCGGCCACAATAGTCATATTTGTATCGAGACATTTTCAGCTCATGTTGTTGCGTCATCGTCTTTTGGGCCGTTGGCCCATCTATCGTGTCGGAGCCCATGGGGGCGCATCCTATGGTTGGAGCACGACCCCCACCACGTCCTGGTCGTGCCCCTCCCCTCTCATATACCTCATAGCCGCCACAAATAGATTGGGTTTTGTTTAGATCAAGTTTAGCCTTTGCTACTTGCTTATAAGCACGCTTATAAGCGCGCGTGCTGGTCCAGCCGTCCGTCTTCGAGTCTTCGGAACCCCACTTCGTTTGTGATTGAGTTTGAGATTAAACACTTCATTCCTATCTAGTAAATTCAGTCCCTGTTCTACTTGTTCTTCGATTGCTCGCAGGAATTACCCTAGTGGTTTGGTTGATCGTGCTCCACAAGATCGCGGCGACCGTTGGATTTGGTGTATCGATTGCTAAGGCGCACCGTCCGACGGTTGTAGTCAGGCCGTGAACGTCTCTCCGGTCTAAATCGAAGTTATCTCTCTCTCATCAAGAGATCGGGCGCAAACCCTAGCGATAAATTAACCCGTTGTAGTCAGGTGATAGATTCATGTCCTGTCATCCTAACCCAGTGGAATAACCCGTTTAATTCAGGAACTAAACTCTAGTCCCATATAAAAATGCTAATTAAAAGTATTAAATGTAGGTTAATTAAAAACCCATTACATAATTGAGGACTAATTCGCGAGATTAATCTATTAAGCCTAATTAATACATGATTTAACAATGTAGTAGTACAGTAAACATGTGCTAATGATAAATAAATTTGGCTTAAAAGTTTCGTCTCACGAATTAGATATCATTCATGTAATTAGTTTTATAATTAACATATATTTAATACTTCTAATTATCATCCGTATAAGTTTCATCTCACGAATTAAATCTCATTCATGTAATTAGTTTTATAATTAACATATATTTAATACTTCTAATTAGCATCCCTATATTCGAGGTGACGTGAGCTAAACTTTTCCTCTAATCAAACGCCCCCAATTGTTATCACTGACACACGGAACTGATAAAATCATAAACAATCGTCAAGAAACTGATAAAATCATAAACAATCCTCAAGATAGCACATGAACAGCCCAGATACGGACATTCAGAAACTTCCACAATGAAAACCACTTCCCACCTAATTCAATTATTCCAATACCCACTGTAATGATGGAGCAAGAGTGAATGGATAGCACATGCAACAACTCCAGTAGGAATAGACTGCATAACAAACTAAAATAATACTGCATAACTCTAGTAGGACATTTTTGTTAAATAAGGTTAACAAAATCACTTGAATTCTTTGTAACGTTGATTATATAATTATGAGATATACTGCAGTACCATGTAACTTCCAGAATGTAAATGGTATGAATCCTAATATACACATCTAACTTTTGATTCAGGAACACTGATCAAACTGCATATGCTCCAGCAAGTTCACGCAACAAAGAAAAAAAACAGATAAAAGTAGATGTTCCCTCCACACCACTTGTGACTACAATGCTCCGCTTTCTACCAACACTTCTCGCCCAAGGTTCTCTATAATATGATGTCTGAAGCCTGATCACATTTTAAGTAGAGCAGCATGCCCTCTTTGTATTTCCTGCAGTGTTGTCAATGCTAATGGTCTTGCCCTGGGAAGGCAGTGGAGCTGCTGCAGCTGCCGCTTCTTTGGCAGCCAGTGCTTTCCTGTTGACAATGCCATAGACCTCCGAGATGATAGTCTGGAAGGCTTCCTCCACGTTTACAGCCTCCATAGCTGATGTTTCTAGGAAGAATAAGCCTTCCTTTTCTGCCATCGCTTTGCCTTCATCCTCAGAAACAGCTCTTAAGTGTGTCAGGTCAGATTTGTTACCGACCATCATGATCACAATGCTGGAGTCAGCATGGTCGCGGAGCTCACGAAGCCATCTGTGAACATTGTCGAAGCTCTGCCTCTTTGTGATGTCATACACAAGTAGGGCTCCCACAGCACCACGGTAGTAGGCACTTGTAATGGCACGGTACCTCTCCTGCCCCGCTGTGTCCCAGATCTGAGCCTTTATTGTTTTGCCCTCCATCTGCCAAAGAAGACTAAACATAATCAGGCATAGAAGATATAGTTGCAACAATAAATTCATGCTCACAACAAGAAGAGGCAACCACATGGTGTCAGGACATTTTTCATATCAAAGGAATCAAAATTGTGAAGAAACCAAAGGGAGAAACAGGGCCAGCCTAATTTATCAGCAGGAAAATCTTAAGATGACAATTTGGTTTCACGAAACACTCAAGGACAGACAGGATACCACATACAGACCAGCTGGCGCATCAATCTACATCAACCAACTAATTGATGTGATTAAGGACAATAAAGCCAATCTAAGCCACCAAAATTATTTCGCTACGACACAGCAAAATTCCATGGTAACACCTAGTGTTATGTACCGAATAATTACCAGGAGATGGGGGAAAATAAAATCGACGCAACAATGCATTCGCTACTTGTGAACAGACGATTTGCCAATAATCCCTCCACGAAGTTTTGACGCACCATTTCAATGTCCCGAAAAAGAACAGGCCTCGCGCATGACGAAACGGGCGCGGATCGCTACCACACGCAATCTTGGCGACATCATTCCCTCCACGGAGGCCATCGAGATCTGGTGCGTTCAGATCGAGACGAAGACATCCACAGGCGCAACTACAGGGCAAATGGGGGAAGGAATGGCGGCGGACCTGCAGGGACTTGGTGGCAAACTCGACGCCGATGGTGGACTTGGAGTCGAGGGAGAAGTGGTTGCGCGTGAAGCGAGAGAGGATGCGTGCTCGTGCGAGCCGCGCGCTAGGGCGCCTGCGCCCCGCCCCGTCGGTGAGGGCGACGGGTACGTGTTCCTGGTGTCCTCAGGTGCGCTCGGCGCCCCCACGGCCGTGTCGCTGGTGTGCGTGAGGACCGGTCTGGGGGCGCCCCAGCTCCGCTGCAAGCTCTAGGTGGAGGTCGAGGGCAACAAGGAGAACCTGGCGCTGGTCACGTCCATGGTGGCCAGCAGCGACCTCGCCTTGACCACCAAGGGCCAGGATTGCACCTTGGGGTCGGTTTGGAGCAGTGGGGGCGGTTCGGCCGAAGCCTGTAGTTCGGCCGAACTGGACTGGAGGCCCAGGACCGCTCCCCTGCACCGCCTTTGCTCCCTAGACTTCGTGGGTGACTTGATCCAGGCGGCCTTCGTGTTGGTTCGGCCCAGAAGTGGCGTGGCAGTTGTCCAAGTGTCGTGAACGGTCGTCGCTCGGTCATGAGTGACGTGGATGATCCCCGGTTGTGCTTCACGTCGTGTGCGGCTAAAGGGGCCAATAATCCCTCCACGAAGTTTTGACGCACCATTTCAATGTCCCGAAAAAGAACAGGCCTCGCGCATGACGAAACGGGCGCGGATCGCTACCACACGCAATCTTGGCGACATCATTCCCTCCACGGAGGCCATCGAGATCTGGTGCGTTCAGATCGAGACGAAGACATCCACAGGCGCAACTACAGGGCAAATGGGGGAAGGAATGGCGGCGGACCTGCAGGGACTTGGTGGCAAACTCGACGCCGATGGTGGACTTGGAGTCGAGGGAGAAGTGGTTGCGCGTGAAGCGAGAGAGGATGTTGGACTTGCCGACGCCGCTGTCCCCGATGAGCACCATCTTGAAAAGGTATGAGTACTCGTGATCCACCCACCCGCCCATCTCTCTCGCTCGCTCGCTCGTCCAGGAGATGAGATCTCTTCTCGGTGGTGAGGAGGTCTTGAGGGAGGAGACGGCGGCCAAGAAAGGAAGAGGTGATTCGTCAAGGAAGAAGGGACGGGAAAGTAGGGAGGAGTGGTGGTCCGGCCTTACGCTGGTGGGTGGTGGTGGGAGAGCACTCGCCCAACAAACCAAACCCTCCCAAAGGAAATTGAGAGCCCAACCTCGCTTCGATTGCTCTGGTTCCAGGAACAGGGAGGAATGGTTTCTCGACCTGGGCCTTGGGTGGGTTGTGAAAAAAAAAATCCTTTACCTACGTGCCACTGTGAAAGATGGCGGTGACCTGTGTCACTAAAAGGTTGGGTCGCACCTGAATACCATCCACCCAACTTTCTTTTACCTACGGACCATTCCGTTCATGTTCTGTTAGTTTAGAGGCTCTTACATGTGGGTCCTACCTATTAAAATGACCCTTCTACCCCTGTGAGAAATTGTAGATAGCTGGGAGGACAACGAGAAGAGATAGAGGATTCCTATGGACTTTATCTGTCTATGTCACTCGGGCTTAGAGATACAGCGACTAAAGAGCCAGCACTGGAAGGTCTGGGTTAACTCTAATGTCTTAGCATCGGGACAATGGACACCAGTGACACGGAGAAAGGGATGAGAAGGGGTGCCACCAGATCCACACTGGGGGATCCTACAGGCCGAGACTAATAAGTTAGATTACAAAGACCGTATAGGGCTGTCACCACCTAACGGCTACCACACGTTCGTTGAATCGGGGGCAAACCAAGGCCACTAACTAGTCTGGGTACCACACCCACACTAACCAACGACTACTTATTTCACTAGCAAAAGCAAGCAACCCGCCAATACCCCCAGTGACAGTTCACCGACAAATATTGAGCTAAGTCGAAGAACCAACTAAGACAAAGACTTAAACAAGAACTAGAAGCACTAGAACTAGAACCGACTATAGTCTAACCACGATATAGATGCAACTAGAATAAAGTAGAAGCAAGCTATAAATGACAAAGGCAAGATGATAAAGATAATAATATTGATAACTCAAGTCTTGCAAAAGGAAAAAGGAAAAGATACAAGAGCTTATACCAGAGCTTCTGAAGACGACTCCGGAACCTCCGAGGCAAAGCTCGACTCGACTCTAACTCCCAACTAAACTATCCTAACTCTACTAGAGAGAAGTGGAAATGAGAGCTCCTTGGCTTGGTGTGTGTTCAAACCAGTGAAGTGACACATCTATTTATAGCTTGGAGTGGCGGCTGAGCTTTGGTAACCACCAAGGCAGCTAGGGGGAAGAATCCACTAATTCGGCCGAAGATCCTGGTTCGGCCGAACTGCCCGATTCGGCCAAACCAGTGGATCAACTGCCTTTGGCTCCAAGGGCTGAGATTTCTTCTGGGGAGGCGGTTGTGCAATTTGGGGCGGTTCGGCCGAAGCCTCCAGTTCGGTCAAACTGGGCTGGAGGCCCAGGCCTGCCCCCTTAGACTGCCTTTGCTCCCTAGACTTCGTGGGTGACTTGATCCAGGCGGCCTTCGTGTTGGTTCGGCCCAGAAGTGGCGTGGCAGTTGTCCAAGTGTCGTGAACGGTCGTCGCTCGGTCATGAGTGACGTGGATGATCCCCGGTTGTGCTTCACGTCGTGTGCGGCTAAAGGGGGTAACCGGCCGAAAGGAGTCGTTCGGCCGAATCGGTCAATTCTGACCCCTATAGCACGTATTTCTCGTTGTTGTACCTGCACAAGTGTAACTCACCAAAACTCATGGAACTCTGTTAGAAATAATACATAAGTACATGGAATATCACATATATCCTCTTTTATTCCCGAGTATTGGTGGTCGAAAACGTGCCGTAACGACCGCCAACAAGCTCCCCCAAGCTTAGACCTTTGCTCGTCCTCGAGCAAAGATAAAGACTTAGGCTCAATGGATCAGGAGTTGCTACAATGTCAATTCTCTTACAGGTAACTTTATAAACAACTAGTACTCGAAAATACTCGAATTATTGGCAAAGTTTTAACTCACCATTTTACCTATGGGGCTTATAGCAATCTCCTTGTCTTGGGTGGTTGAAAGGTTGAACAGCTTAACTCGGTTTTTATTCCACTCCTACTCTTTTCAGGATCCCATCTCGGAGTTTCCACAATTTTTGAAGATTTTAAATTTTGTTCCTCAATTGGTACACTCGATCGCTCAAGTGGTGTTTGTATCCTCATCAAAGGCGTGTGCCTTCTTTCATCCTAAAATCTAACAAAGCTTTTGTGTGGCTTAGGGACAAAGGATGAAGGCCTACTTGCATCTTATATTTTGCTAAGTCAAAGATCGGATCTTTGGGGAACCAAATCACACCTTTAGATCATGAAGTGCAAGTGTGTGGAATATGTGGAGCGGACTGTGGAATGTGGTGGAACTCCTTGGGATGATTCTTCCTCTCCCTGACTTATTTTCGAGAACATGGGCTATCTCTTTTCGCTCATATTTTTGCCATGCCACTTGGCATGCTTTTCTTATTTCTTATTTTTGCCATGCTCTTTGGCATGCTTTTCTTATTTCTTATTTTTGCCATGCTCTTTGGCATGCTTTTCTTTTTGTCATGCTCTTTTGCATGCTTTTCTTTTTGCATAGCCCATGTCTCTATTCAAGGATATTTGGAGAGGAGATCATATAACATGGAGCATTTATTTTGTGGATGAATTATGGCAATATTTGCTAACTCCCAGTGTAGGAATTGCAAGTGAGAGTGGTGTGTACGTGAATCTCGATCTTAGAAGCATGAAGGTTTCACCCAAAGGTCACAACAATTTAACAAAGCTCACTAAGACAACAAGCAGCATATGAGTAAAAAAATTTTTGACTAAGCTTAGCATATGACTTTGGTAGGTATTTTTGACCAATGAGGAACTTTATTTTATTTTTGAAAGCAAAAGACATCCGAGATATTCAGCGTACTAAGAGCAAAAGCAAGAACTCAACCAAATCTCACTATATCATTCCTCACAACAACTTAGACTTGGAACAAAGCATGTGCTCTCACGAGGTTTTCAGGTTCATTTTACTCATGCCAAATAACTCAAGTACTATAAAGCGACTAGTTGAAAACAAGGCACTTACAAGATTAATGACAAAGCAACTATTCATCATTTCCAAGGTGAGAGGCATATGATTCATTCCATGCATAGTTGGGAGTTATTTTATTCAAGGGAAATATTTTTGGTGTTTTCATTTTAAGGTGGAAGTAAAATAGAAAGGGAAATGGCAAATGTAAGATCAAAGTGCTGAAGGGACATCAAACATACCTGATGGGGGTCCTCCCCAAGCTTGGATTCTTCACTAGTAGGGTTGAAACTTCGAAAACGAACACCCTCCCTTCCAGATGTGAGAGTTGAAAGAAATTCGAGGGGGAGGAGATACGAACCTTGTTCGTCGACACGCCAAAAGTTGCCCCAGCCAACGGCTTTGAAGACTTCTGGGAACTCTTCATCCATACCCGTTCTTATGAGAAGGTCCTACTCATAGACACGGGTATGCTCAAACTCCTTCAGGCGTAGCATGTTGAAGACGTTCCGCTCCCGGTCCGTCCGGAGAATGATGTCACTCTCGTTCAGGAGCTGCCGGGTTGGTTGCGAGGCAAAGCCTCTCCCCAAGTCGGCTGCCCCTGACTTGTCCACATCCCTCCAGCTTGAACCGCGGGACGGGGCTGGGGAGCTCCCAGCATCGTCCGAGCGTTTGCTCAGCCGGGCGGAGCGACGGAACGCGGATTAGGGCTTCGACATGCTTCCTGCAAAAGATTAGCGCAACGACTACCCAAAGGACTGAATATATGGGGTTAGAACCGGTAAATCAAGTCGTTCGAGAGAGTTAGTCGTTCTTGCGGGGATGAAAACCTCCACAAAAGATTAGTCGTTCTTGTGGGTGTCGGAAACCACTACAAACACGTCCAGAAATTCAGCACTAGGATCAAAGCAAAGACAAAATATTTTTGTGTTTTTCTAATGATGCAAGAGAACCAACTTGAGCAAGAACTTTGGGAAGAACTTGAGCAAGAACTAGAGCAAAGACTTGAGAGAGAGAGGGAGTGCTTCTGGAGAAAATTTTAGTGCACAAGTGTGTGTGATGAAGCCCTCATGCATGCCCTCTATTTATATGCAGAGGGGGGCAGCAGGGCCAGTTCGGCCGAACAGAATGGTTTGGCCGAACCAGGCCTGGGTGCCTGAGTGCCCCATGTGCTGCACCCACCTCTTGCCTCCCACCAGCACAAAATGTTTTTCATAGGTCCGACACTAGGTCATGGGGTTTTTTGGTGGATTTTGGTAGGTAAGATGCAAATTTGACATGACCAAAGTGGAAGTTAGTGGAGTTACCCCCATGCTACCATGTTTGTGATAATTGATGAGTGTGCAGCCATGTTGAGTGGGGTAGACTTGTTTTGTGCTGGATGGTGATGGTGGTAAATAAGTGGAGATGTTCTAGAAGGGGTAAAAGTAATAAAAATTACAAATTTTACCCACTTCAAACCAATTTCAGCATATGGTCCATTTATTTTTACCATGCTTGAAATTTTTCTACTATCTTTCAAATTAATTACACAAGTGGTTCATTTATTTTGGAAGGGAAACATGCAAATGCAATGATGAATTGAAATTTAAAAATGGAAAGGGAAACATGAGATACATACCGGTTTTTCTCGCGGCGAGAGCTCGAGTTTTGAGTCCACGAGCGGGACTCCTCCGTCTCTTCAGTGTTTTTTGTCATCGTCCGGTCCCAGAGTGGATGGTTCAGATGATGAACTCTGCTTCTTCCGCCACACCTTCTTGATTTTCTTCGGCGTAGGTGTCGGTGGAATCGGCTCTTCTGGTGTCGGTCCATTTCATCCTCACTTTCAGATTTAGTGGGTTGATCCCACTGCTCAGCACCGAGTATTTCCAGCTCTCCACTAAGGAGGACTTCCAGGAAACACTCAACGCTTCTTTGCTCCGGAGTGAATTCCCTTTTTCTTCTAAACTCCCGGGGTTGAAACATGAATGATATCGGCGTTCCGCTGATATGGAACAAGATTTCTCTCGTATCCACATCAATTCTAGCCCGAGCGATGTTTAAAAATGGCAGGCCCAACACAAGGGGAAACGAATGATCGTTTCTTTGTCAAGGACTACGAAATCCGCAGGGACATAATATCCCCAAATTCGGACTGGGACATTTTCAATCACCCCCTCGGGGTAGCGGATCGACGAATCTGCAAGCTGCACCTAGGCATTTGTAGAATAAAGGACAGCGTAGCGTAACTTTTTGAATAATACCTTAGACATGATGTTGACGCTAGCTCCAAGATCGCAGAGAGCGTTTTCAATGCATCGATTCCAAATCGAGCACTGAATAACTGGCTCTCCGGGATCTTCCTTCCTTTCCGGAGGGGTGTTGATGATGGCCTTCTTGACAGCTCTTGGTAGGTACAGCCCTCTGGGTGTATCTACTTGGATGTACGAAGCCTTCCCTGCATGATTAGCACGGAACGAACCACGAGACGGCTTACTCCGTCTTACTGCTGTAACCGATTCAATGGAAGGTTCGGGTTGCCCCAGAATCTTCCCAGATTCAGAAACAGGAACAGCAGCAGCTAATTGAGCAACTTGTGTTTCTATCATTTTATTGAAGCTCAATTGACTTTTTATAGCAGAAGAGAAAGATTCCAGTTTTGCATCTATGCTTTCCAGGATTTTGTCAGTTGCAACAAACTTTTTACTGATATTTTCATTGATTTTACCCTGGCCTAGCACAAGATCTTTGATAGACGGCTGATTATTGAAAGTACTAGAATTGAAATTGTTACCTTGTGAAGATCTCTGAAAAGAGAGATTTGGGCGCAAATTCCAGCCTTGATTACCGTAGTTGTTTGGACGATACTCATTGTTGTTGGAGTTGTTGATGTAGTGGGCATCTTCTCGCGTTTTGGGGCAGTCATTCCCCGAATGTCCTGTGTTGCCACAGACCTCGCACGTCATGCGACCGTCCATGGCTCGCACCGTTTCTTGAATAGGGGCATCCATCTTCTTCAGAAGGAGGTCCATCTTGGCAGCGAGCATGTCCAAAGCTTCAACTTGGTGGACTCCTCGGGTACGTGGGTGGTCACGTTCAGTGCCCCAACCTTGATTTTCCACCATCTTCTCGATGAGGGCCTTAGCTCGGTTCTCCTTGAGAGAGAAAAATGCTCCTCCAGCTGCAGCATCCAAATACTCACGGGCCGAGCTCTTTAGCCCGTGGTAAAAGGTTTGGATAATGAACCAATTCTGCATATCATGGTGAGGACAAGCAGAAATATAGTCCTGGAGGCATTCCCATGCCTCCGGGACTGTTTCATCTTTTCCTTGCTGGAAGCTAGCAATTTTATTCCGGAGGGCGTTGGTTTTCCCAACCAGAAAGAATTTTAGCAAAAAGGCACTAGTGCACTTATCCCATGAATCTATAGCTTCACGACTAGCATAAAACCATTGCTTTGCCTTACCCAATAAAGAAAACGGGAATAAACGAAGGCGAATAGCATCGGTGTTGCAGATCTCCAGGAAGTGTTGCATCTTCGTGAGGCTTGCCGCGGAACGGACCAGCCTGCACCATGTTGATGAGGGCTGGCTTGAGCTCGAAAGTCCCGTCTCCGACATGCGGAGTGGGACCGGTACACACATTCTCACTCGATGGAGCCGAGAATTCGCGTATCGTCTTGCTTGCCATCCTCGATGCTGAAGCCGTGTCGACGTCGGGAAAGACTGGGCTCGTCAAGCTGAGTTGCCTCTGAGGAGGAACAACACGGGGTCGTACTTTCCTCAAAAGTGACTCAGGATTCTCTTGATAGTTTGACGGTAGTTGGAAACCAGTCATGCACTGCTCTGATTCACAAAGACCAACGAACGAAGCAAAGGTAAACCCGCTTGAGTAGCGGTGCGCTCAACTCAGATAACTTGAGATAAATGTTTAAAAGTATTCTAGCCAATTGCTTCCCCGGCAAAGGCGCCAGAAATGCTTGTTGGCACTTCTTACGATCCAATATCAGAATTGAGAGTCCTGGTACTGGGGTAAGGAGTGTTTCAGTGGTTTTCCTTTTGGCTTAGTAAAATATAGAAATATTTTGCAAGCGCACAGAATCACCGCTGTAGCACTTCACCTGGGAGTATCCTGAGGTATCGTAATTTATATTTCCGCAAGGAAGCTTTGGCAAGAGTACTAGTAAACAGGTATTCAATCGGGGGCTGTCACTACCTAACGGCTACCACACGTTCGTTGAATTGGGGGCAAACCAAGGCCACTAACCTCTAGGTACCACACCTACACTAACCAATGACTACTTACTTCACTAGCAAAAGCAAGCAACCCGTCAATACCCCCGGTGACAGTCCACTGGCAAATATTGAGCTAAGTCGAAGAACCAGCTAAGACAAAGACTTAAACAAGAACTAGAAGCACTAGAACTAGAACCGACTATAGTCTAAACACGATATAGATGCAACTAGAATAAAATAGAAGCAAGCTATAAGTGACAAAGGCAACATGATAAAGATAATTATACTAATAACTCAAGTCTTGCAAAAGGAAAAGGAAAAGATACAAGAGCTTATACCAGAGCTTCTGAAGATGACTCCGGAACCTCCGAGGCAAAGCTCGACTCGACTCTAACTCCCAACTAAACTATCCTAACTCTACTAGAGGGAAGTGGAAATGAGAGCTCCTTGGCTTGGTGTGTGTTCAAACCGGTGAAGTGACACATCTATTTATAGCTTGGAGTGGCGGTTGAGCTTGGGTAACCGCCAAGGCAGCCAGGGGGAAGATTCCACTGATTCGGCTGAAGATCCTGGTTCGGCCGAACTGCCCGGTTCGGCCGAACCAGTGGATCAACCACCTTTGGCTCCAAGGGCTGAGATTTCTTCTAGGGAGGCGGTTGTGCAATGGGCGCGGTTCGGCCAAAGCCTGCAGTTCGACCGAACTTGGCTGGAGGCCCAGGCCTGCCCCCTTGCACTGCCTTTGCTCCCTAGACTTCGTGGGTGACTTGATCCAGGCGGCCTTCGTGTTGGTTCGGCCCAGAAGTGGCGTGGCAGTTGTCCAAGTGTCGTGAATGGTCGTCGCTCGGTCATGAGTGACGTGGACGATCCCCGGTTGTGCTTCGTGTCGTGTGCGGCTAAGGGGGGTAACCGGCCGAACGGAGTCATTCGGCCGAATCGGTCAATTCTGACCCCTATAGCACGTATTTCTCATTGTTGTACATGCACAAGTGTAACTCATCGAAACTCGTGGAACTCTGTTAGAAATAAACCTAAGTACATGGAATGTCACATATATCCTCTTTTATTTCCGAGTATTGGTGGTCAAAAACGTGCCGTAACGACCGCCAACACCTCTCCGGCGGGTTAGTGGCTGCCAAGCAAGGCATGTTCCTGGCGGTGCCGCCGGAGCTGCTGCACGACGAGTCCGGCGAGGAGCCCGCCCTCATGGTCCGCATCGACAGAGCCGGCGCAGCCGCTGCCAGGTCCCTGACCGCCACCGCAGCCGCTGCCAGTTCCCCGACCACCACTCCGCCGTCGAGGCTCCCCAAGAGGCTGATGTAGTGGTTATCCGAAACTAGGCAACAATTAGCTTGATTCCAGCAGTGTAATTCGATCTTTTGCCTACATGTGCGTGGGCAACTAGATATTCAGTATTGGGCGTAGAAGCAAGTGGATTGGTACTGATCTTTAACTTCTATGGATTATGAACCTGACAAAGGTTTGCTAGTACTTGGATGTTAACATCTTTAGGATTTATGTCGAAGTGCACTTATGTCATGGTTGAATGTTGATGATATGATCTATTTGCTCGAATGTTGATGATACGATCCAAGTAATGTTATGTATTTTTTTTCTATTGTATTTTCATATTTTTATAATTTATTCTGACAAATTAGTGATTAATTTGGTCAATTTTTTGATTTTTTTGAATTATTCTTATTTCTATGAATTTTTTGGATTTAGTTACGCATTTTTTATTTTCCTGAATTTTCTTAAATTTTCTAGACATTTAATAATTTATTTACGAATTTTCCTGATTTTATAATTTACTTACGAATTATTTCCCGATTTAAAATTATTTCTGTCATTTTCTAAATTATTTACTGAATTTTCATATTTAGGGTGAAAGCGAGCCGGGGAAAAGTTCAGGGAGCTAAAGTGAACTCGGCAGAAAACAACTATTCTAGAGCTCAAAATAATATGATTCAAATTCCAATTTAAACTAGATTTAAATCCTCATTTGAACTGCTAACAATACAAAACTTGGTGCAGTAGCATGAATGCAATAAAAATGTTCATAAATAATTTATTTAACTATATTACGATAGGGTCTGTAGCCCATTGGTATGGCGCGTCAGGGTCATTGAAAAGACCCGGGTTCAATACTCTCTCAGCGCCAATAGTTTTCTACTGATTTAACATGTGGCAGACGAGCGATTCCTAATGTTTGGAAAATAATATGTCGATGAATGTCACAAATACCTAAGTGGTGTTGTGGTATGGCGCACTGGTTTGTTACCCGATGTCTCAGGTTCGATCACATCTTGTTAAGGAAAACTGGTGGCACCCTAATTTCATAGACCTACCACCAGTCGTACAAGATTCGTGATAGTGCAAGGTTTGGGAGGGCATGAAACTTGGATATTATCGCATGCAGAAAAATAACCATTATCGTCGCATATGTAGAACTAAAACAATAAGTATGACATTCACATAGTAATAACACAGTATGGTCCATTCACACATGGTGACCTCTATCTCCTTTGTACTATCCATCATGATGATATCCATCTCCATGATCCATGTATGCCATCCTCCAATGATGAGTCCTCCACGAACTATCTAACGCATCCTAGTAAAATAAATTATACAACCGTGCATTAGATCATCACAAGTGGACACGCATGCCATTACGTTTAATTGACAATACATATGGCTCCAACCGTATTGCCCTACTCACAACATGCAGGTCATGATTAATTACATACATGCATCACATACGAATAGGGCCATACCGATCACACTAATCTGCCAAAACAAGTTAGGTGATTTCGATGTCCAAACTTAAATTGATGAAAACTCTATCTTCCTGGCCTTTTTTTTCAAATCTAAATTCAGCAAAACCAGCAAGCTGGTGAATTTCATGCATAAAATTTTAGGAAAAAGTACATTTTTGACCATCCAACTCTCGCATATGTTTGGTTTTGGCCATCAAACTCCAAAACCGGGTATCTTTGGCCATCTAACTATCAAAACTGTTCAAATTTGGCCATGAGGCGGTTTTGATGGGTGGTTTTAATTTTTTTATTTACAATTTATTCCTTATATTTTAAAATAATTATTACTTTTTGTCTGTACCTCCGATTTAGATGATTCTTATGGTCACACATTCATAACGGTGAGCATTATCTTTTAAAATGTTCTTTATATTATTTTATCACTTTTTGTTATATTATTTTTATATTTTATTTGAAAACAACAATATAAGAAAAACTAAATAAATAATTACAATATAATATGAACAATATTTTAAAAGACAAAGCACATTTTTACGAACGTGTGGCCGCAGCAATCATTTAAATTGGATATATGAAAAAAAATATTAATCACTTTAAGATCCAAGAACTACTTTATTTATAGTTTAGTCCTTGGATCTTAAAATGATTACTATTTTTTCTTGTATATGTGATTTAAGTGATTCTTGCGGTCAATGTGATTTAAGTGATTCTTGCAGTCACGCGTTCGTAAGGATGAGCTTTAACCATTTATTTTACTTTTCTTATATTATTGTTTTCACACAACAATATAAAAATAATATAACAAATATTGATAAAATAGTATAAAGAACATTTTAAAAGTTAAAGCTCACCGTTATGAACGTGTGACCGCGAGAATCACCTAAATCGGAGGTACAGACAAAAAATAAGAATCATTTTAAAATCTAAGGGCCAGATTGTAAATAAAAAAATTAAAACCACCAATCAAAACCGCTCGTTTGCCAAATTTGAACGGTTTTGATAGTTCGATGGTCAAAGATACCCGGTTTTGGAGTTCGATGGCCAAAATCAAACTGAGGTAAGAGTTGGATGGTCAAAATTGACTTTTTCCAAACTTTTATGTAGATGAATTTTTATATAAAAATCATCTCAATCTGAGGTCGTATGTAAAAGTTATGGTTGTTTTATGAACAACCTGTTTTCACGCGAAACCTGGCCCGGTATTAGATCCAATGTACACAGCCGCGTATCACTATGCGCCTGGCTATTAACCTAAGTTTGATTCGACCAATCTAATTGATATACATCTCACCATGCCTGGGTTTACGTGTATCACTTAGCTCCGATGGCAGAAACCGGACAGGTAGGAGCAATTCATTACACGACTATCATAGCAAAGGTCATGAACCGATCAGAGACTCATCTATGTCCAAGCATATCTCCATATGCACACATTCGAACCTGTAACGAAGCAGCTACGGCTCTGGTACTGCTGAAGAGAAACTGACTGTTGGAGTATTTTGTTTCATCTTTATTCCTAAAACTTATTATTGAAAGTATTTTTTTGGGTATTGTTAGAGATGCTCCAAAGCACCCAAAGCATTCTCTCTCCATTCCTTCTCTTTCTCTCTTGTTCTAGAAAAAAATGGCTTCCCATGTCTGAAGGGAAACCGAGAGGCTACGCTAGCACAATTCAAAATTGATAACCCTGCAAAACAGGAACAACAGGAGTTATAGATCATGGATCGTTACCACTAAACGTGTAGATGCAGCGGAACCGTGTCGATGTAGACGAACGCGTCGAAGTAGCAGTATCATGCTATTGCTCACGCCCGTCTGGTCCTGCACGTGCGGTTCATCCTAGTGCTCCAAGCGCAGCACCTCCGAGGTATCCACACGTACAATGATGGAACGCCAAACTTAGGTGTACAAGCACCTCACAAAATGACCGCGATCCGAAGGACATATATGGAGGACGGGCCGCAGGGAACACTATTCACGCAGAAACACTGTTCACTGCGGGGTACTGTAGCATCTATTAGGGTTTTTCACCCCTCTCTCTCTATATATATAACTAATGGGCCTTTCAACATTTATGGCCCATCGAGAATCAAAGCCCATTTGCGGATCCAATCCGATTGGCTCTAAGGTATATCCAACAACGTGAAGTAACATTCGTTAGTCCATCTCTGCAAGTAGGCATAGGATCAACCAAGTTGGTTCCCACCCGTCAATTAATTGGTAGCCTGACTCATCCGGTCATCCCCATCCATCTCACCCTATCCATTCATTCTTTTCACACAAGTATGCATATGGCCGAAGCTCTTCCTCTCTAGTTCTCTCCTCCCTAATGCTCGCTCTACAAAAGCTTTCGAGAGTTTTTTGTTCCCTGCTCTCCCTATGTGGATAAATGCAAGCGCTTTTCCTCCCTTCAGATCAAGCAGGTGGGCACTTCCTGCGGTGCGCGCAACATCACAGTCGCATGATGTCTTATGCGTGGCCCATCGTCCATCGATCACTGACATGTGGCACTTCCGATCGTCGATGTGTGTCGGTTTCACGACACGTGGTTGTGTGGACCTCAGCCAGAATATAAAAAAAAATGAAAATGAATCTGTGGGGCTACCAGAGCGCACAGAGGCCATGACGGAGTAGTAACGTCTCAGCTTGCCGCGGGAGTGGTGGCCTTGTGGGTCGCGATGCTTCGGTCATTATAGTGTCCCCGTTGCCCTCCGTTCCAATTGTTCTTTATTTGCAGGCGACGACGGACAACGCAGTAGAGATGGAATCGGACTTGGGGCCGAGCGGTGTAGGGGACTTTGGTCGCCTAGGTTCACGGCGGCGCGAGATACGGTGACAATCAAACGCTGCCTAATTTTATTTAATATAAAAAGTGAGGGTTTTTTTCATAAATTTATGATGTACCGCTGAATCAATCTTTATTTTAGTATTAGACAGAGATAGAGATTTTGCTCACATGTAGATATATGGTTTATTTCGTAGGCATATGAAAGAGTCCTATTTTGTATTGTCAAAGACCAGACACACCCTTATAAATAGTGGGGTGCACGGAAACTTGTAACCATCCACGATCAAATCAAAACAAATTATTTCTCAAGCGCCTTTACTCATCTGTACCGGCGACTTTGCCTTAGCTGCAGTATATTTTCTTTTTCTCTCGATAATTCCTTCGATCCAAGCAGGGTTGCATCGCTTGACCTCCGACTTGCTGATAAGTTCTTTTGTCAACTTTTACTTTGTGCTCTCTATGCTTTAAATACCGAGCGTATCACTGTGGTTTCATCTAGATCTCCTGAGACTTATCGAGTAAATTTGGTGTTTGATCTACTTTATTCACCATTTATGGAACCTGCATATAGATTTTATTAGGGTTGTCGCTTTAGGCTTCCTTGATCTGTTTCTATTTTCTATTTACTAGTTATTAATAATTACTAGTTTTTTATAGATTATTTATTTAATTCTGTTATGTTTTAATTTTTTTCTCACAATTTACCCGGTCTACTTACAAGCTCTTCGTCGGCTCCATGCTTTTAAGCGCCTAGCTATTTAGACTTGAATTTAGAATTTAAACTACACATCTACTGATTTAAGCTAATACGACTCCAAGAAGACAGTTCAGAATCATAGCCGATCTGCGAATTTTACATTTCTCCATCCCTTGTCAATTGTAGGTCAAAATGACTAGCACACCGCGCACACCACGCGCGCCAATTTACAGGTTCTACATCAAAGAAAAGCAAATCTCCGAGACCTATCGTGTCTTGTCTATGCAGAGATTCACCGCTCGATTTTTGCATCAACATGCTCTCATACCCATAAAAGTTAGAACCTATTATAAGTCCAGGTTCTGTTGTCTATGAGGATAAATGAAAAGAATGGAAAGTCATTCCTCTACTAGTCCATGCGCCCCCAAAACACAAAGGAAATTATGTTTTTTGTTCATCCTAGGTCAATTTTGGTTCATCCACGGAAATTATGTTACCGCACGGTCATTTCCCAAGTTTTCGATAAAGCCATCAAAATGATAGGATGACAATTAAGGAAGGAAACGGTAAAATGGTTATCCGAATTATCCATATCCGCTAAAACGTAAATATGGATATCCGTATCCGTAATCGTTTTTAATGTGGTACGTAAAATGGATATATCCGAATACAAAATAAATGTGGATATGGATGAAATATCTGATATTATCCGTGTCCATATAGAATAAACACATATTCAAACCATGTTATAAACATATTATTTTGATTTAGTTTCAAACTAATATATTATCTATATAAATTACGCTCAAATACTTTATTTTACTTATTTTATTAATATAAACTATTTTATACGATTTATTTAATTATTAGTTTTATTAATAAATATTTTAAATAAGTGATTCTTGTCTATATATACTATGTTTAATCTTTATTTATATGTTTCATGATGATTTTTTTTTCTAAATCTATGGATAACATAAATTAATACATGTTAATTGTTATTATAAAAGGCAATGAAATATCCGAACATATCCAAATTCGAGACATCCGTTTGTATTTGTATGCCAGAATTTCCGAATCCGTATCTTTATTCAAAAATAAAATGTGGTAAAAAGTGATATCTGAATCCGATTCTATGCATATCTGATCGGTTTCCATCCTTAATGACAATGATTGCGCATCTGATGAAATTTGGTAACCACTGTTCTTAGCTTAACGTAAGCACCTTCTCCTTTCAAGTTAAAGTAAATGCGTAATTGAAATAAAAAACGATTGAATCATCTATACTACAAAGAGAATTAGATTTGAAAACACTTCTCACCAAGATTAGGCCCACCCCCACCTCATAGAGGACCCATCTGTCATAAAAAAGGACTACGAAAGGACTACGAAAGGGGGGAGACCCATTTTGTCGTCCTTCGAAAGATAATTCCCCTCCAAAACCAATAACATTTTTCACCTAGATCAGGTCCACCTAAATCTACGCTCACGCCTTTATGTTGCCATATTTAAAATGTATAATCTGAGCAAGTTTTCAAATATATGGTAGTTGATGATTTGCCGTGCGGTTTGCCATGATCTCCCGGATCCTGCCTTCCATACGGAGAACATCAATCCTCAATTGACTCTCCGATTTACTCCACGGCAGCCCTCCTTGATTAACTTAATTGATTGACCATTAATTCACGCCTTCCCTCTAAATGTGCCTAGCTTCCTGATTTACTCAATGCCTCCCCTCCTTGATTGACTCCATTTCTCATCAACACCATGCATGCATGCACAATTTAATCACGGCTCAATGACATTAATTTTCTTCCATGCATGCAAATGAATCATGGATGGCAAGCTATAAGCAAATTAATTTTCCTCCGTCTATCCTCATGCATACAGGTTTGCTACCATATATACATGTCACGTATATTAAGATATGCAAGTTTGCTTCCATATACGTACGCATGCAAATTTCCTTCGTCTCCTTTATCATTCCGCCGTGCTCCCTATTTTGGTCTCTCAGGATCAAGACGTCGGGTATCTTGCCGACAACGACGACGTAGATGTGCATGAAGAGCACCAGCCGCAGGGAGGTAGCCCCAGCCGTCGCGCTGCTGCCGTGATCACTACCAGCAATCGTTTGCCCGGGGGCTCACCAGTCACCACCACGGTCCCTGGTCATCCAAAGCCGGAGCAGCCACCGTGCATCGACCCAGAAGATTGATCAAGGTTGGATAAACTGATTTCTGCTTTTCATTATTTGCAAATTTTCATTAAAAGTTTCTAACTAAATTTTTTGGGCATTTCATTTTGTCACAGATTAGCTGGAGGGGTCTTGATTGCATTCAAGAACCAGTTTACGTGGGAACTGGTTGTGTTTACAGCAGAACAACTATATAGGGTTATGACTTTATGAGCCCCCAATTAAGCAAAAGAACGGTGTCTGACGCCATCAGATTCGAGCACCAAGAAGATTGATCAAGGTTGGATAAACTAATTTCTCCTTTTCATTATTTGCAAATTTTCAGATGTAATAAGTTTTACAGAAGTTCGATTTGTCATTCTGATTTATCGCAGCTGATAAAGAGGGGCACAAGTTGAGTGAACCAGTACAAGCTATAGAGGAATAACCCATCATTTGTTATTGCCTTAACTGAACTCACTGTTTGACCTATTAGTAGTAGTAGCGTCAGATATATGTGTTTATTTTTATCTGTATAATATTTCCATTTTTTTCCTAGGACTATTTGTTTCATTGGTTGTTTTCTGTTCTTTTGAGCTACTGCAACTTCGTGACTTTTGTTTACATTGGTAAAGGATCCAATCAACTAGAAAAGAACCTTGTTTCTTAATACCTCATTTGACCATCTACTTGTTCGACAGTTGACACTGATCCTCTTCTCTTATTCAAGACAGGCTTTGTGGTGTATTGGTGCTGCACAGTCACTATACTATATGAGAAGTAAGAGGATCCTTTTGAGCTGCCAGAAGTTGGATCCTATGTGTGGATAAGGTGAGAAAGATCTGCATGAAAACAGAGTTCTTTGATGCTTCGCATCACTCCTTTGGTTTGGAACCAAGTAAGTTCCTTCTGTCCCTTCTCCAGAATTTCATATGCTCATTCCTCACCCTTCCTTTTTTTCTATCATTTCCAAGTTCTATGGCCATTTCTCCATGTCAGTGCAGTGTGCAGCACAACTCAGTTGTGTCAGAGCGGGCGGTGCACAGCATGAGCCTCTGTTTTTGAGTTGCTATTAGTGCGACAAGTACATCAGGTAAGTTTGTTAATTGCTAATCTTATTACGCCATTAAAAACGTTTTGTCTATTAATTTTAGATGGGGTTTCAGACTGCTATTTGTAGCTTAGATTTGAGTTCACTGCTTATGCAGTCTCATTCTGCTCAAATTTAAGTTCACTGCTCTAATTACCCTGCTTCCAGTCATCTGATCTCGCCAATTGATACCTTATTCTTTTCCCAGTTAACAAAAAAAATCTTTTATGTACTTTGGCTGGTTGTTAATTTTTATCATTTTATGAAATAGGAATGTAAGGACGTGTGCCACTTGGAGAAATTACTAACACGTGTATTGGTCGGCATCCACGCCCTGTCAAGAGACAGTGAAGTGTAAGAGATACTGAATCATGTGTAGATGGATATACAGGTATTGTTAATCTCCCCCAAACGCAAGGTAAGCCATATCAGATGTTTTATACAAATAGTCTAATTTTTTGTCTATTGTTGTCATTAGTATATTTATGTATTATGATTGGAAGCCTGCACACCAGGTCGCATGCCACTTGGAGATGTCACTAATAATTGTATTGGCCGTCCTTCACGCCCTGTCAAGAGACAAAGAAGTGTTAACGATACTGAAGTATGTGTACTGGGAGATAACCGTGTTATAAAACAACGCCAAACACACGGTAATCCAATGCAGATATTTTATATATTATATACACGAAAATATATGTACATATATCTATTTAACTTCTGTTGTGTTTCTTCAATTTACAGAACAAAAGCTAGAAAAGCGGATGGAAAGGTATGCAAATTTGCCAACTGAAAAAAAGGAGATTCTCAAAGCAAAACGGAGGGATGCTTACCAGCGTAAAAAGGCTAATGAGGCAACCAAAATTGAAGCTACAAACATGACAGGTATTTAACTATTATATCTCGTGTCTCCTGCGGTTTGATTCCTTTACTTCTTGTCGTCTATTCGTCATCATTTACAACAGAATATAGGTGTAACTTCGCTAAATATCCAGCCAATGGAAAATACCCAAGGTGACCCGTTGCAAGATTCCACCCCCTTCGACGTGGATTCTGTCCCCGTTACCGAAAGCAACACATGGTTGAAGAAAATCCAGTTAATACAGGTACAAAATATTTGACAAGTATTTAAGGAATTATGATACATTATTACTCCTGTTTTGTTCATTGTATATTTCATATAATGTTGGTTATAGGTGTAACTTCGCTAAATATGTAGCCGAATGGAGAATCCAAAACTGATCCATTGCAAGCTTCCACCCACTGCGATGTGAGTGCTGTTCCACTTACTGAAAGCAACACATGGTTACACGAAACTCTAGTTGATACAGGTACAAAATGTTTTACTATAATGATAAGGAATTATTGTACATTGTTACTCCTGTTTTGTTCATTGTATTCCATATAATGTTGATTATAGGTGTAACTTCGCTAAATAACCAGCCGAAGGGAGAAACCAAATGTGACCCATTGCAGGGTTTCAACCTCAGCTGTTGGCACTTCTTATGATCTAATATCAGGATTGAGAATCCCGGTACTGGGGTAAGGAGTGTTATAGTGGTTTTCCTTATGGCTTAGTAAAATATATATATTCTGCAAGCGTACAGAATCACCGATGTAGCACTTCACCTGGGAGTATCCCGATGTATCGTAATTTATATTTCCGCAGGGAAGCTTTGGCAAGAGTACTAGTAAACAGGTATTCAAGACTATCAGAGAAAGGTACACAACTAAACAAGACAGGGGATAACGGTATTGGATAGGAGTGGATATACCGTGACACACAGCTCAAGGGAGACTCAGGTAAGAGAGAGAAGGTATAGATAGCTAGGAGAACAACGAGAAGAGATGGATGATTCCTATGGACATTATCTGTCTATGTCACTTGGGCTTAGAGATACAACGGCTAAAGAGTCAGCACTGGAAGGTTCGGGCTTAGAGATACAGCGGCTAAAGAGCCAGCACTGGAAGGTCTAGGTTAACTCTAATGTCTTAGCATCGGGACAATGGACACCAGTGACACGCAGAAAGGGATGAGAAGGGGTGCCACCAGCTCCTCACTGGGGGATCCTACAGGCCGAGACTAATAAGGTGGATTACAAAGACCGTATAGGGCTGTCACCATCTAACGGCTACCACACGTTCGTTGAATCGGGGGCAAACTAAGGCCACTGACTAGTCTGGTTACCACACCCACACTAACCAACGACTACTTACTTCACTAGCAAAAGCAAGCAACCCGTCAATACCCCCGGTGATAGTTCACCGGCAAATATTGAGCTAAGTCGAAGAACCAGCTAAGACAAAGACTTAAATAAGAACTAGAAGCAATAGAACTAAAACCGACTATAGTCTAAACACGATATAGATGCAACTAGAACAAAGTAGAAGCAAGCTATAAATGACAAAGGCAAGATGATAAAGATAATTATATTGATAACTCAAGTCTTGCAAAAGGAAAAGGAAAAGATACAAGAGCTTATACCAGAGCTTCTGAAGACGACTCCGGAACCTCCGAGGCAAAGCTCGACTCGACTCTAACTCCCAACTAAACTATCCTAACTCTACTAGAGAGAAGTGGAAATGAGAGCTCCTTGGCTTGGTGTGTCTTTACAAGTGAAGTGACACCTCTATTTATAGTGCCTAATGACAGTTAGAGGTGGAGTAACCGCCAAGGGACCGAGGGGGTGCCCCCTAGTGGTTCGGGCGAATTGCCTGGGTTCGGCCGAATAGGTCAGTTCGGCCGAACCCCTTGATCCACCGCCTCTGCCCTGGACGCCTAGGATGCACTCCTGGAGTCGGTTGGTAGCTGGGGGCAGTTCGGCCGAACTCCCCAGTTCGGCCAAACTGGGCTGGAGGCCCAGGCCTGCCCCCCTGCACCGCCTCAGCTCCTGTGGACCTCCTGGGCTGCTTGTTCGTGGTGGTTTTCGTGTTGATTTGGCCCAGGGGTGATTGGCGGTAGTCCAGGTGGCTTGCACGGTTGTCGCTTAGTCATCGCTGACGTGGACGACTCCCGGTTGTGCTTCGCGTCGTGTGCGACTAAGGGGGGGTAACCGGCCGAACGGAGTCGTTCGGCCGAATCAGTCAATTCCAACCCCTATAGCACGTATTTGTCGTAGTTGTACCTGCACAAGTGATACTCACCAAAACTCGTGGAAATTTATTAGAAATGAAACCTAGGTACATGGAATGTCACATATGTCCTCAATTATTCCCGAGTATTGGTGGTCGAAAACGTGCCGTAATGACCGCCAACACCAGCCATGTGAATTGTGTTCCACTTACTGAAGCCAACGCACTGTTGCAGGAATCTCCAGTTATTACAGGTACAAATATTTTACTAATGTTAATGGATTATTTTATAGAATAGATATACACGACAAATATATGTCATATATCCATTTTAACTTATGTTGTATTTCTTCATTTTACAGAACAAAAGCTAGAAAAGTGGAGGGAAAGGTATGCAAATTTGCCAACTGAAAAAAGGAGATTCTCAAAGCAAAAAGGAGGGATGCTTACCAGCGTAAAAAAGCTAATGAGGCAGCCAAAATTGAAGCTACAAACATGACAGGTCTTTAACTATTACACATTCAATGTTACTCCTGTTATGTTCCTCACTAAATTTTAATATTCTGTGGAATATAGGTGTAACTTCGCTAAATATCCAGCCAATGGAAAATACCCAAGGTGACCCGTTGCAAGATTGCACCCCCTTTGACGTGGATTCTGTCCCCGTTACCGAAAGCAACATATGGTTGGAGAAAAATCTAGTTAATACAGGTACAAAATATTTGACAAGTATTTAAGGAATTATGATACATTATTACTCCTGTTTTGTTCATTGTATATTTCATATAATGTTGGTTATAGGTGTAAATTCGCTAAATATGCAGCCGAAGGGAGAATCCAAAACTGATCCGTTGCAAGCTTCCACCCACTGCGATGTGAGTGTTGTTCCACTTACTGAAGCCACCGCACTATCGCAGGAATCTCCAGTTATTACAGGTACAAAACATTTTACTAATGTTAATGGATTATTATACAAATGTAAAATTTTACAGCATAGTTATATTAAGATATGTATATATGTATGTTGGGACCAGCAGCTGATGAATTCGATGACACGTGGCTTCGGCGCAATGATTCATATAATCGGACCACAGGTTATTCCCTAAAGTATAAAATTAAATATATTATATATATAGATAGATATATGTATGATACGTATAAAATTTCATTCTTTTTAGGTGTGCAGAAATCGTCAGCTGCCAGTGAGCGCATGAAGCAAAAGGATAGAGAAAAAAATAAAAAGGTACAGTAGTCTGACTGAAGATCAGAAGGCACTCAAGAATCTTAGAAAACGTGAAACTAGACGGGGTCGGGTTACAGAGTCTATATCTACTGCCGTTGATGGTCCGACCCCTAGTTACTGCTAAACCTTGACATAGTGTCATCTTACGGTCCATATTATTTTCAATTGATTTGTGGGTTGAAGACTGATATTTCATTTGTTTTTAATGCAGGTGTTTTATTTGAAACACCAGCATCAGGGACACTGCAGTCTGGAATCACCCAGTTACCATCTGGACCTAAGACTCAGTCTTCAGTTCTGAAATTTCCCAACAAGAATGGAACTCTGGAATATGGGAACCAGACAACCCAGACCATGGAATTGAAGGTACTGTGTAACCAAACTGTTGTTGTAATATGTTTTTTGTTCATACAATAATGATCAATAAATATGTCTGTGTTCGTATCAGAAAATGATCTGGATGAAATGGATCCGAACGAGGATGGGCCGGACGTTCTATATGACGACGAAGCTAGGGTGTTTCACCATAATGGTATGTTTCTCAATTATTAATATTGCATTTATAAAGTTCATCGGTTTATGACTAATATTATTTTTATTGCCTTCAGTAGATGTTCATTATGAATGCCGTAGAGATCCAGATAAGGTGACCAACAGCAGGGACCAGTACGATTATGTGTACAATGAGCTTCCGAAAAAACACCATGTTTTGAAAAGGGCTAGAAATTGTGAATTTTGCCGCGCAAAAAAGTTTCCTGGTGAAGGTCCTGCCTTATGTTGCATGAACGGGAAAGTCAACATATTCATGCCTCAAGTTCCCAACGAGCTGAGACGTCTTTTTTTCAGCCAAGAAGATGAAGATGCAATATACTTCCGAAAGCACATATGATACTTTAATTCACATTTTTGTTTCACCAGCTTTGGGGTATCCATTGATCGTCGCCTTGCAACGGCTACAGGTACTGGTGTGTACACTTTCAAAGCACATGGACAGATTTATCATAAGCTAGATCAACTTATTCCAGGTGGTAAAGGACCACGGCATATGCAGCTGTATTTTTATGACACTGATGACAGCATTGAGCATCGGATTAAGAGGTCACCCGGTTTGGATGGCACCTTGATCCTTTTGATTCTGAATATTTTACGGGATAATCCATATGTCCGTGTATTCAAGAGTCTTGGTACTGTTTCTAATATTGCAGAATACACGATTGCCCTAAACACAAGCATTTATGTTGATCAAAGGAGATATAATGCGCCTGCGATGGATCAGGTTGCTGCTATATGGGTGGACGGAAATGACCCTCAACATAGGTTTTCACCTGACAAGGATAAGTATCCTGTGTTGCATGGACGTGTTTGTAAACATATGATGCATGGTCCATGTGGTGTGCTAAACCGGGAATGTCCTTGCATGATTGATGGTCAGTGCAGGTTCCGCTATCCTTGCCAGTTTAGTGAATCCACTCAGCAAGGAAAGGACTCCAATCCAATATACAGAAGGAGGGATAATGGTGATAAGGTTAAGATAAGAAATGAGTGGTTGGATAACAGATGGGTGGTGCCTTATAACCCAAAACTTCTTATGAGGTATAACTGCCATATTAATGTAGAGATCTATTGCAGCATCAAATCAGTAAAATACCTCTACAAGTACATATATAAAGGTCATGATCGTGCATCATACAGTCTTGATCATAAGGATGGTGGCCAGCGTGTAATCAATGAGATCAAGCAGTATCGATATGCAAGGATGATAACAGCCATAGAAGCAGTCTATAGATTGTTTGGATTTAAGTTGTATTCCATGTCCCCTCCGGTCTTGCAGATGCAGGTCCATCTGCCTGGTATGCACATGGTTGCATATAAGTCTACCGAAGATCTGAATGATGTAGTGCATCGGGAGAAATCTCAGAAATCTATGCTTACAGAATACTTCAAGATGAACATGAGAGATTCAAAAGCACGCACCCTTCTGTACAGGGAGTTTCCAGAACACTATACATGGAACAAGTCTAACAAGTTTTGGAAAGGTCGACAAAACAAACGGATCATGATTAGCAGATTGGTCTATGCAAATCCAGCAGAGGGAGAGCCAAGAAGATGAAGATGCAATATACTTCCGAAAGCACATACGATACTTTAATTCACATTTTTCTTTCACCAGCTTTGGTGTATCCATTGATCGTCACCTTGCAACGGCTAGAGGTACTGGTGTGTACACTTTCAAAGCACATGGACAGATTTATCATAAGCTAGATCAACTTATTCCAGGTGGTAAAGGACCACGGCATATGCAACCGTATTTTTATGACACTGATGACAGCATTGAGCATCGGATTAAGATGTCACCCGGTTTGGATGGCACCTTGATCCTTTCGATTCTGAATATTTTACGGGATAATCCATATGTCCGTGTATTCAAGAGTCTTGGTACTGTTTCTAATATTGCAGAATACACGATTGCCCTAAACACAAGCATTTATGTTGATCAAAGGAGATATAATGCGCCTGCAATGGATCAGGTTGCTGCTATATGGGTGGACGGAAATGACCCTCAACATAGGTTTTCACGTAGTATCATTATATATGGTAGTGAAGATCGTCCGCATTATATTAGGGCGTACCATGGTTGCTATGACCCCCTGGCTTATCCTCTATTTTTTCCTCATGGTGAAACTGGTTGGGAGGATAAGAAGATAGAATTTCAAGTTGCGCCACCATCAAATCCCAAGCGAAAGTATACAAAGGGAAAAAGAAAAGGTTAGTTGTTTGAAGATGTCTTGTTTCTCTATTTTCCTTTCATATCCTTATTACTTACAGTCCTTTTCATGCTTTTTGCTCATCAGATAACAACTCGAATGCAGTTGAACGTCCTGGAAAGCGTACCAGACTAGGTCGGTTGGAATAAGTATAGTATATTTTATAGTATATAATAATATAATATATTCTATTGTTGTGAATTTGGTAACATATTTTGTGTTTAACTTCATAGATGCAGGTCCAGACCATGTACTTGATGCTGCTGATGAAGACATGCTTTTGGAAACAGGTATGCTTTCAGTATTATGCCTTGCACATTTTTTTGTGCAATTTAAACCAACTCAAGTTAATTTACACAGGTGATGACGGAGATTTGGACGACCGTGTTGAGGACAAAGGTATAATCTTTCCCGCTGTTTTTTCATGCATGTGAATTCAAGCATGTACTAAGTAGGATGTTTTTTTTTGTAGCTGCTGGTGAATCGCGTCGTTATGTCAGTGCTAGAGAATACTACTCCTTCAAGCTGCAGATCAGAATAGATGAATTTAATATATTCTTTTTGTTTCAGCAAATCTTAGTTGATATGTATGTCAAGGTCGAGTCAATGCGACTCAACTAGTATTCTAAGCCTGAACATCAAGCTCGTATCCGTGCCGATCTGTACCAGGTTAGTGTTTAAAAATTAAACATGTTGGCATTGTCATCTGTAAGCAGCAAACTTTTTAATTTAAATATATACTATATATTTCTCTGAAGGGTTTGGTTGACACGCTCGCCACCGGAGAGGTGGATGCATGCAAGGCTGGGCTCAGAATTGTTTTGAGCAAAGATTTTCCTGGTAGTGATCGTGATGTACAGTCAAGATTTATGGATGCAATGACACTGGTTATAAGTTATGGCAAGCCAGATTTTTTTGTTACAATGACATGTAAGGCAGGAGATAACAGCAGAGCTGTTACCTGGGCAGACACCGCAAGATCATCCTGATGTTGTTGCAAGGGTGTACCATGCCAAGTTAGCTGATCTTCGGTATTTGCGTATTTTGTATTGATCAGGGCCATATCTATTCTTAATTTGATAAATAATATATCCTTTATGTACTGATTGGTCTGATGGTTTAGATCGATTTTCTGGTCTGCTTAATTAAGTATCATTTGGAAATTGTTTGATAATGCATAGGACAGAATTATATCTGTTACAAATTTTTTAAAATTAATGCTACGAGTATAGATGATTGGATTATTATATGTCCTTGAATATGTCTTGACCAATTTTCTGGTTTTTTATCTAAAAGACTATTTAGAAATTATAAATTGCAGTGACAATGATCAAGACAAACAAATTATATCACTACTGCATGGCTTTCTATGAAATTATTACTTTCAGTACATATCATTGTACATAGATAGCTAGATAGATGGATAGATAGATATATAGATATAGTAGTCTTGGAATTGTTAAATTTACTGATCAAATTATATGTACTGGTCATGTTTTATATGTAGTGATCTTGATTAATTTTGGAAGTCTTATTTTTTGGAGTCATATTGATCATGTTTTTTCCATTGCCATATCTATTCTTATTAATTGGATAAAATCATATATCCTGACTTTACTGTTTGATCTTTTTACAGTAATATGGACAATCAAAACGCAATGCCAAACAGGTAGAATATCTGTTTGCAAACGTTGAGTGTTAAGATCGTGGAAGGACAGATTGGACCATGGCCTAGTGAGACGGCTATTCAATTGTTGGTGACAGAAACACACAGGTGATTGGGAATTTCTCATCCAAGGATATCAGTTCGGGCGCCCATGCAATATAATATGATGATAAGGGTGTCGATGCAGTAGACAGCAGATGAATTACTCAAGAGCGGAGGCCCATGCCGTAATTTCATTGCACATGCATTAATGATCAACATGAATCATATAGAAGAATATCGGGGATTTTCTGTAGCGGACTGGTACGAAGTTGTGCCTTATGGTGTTGAAAACACCATTAAAGAGCATTCCAACAACTTGGTCAGTGGCATGACGTTCAGGTGTGAATTGTCCTTTCGCACCATAATACAGTGCATGTACTGTGAGGCAACAGCTCTATTGCCCCGAGGGTGCTGGAATCAGAGGCCTAGCTGCGCGGTTTATTTTCAAGAATTGTGAATAGGTGGTGATGCTTTGCTTTTGCCACATTGTAGGCATGGTTTCCACTTTAGCTGCATCTTAGATTGGTTCAAGAGAAACACGAATTGCCCCGTCTTTAGCTATGACTATTTCCACCTGCTTCCAAATAGTTATTTAGATCTTCATCACACAATGGTACCTCCTCCTCCGAAAGTCTATGAATTAGAGTAGATGTGCCAATTACACGTTTAGTCTCTATTTTATATTGTCGTTTGGAACAATTTGGTCTCGAATATTTACTTATTTCCCTTTGCAATATTTACATATATTTATATATTACAGTATACACTTGAGTTCGATATTTTGTCCATTATTTTCTGTTTCCGGTTTCTCTGATTTGACGTAGTGCTGAAATAGTTGATTACTGAGCCACTGAAAGGTGAGTTCCAAGCGAATGTTTGTGAGTTTGTAATTCCAATTTGTGAATTTGCGAAAAGAGAAGCGTTGAGCATAAAGTTTATAGAACTTGTACCGTGTGTCTTACAAATTGAACATTTTCTTTAAATTACAATCAATTTTCTATTGAATTCAAGATTTTTTCTATGTCCTTTTTAAAACACGTGCCCGTATACCAACTAGTAGCAAGAAAAAACTTCAGCCAGAAGTTCTGCGGGCCACGAAAAAATGGTCCCTGATACTTAAAAAGAGGATTATCATTTCCAGACAAGCCCAAATTGTGGCGAATTGATGAGAAAAAAAGGAATATGAATTGGGGAATCCATCCTTCTCCATATTAATATGTTGAGATTAAAGTTTATCCCTTTTTCTCCGAACAGTTGAACCAAATAAAAATAATAATATTTCCAGCAGAAGATGAAAGGAACAGGGCAAGAACACCTGGAAATCACCAGATGAACATGCAGGCATCTGCCCCATTTTTGCAATTCAATCATAGATGAATCACCTGTAACTGAAGAAGAATCCACTTCTCCACTTTATTATTCACAAATCAGAAATTCAGGTTTGAGTTATCCTTAATTCTTGATCACGATCAGATTAAGTGTCACCATATACACGACGAACAGAGCAGGCAGTAGCCGCTGCCAGCCAGGTAGGCTAGAAAGGACGACGCCGACGTGCCCTTGTAGTCTTGGATTCCCGCGCCACCTCCGTCGACGACGCGCCAGGATAAGAGGCGGTGGTTGAGAGCGACGTCGCCGGCGTGCAGCTTGTGCGTGCCCTTAGCTTTGTCCCGGGCCTTGATGACCGGATGGTAGTGGCAGCCCGCGCAGTGCGGCCGCCGGCACTGCTTGCCCGTGGTGTTGGGCGAATTCTTCGTCGCCTTGGCCACAACCGCCGTCTCCTTGCAGTCGGCTGCGGCGGCGACCCTGAGTAGCTTGTTGCGGTTGATCCGAACCTTGCCGTGCTGCCATCCTTCCCTCTTCATCGTCCTCCCTGTCGGCGGCTTGGAGCTAGCTGATTTCTTGCTGGGTTAGGTTGGTTGTTGTGTCTTTGAAAGGCCTGATAAGGAAGCGGGTGGTTGGTGTTTGGATGGAGGACCACCAGGTGCATGTGTGGTTGGGGAAATGTGTGGGAGTCGCCAAGGCCGGTGGCTGGGGCCGGGTCACGGGGTAGAAGTGGTGGGCAAGCAAGACTCACTAGTTGCTACAAGCCATCCCGTAGGGGCGTATGGATCAGGTTCATGTTCATGGGATTATAAGGACAAAGCAAACTGGATTAAGCAAACTAGTTCTAGCTGATACCTACGCGGTTGCTTGCGGAGATGGATGGTTCACACACGGACGTTGACACCGCACCTTAGCTTGCATATCGATGCTATTGTGCCTCATATTTAGTCTCTATCACGTGCCTAGTCTTGGCGTAATCTAACAGTGCGCAGAATTATCACCTAACAAATGTTACATGGTGCGGCAAATGTACTTATTGATAAGTATTTACGATTAGAGTATTAGAACCTCTTGGGATAGAACTTACGACGCTCATAAGTCAGTTTCATATGGCGTGGGGGTTCCAAATAAATCTGCTTTCATGAACCCTTTTTACTTTTACAGCGTCAAAGAATCCTAGGATATTGCTTTCATCAGGACAGCGCAAGTTTGATACATCTATTTTCTTTGCCCAAGTTGATACTACAACTTTAGTAAATAATGAATTGTCATTTACCATCATGTTCTCGTTAGGATTGCGCACATTTAATTTTGTTCATTTTGTAAGTCCATATACAATATGTCGCTGACATCAAGTTTTTATTTTGAGTTTTCGAGGGGGATATGTGTAAAGAATATTATGCTTTAAAGGCAAATCCTCTGATCTTTTTTTCTCCATGAAACGTAGCACCACTATACCCACTAAATTTGCTCCAAGACGCGATGGAATATGTTATATGCTGGTAGCTGAGCGCAAGGCATATTCCATTGCTTGATACGATTTGCATGAAGTCCAATAACAAAAAGAATAAAAAAGATGCTTTTGCTTCTACTAGCACAATATGCCCTACGGAAAAAACTAAATAAATAATATTGCTTCTCTTATGGATCTTAAATTTTGTTTAAACTCCATGATATCCGTCGTTGCTACGTTTAATTTAAATTTTAGAGGTAATCCGGAAAACTACTAAAGATTGGCCATAAAGCCTAGTAAATTTTGGCTCTAAACACACTTATTATAAAATATCCTAGAAACTTTTTAAAAGGTGTTCTAATCAACACCAATAACCAGAAAAATCTAAGCGCATATATGGCTATTTGTGTAATTTATCCGTTACTTGTCCATTGGCTACAATATGCTTTTTTGGCCATTGTTTTCCCTGCTGATTCCGTCAGTCAACAGTCCAGTCTGACTCTTATATTATATCTCGCTAGTTTTAGTAGAGCATATACTCCCTTTTTACGTCATTATTCTAATTTTTAATCACAATTTAAAACTAAGAGTATATATCAGTATCAGTATATTATTTCTTTCACAAGGCCGACTGAAAACCGAGTGCAAACTTAAATCTCCGACCGCTAGGGCTATATGCTAGAATTATCTCTACTCTCTACTACTAAAAAGAATGAGTGAAGTAGCTGCATTGGTTCTGCCTCAATCTGACCGTCGCTTTATTTTTCTACGGTCGCGATCAATCGGTTCCCCCTCCCGCGCCCTCTCCAATGCGACCATTCCTGTCTGGGTTAATCTCCCGCCCGCCCTCGCCGCCCGTCGCCGCTCTGCCACGGCCCGCCCTCGCTACCCTCCCGCCGCCACCTTGCCTCCGTGACGACCTCGCCGCCCGCATCGGCCTCCAACTTCACATCCCTTGCCGGCGGCTTACCGCAGCGACTCGCCCGCCCGCCCGCGGAGACTTGCCGGCTCGCAGTGAACTCCGCCGCCGCCTCGCCCGCCTGCCATCCACAGTCTCGATAATCTCCGTGATTCCTTGCTTGTCCTACTATTATATGATTGATGGGTGTTTTTCCTAATTTGCATAGTGGTGGGAGAGCACCTAGAAGAAGGATTGATTGTCATCTCCATCCTCGGGTCCGTTTGACACTGCTAGGAAAAGGTACATTCAGTTACAGGAGATCAAATCAAGGTATGGACTGGATTTTTTTGAATGTCCGGCATCAGTATTCATTTCGTATGTGAATACTGCAATCTCTATGAGAACTTGATGCTGCAATGGGCGCAGTTGACATGTCCAATATGTTCGATTTCATTTGTCCTTCGTGATGTTTCTTTAGAAAAGGGAATATCTTTCACATATTCCAGACTCTGTATCAAAGCAATGCATATAGCTGTTCATTATTACAAGCACCAAAGATCAAACGTGTCTCTGAAACAAAATATGAGAAATTGAAACAAAACCCCATAGCATGAAAATTAAAGCTGAATTCTATTGCAAATGTTCCATCCATTATTGGCAAAAAAACTCCATCGCCGTGGTTTCAAGCACACGGCATCCCCACTGCACATTGGTTCGTTCTTCTTCCTTATGCAACAAGGACCAGAACCGAATCCAATGCGTTCCCCTAAAGATCACTTGCATAGAGGTAAAGCCTTGCGCTATGTTAAAAACCACATCATTTCTACTTAGCCAAATTGCCCAACAGATAGTGCAAGCCCCAACCAAGATTTTGTACCAAAGTTTCTTATTCACCTCTTGAATCCAATTATTAAATATATGATGAATATCTATTGGAGGCGGGAGATTAAAAGAAACTTGTATGGTTCTCCAAATATTTCTAGCAATATGACAATAAAAAAAATATGTTGTATGGATTCATTGAGATTACAAGAACAACATTTTAGACTTCCTTTCCATCGCTTCTTTGCTAGATTATCCTTGGTTAAAACTACACCTTTCAGCAGGTACCAAATAAAAATCCTTACTTTGAGTGGCAGTTTATGTTTCCAAAGGACATGATTATGTGGTACGACATTTGGTGCAGCCAATGTTCTGTACATAGAACGAACCGTAAAATTACCATTCTGTTGTAAGGACCACACAAATTTTAGGTGTACATCCATAACTCTAAACACCAACTAATGCCCAAGATATTAGATTTTGTCCAACAAGCGATCGTCTGAAAGCCACATTTAAAGGGTTTGACCTAAGAACCATCGCCACTGTCGCGCTTTTCTTTCTAACTATATTATACAGGTTCGGATATTGATCTTTAAAGGTTAAGTTGCCTAACCAAACATCCTCCCAGAATCTTACCTGAGATCCATCACCCAGGTTGAACCATCCTAGACTCCAAAGGTCTTTTTTAACGCTCATAAGGCCCGACCAAAAGTGGGAGTCTCCAGGCATATGCTCCACCTGAGTTATGGTTTTAAATCTCAAGTGTTTTCTTCTCAGGAGTTCATGCAAACCCCATTTTCATTAACAAGTTTAAAAGCCATTTACTTAATAAACATTTATTATGGAGGCCAAGGTCTAGAATACCTAATCCACCTTGATCATTTGGTGTACGTAGGACATCCCATTTAGTTAATCGATATTTCTTCCTATGGCCATCATTTTGCCAAAAAAATCTAGACCTATAGTAGTCCAACTTCTTTAGAACTCCTTTCGAAATCTCAAAGAAAGACAACATAAACATCGATACAGTGCTAAGGACCGAGTTTATTAGTACTAGACGTCCGCCAACAGAAAGCATCTTTCCTTTCCACCCACTTAACTTTTTTTGGAATCTTAAATCTACTTCTTTCCAATCCTCGTTACTAAGTTTTCTATGATGCATTGGGATCCCAAGATAACGGGACGGGAAAGTTCCTGTATCACATCCAAAGATTTGTGACTATTCCCTTTCCAACTCCTTGGCTGCCCCATAGCAAAACAACTCACTGTTATGAAAGTTGATCTTAAGACCAGATAGTTGCTCAAATGCACATAGCACAAGCTTCATATTTTTTGGCCTCTTCCAGATCATTCTCCATAAAAAGTATAGTATCATCTGCATATTGCAAGATAGAAAGTCCATCATCTACTAAATGTGAAACTACACCTCTAACCTGACCACATTCCTTTGCTCTTGCTATCAAGGTAGCTAACATATCTACCACGATATTGAAAAGGATTGGAGATAGAGGGTCTCCTTGCTTTACACCTTTTCTAGTTTGAAAGTAGTGGCCTATGTCATCATTTACTTTGATTCCTACACTTCCTTTAGCAACTACTTGTTCTATCCAGGCGCACCAACGTGGTGAGAAGCCTTTCATTCTCAACACTTGTTGTAAGAAAGGCCACTTCACATTATCATACGCCTTTTCAAAATCTAGTTTTAGGATAACTCCATTCAACTTTTTCCTGTGCATCTCGTGAATAGTTTCATGAAGAATGACTACACCTTCTAAAATGTATCTACCAGGTAAAAAGGCCATTTGAGATGGTCTTATGACTTTATTAGCGATTAACGTAATCCTGTTAGTGAGAACCTTTGTAAAGATTTTGAAACTAACATTAAGAAGACAAATAGGTAGGTTTCTTGTATCCTAACAGCTTCAGATTTCTTAGTTAATATGGTTATAACCCCAAAGTTGAGACTATAGACAGGTAGGTTTCCTCTGTGGAACTCATCAAACAGCTCTATGAGATTAGATTTTATTATTTCCCAAAAAATGATAAAATTCAGCTGGAAAGCCATCTGGTCCCGGAGCTTTATTTCGTTCCATTTGGAAAATCGCCTCCTTAATCTCCTTTTCACTAAAGGGTTCTACAAGCACCTCATTTTCTAAACCCAAAACCTGTGGAATATCATCTCTAATGGTCTCATCAAGTAGAAAAGCATTAAGAGCAGGGGCCCCAAAGAGATTCTTATAAAAACTAGTGATATATGTTTTAAGGTTCTCCTGTCCTACAATAACACCTTCATCTTGCCCCAACTGGTAGATTCTAGTTTTACGATGTCTGCCATTTGCTAAGAGTTGGAAATACTTTGTATTGTCATCGCCTTTTAATAATTTAGTAGTCTTAGATCTTTGAAGCCAATAAAGCTCCTCTTCTCTAAGCAACTTTGTAAGTTCAACATTTAGGCAATGCTTGTACTCCAATTCTTGAGGTGATAGCACTACAACTTCGGCTTTTCGATATAGCAAATCTAAGTTATCGAGCAAGAATTTCTTTTTATTTCTATTTTGCCCTATCAAGTTCTTGGCCCAATCTTTCAAGAATCTTCTTAGAGTTCTAATTTTGTTTTGCCATCCGTGTATCGGAGAATGCCCTCTAGTTTCTCTAAGCCACGCTCCAGCTACTAACTCATAGAAATCTTCTCTAGTGAGCCATCCCAATTCAAATTTGAAAATAGGAATGTTGCACCTATGAGAAGCCTCTCCAGTGTCTAGTAACAGAGGTGTGTGATCATAAATCTCTCTAGAAAGCATTGTAACTGATGAGAGAGGAAACTTTTGTTCCCACTCTGTACTTACAAGAATCCTATCTAGCTTCTCAAAGGTAAGGACCTCAGTGAACTTGCCCAAGTAAACTTACGGCCAGACATTTCTATTTCTCTTAAGTTTAGAGATTCAATGCAAGCATTAAAAAGAAGTGGCCACCTACTATCAAATCTGTTATTACTCTTCTCACTTGGAGTCCTAATAATGTTGAAATCCCCACCTACCATAAGTGGGAGAGTCTCACTACTGCAAGTGTTCACTAATTCAGCTAGAAAACGGTCTTTATGCTCAGGTTGAGCTGCACCATACACAGCTATTAAACCCCAGCAAAAACCATCACACTTATTTCTTAAGTGACACTTAACAAAGAACTCACCGACTTGTATGTCTTTAACATTAAAGGTGCAAAGGTGTACCCCAAGAAGAATACCACCTGACCTCCCTTTTGGAGGGATCCAGTGCCAAAAAAACTCTACTACCACAGAAAGTGTTTAGGTCCTCATTCGAAAAACTCTTTCTATGGGTTTCAAATATGGCAATGAAGTCTAGCTGTTGTTCAATAGAGGTATCATGTAAGAAGCTGAATTTAGCCAAGTCTCGAAGACCTCTGCTATTCCAAAAACACCTTTCATTAGGAAACAAAATGTTTTTTGGCTGCATGTCCTTTACGAGGTAGACTTACATTCTTTTTCTTACCCTTCTTTAGCTTATGATAAGTAGCAATGAAACTGGCATCCATATTGTTATCATCCATTACTTCCTCCGTTAAGTCACCACATAGGCGACCAAGAGTATGGTGGTTGATATCACAATCAGACTCATCTAAATCTATATCTATATGGCTATCCTGACATGTTTTCATATGCCGACAATGAAAGCTATCCTTTTCCACTTCCCTAATAAGCGCTATAGATGACTGAACACTATCTACTTCATGACCCGTGGGATCAGGATCCCTAGGGCCACTCATCCATGGGATTAAACTACTCGATAGGGAAGGTTTAACCAGACTACTTTAAACCAGTCGGCTATGTTGCAAGATGACGTAGTTGATTGGAAAGACTACTCGTGTACTGTTAGGAGACTCCCCAAAGTACCCTGTTGTAGTACTCCCTCTTGTATACGACTAGGATCATGTAACCGACTTGTAACTCTGCTCCCCGAATATATAAGGCGGAGCAGGGACCCCCTCAAAACAATCAAGCACACAGGACGTAGGGTATTACGCAATTGCGGCCCAAACCTATCTATATCTTTGTGTTGTTCTTGCACTATCGTTCATAGAACTTGGCGAGACCCACGAATCTACTCTCTGGGGTACCCCAGGCAGACGTGCTCGACATATATCATTGACACTTGGCACCCATTGTGGGGGCCGCTCACTGAAGCTCACCATTAGGCACGATGGGATCAACGTTCAAAGCTCGCGGCATCGAGGAGGGTGCAACTTTCGTCATCGGCGCATGGACCTTCATCACTGATGGCAAGGTTGGCTTCGCAAGTTTCCTTGCGGATCGTCCAGGCCCATACCCGATGATGGCGTCTCCACTGGAGCCACTCCCTGATCTCGTCAAGACACAAGTTTCGATGACCACTTCGGCAACGATTTCAACCTCGACTCTGACATGTCGCATGTCTTCGAGCTCGACTTCGACCCCGACTCCGACTCAGATCGGGACTCCTCAAGACGAGACCGGGTACAACTCGCTTCCAATTATGGAAGGAGCTGGGATCTTTGAGCTGGCTACGCCATCGGACAACCCCCCGAATCAATCCCTGCTCGGATTCACCAAAGCCGCGGCTACATATCAATAGATCTACACCACAGAGGACAACAAGGATGACAATTTCACGGTTCTACAGAGTGAAAGCCCCGACAACGTCGCAAGCTTAACCTGTCGTGCCCACTTCAAGACCTACTTCGATCTCGAAGAACCACTTGTCTATCTCCCATCAGGACTAGTCGTGACCAGCACACCAGGAAGACTTATTGGTCACTGGCCAAGCGCGATACCTACTGCACCTATCGGGACAACGAGTCAAGATTAGCCACAACGATCCTGGAAAAACTACCCTACCAGGACGGCAAGATGGCTTCCATCACCACCTCCTTCGACAGCACAGGAGACAACTTCTCCAATGCTCGGACCTTACTACTACTGACCTCCTCCGACCCCGACAGACAAGTCTTCATGGCCGACTCTGGCGACCAAGGCACCCAGTACGATCGTGAGCTGGTCGGCGACATCTCCGAGGAGGAATGCACCACCAATGGAGAAACTGAGGAACAGAGAACCTCAACACAAGCAAGGAACGCCAAGCGCAAGAAAAGGCGCATCAATGCAGCCATACGTGCAAACGCGACCCAAAACCTTACACGGAACTTCGCGATGGTTGGTGACCAGCCGGTACTCCAGGATGCCCCAATGAACATCTTCATTGTAGCGGAGATTGTCAGGTCTATGCCTAAAACCCCACAAATCAGACAGGTCCTGACTCTCCTAGAGACAGCTCGTGAGAGCATCGACACCGGTGCTACATCAAGCCACCACGCTTCGAGCGTCAGACGTCTTGGAGGCAGGCGCTCGCACGTTGAACCCGCAGCATCTGCCTACCCGAGTCGTGCTTCTCGAGAGCCATCGTGTGGAGCAGCTGGAAGACAAGCTAACGAGCAAGTCCCCAACGCCAGACAACCAGATGGCAATAGGCCACGTGATAGGGCTAACCGCGATGGCGATCTTCGCGCCCACATCAACGCCAATCGAGATGCTCGTTCTATAATCCAGTCGAGTAGAGCGAACCACATCAACTCGGAGCTTCACCGGAGTGAAGAAATCGAGCGTCGCTACTGACCACTACCCCGTGACCAAGATCATCCACCATGGGACAACGATCCTCCCCGCGACAACAACCACGGCTGTGACCGCCCTCCACGCGGACGTGACCGCGACCACCTACGTGATGAAGATTGTCAACCACGCAACAACGATCCTCCCCGCGACAACAACCGCAATGGTGATCGTCCTTCACGCGGACGCGACCACGACAAAGACCGCGACTACAACCGTGGACGGCCAGGCCGTGACAACTCACCAAGGCACAACTCAGGCAATCGTGGCCACCACTACGACTCCGACCACAGCGATGGCCACCGCGGACGCAACCGTTCACTAGTAGACAAGTATGATGGCTTTCCAGCCTTCTCTAGCCGCATCAAGAGGATCAAGGTGTCAAGCAAGTTCAAGACAACTGGCATTGAGAAGTTCACAGGCAAACAATACCTTGAATAGTGGCTGACAGTCTACTCGACTGAAATCCAGATGGCGGGTGGATCCAATGACATAAAAGTGTGCTACTTCCCCATCATGATGGATACTACCCCGCTTACATGGCTCAAAGGCCTCCCCCCGGGTCCATCGAATCTTGGGAAGATCTCACCAAGAAGTTCACCGCCAACTTCCAGGGAACCTGGGCTCGGCCCGAAACCCAGTTTGAATTGGCAGCCTGTAAACAGGTTAAAAGTGAAACCCTGCACAAGTTCATCAAGAGGTTCTTTGAAAAAAGAGCCACAATTGTGGATATATTTGACCGCGAGATCATTGATTGCTTCCACGACGGACTCTATGTCAGAGAGCTACATCTCGAGTTTGGCAGAAGACGCCCAACAACCATCCCCGAGCTAAGGCATATGGAAGCCGAGTGGGCCGATCAAGACGACCGCGAGCGTGAGTGCTTTGACAGGCGTCGTGACAACAGCAACAACGACAATAACTACAACAAAGACGGTAAAGATCGCCGGAACAACAACAACCGTGAGTTCAACCGTGACAATAAAAAGCGCAAGCCAGACAACATTGTCGCCGCAGTCCAGCGCCCTATGCGGAAGAAGAACACGGTCTCCATTGGCAAAGTGATGAACGGACCCTACCCATATCATCCGAACAGCCGACACAAGATGGCCGACTGCTTTCACCTTAAACAAGAATTTGACAAGCAAGGACTAGCAAAGGCAGGCAAAGAGGATGACAAGGACGATAAAGACTACAAAAATGGCTAGCCCCAAGTCGAGAACGTCATAGCAGTCCTGTTCAGCGGCGAGTCCTTAAACCAGTCGAAGCGGGCAAAGAAACTATCGCTCTGTGAAATCATGGCAATCCAACCAGCCACCCTAACATACCTCAAGTGGTCTGAGGTCCCCATCACCTTCTCCAGGAAAGATTAGTGGACCCACTTTGCCAACCCAGGAAGATATCTGCTAGTCTTGGACCCAGTCGTGGCATAAGCTAGACTGACCAAAGTACTCATCGACGCAGGCAATGGGCTCAATGTCATCTTCGCAAAGACCTTCACCAAAATGGGACTTGACATCACCAAGCACCTAAGGCCCACAGAATCCCTGTTCTACAGCGTCGTACCTGGCAATGCGGCAATCCCCCTAGGACAAGTGACGCTCCCTATAACGTTTGGGAGAGAAGCCAACTTCAGGATAGAGTACATCAAGTTCGAAGTGGCAGATTTTGAGACATCGTATCATACGATCCTTAGGCGTCCAGCCCTCACCAAATTCATGGTGATCCCGCACTATGTGTACCTTGTTCTCATGATGCCCGCTCCTAAAGGACTCCTTTCACTAAAAGGTGACCTGAAGATCGCTTATGACTGTGATGTGGAAGCAGTGGAGTTCGCCGCCACCTCGCAAGTCCCCATCCAGATGCTGGAAGTACTCGCCCTGGCTAAGAAGTCAAAGGAAGAAGACCTGGAGGTCCCCAGCAAGAAGCCCGCAAGCACAAGTTTCAAGCCCTCTGAAGAAGTACGGCTTAAAACCATAGATCTTGAGATGGGCAACTCATTCAAAACTGCGCTTATAGGGGTCGATTTAGATTGTAAATAGGAAGATGCGCTTGTCAAGTTCCTTTGTGATAATAAAGATATTTTTGCATGGAAACCATCTGATATGCCTGGTGTTCCTAGGGAGCTTGCCGAGCACAATTTAAAGATTGACGAGAAGGCGAAGCCTAAATGGCAATGCCTACGCCGTTTTGCTCAAGACAGACACGATGCAATCAAGGCAGAGATCGCCAAACTACTCACGGCCGGCTTCATCACAGAAGTCTTTCATCTAGAGTGGTTGGCCAATTCAGTCCTGGTAAAAAATAAAAACAACAACGAGTGGCGGATATGTGTTGACTACACAGATCTCAACAAGCATTGCCCTACAGACCCCATGGGTCTCCCACGCATTGATCAAGTCGTGGACTCTATGGCCGGATGTGCGCTATTCTGCTTCGTCGATTACTACTCGGGGTATCATAAGATAGTCCTAAAGAAGGAGGATCAGATCAAGACTTCATTCATCACACCTTTCGGCGCCTACTGCTACATGACAATGTCATTTGGATTGAAGAACGTCGGAGCCACGTAACAATGAGCCATACAGGAGTGCTTGTCATCCCAGATTGGCATCAATGTAGAGACCTATGTTGATGACGTGGTTGTAAAAACAAGAGAACCACAAAATCTCATCGCTGACTTACAGAAAACGTTTGATAACCTCAGAACGTTCCGCTGGAAGTTAAACCCGATAAAGTGCATCTTTGGTGTTCCCTCAGGGAAACTACTCGGGTTCATTGTCAGACACAGAGGCATTGAGGCTAACCCTTCCAAACTCACAATTATCCTTAACATGGAAGCCCCGAGAAGCATCAATGATGTACAAAAACTCACGGGCTGCATAGCAGCTCTCAACAGATTCATCTCAAGACTTGGAGAGAATGGACTCCCTTTCTTCAAGCTGCTCAAGAAGCAAGACCAATTCAACTGGACAGAAGAAGCAAGTCAAGCCTTTGAACAACTCAAAGCATACCTGTCTACCCCCAGTGCTTGTTGCTCCTGCCAAAGATGACCACCTCTATTTATATATTGTGGCCACAACACACGTGATCAGTAGAGTCATAGTGGTCGAGCGCAAAGAGGAAGGCCATGTATTCCCAGTACAGCGGCCAGTATACTACATCAGCGAAGTACTCTCCGATTCCAAGATACGCTACCCTCAAGTATAGAAGTTACTCGACGCGATCTTTATCACCTCAAGGAAGCTAAGGCATTACTTTTAGGCCTTCCACATAACTGTGGTGACTAAGTTTCCCTTAGGCAAAATCTTTAATAATCCGGATGTGACTAGACGGATATGCAAATGGAAGGCGGAGATAGCTGCGTATAACCTCGACTTCGCTCCCCAGACGGCTATCAAGTCACAGACCCTTGCAGACTTCACGGTCGAGTGGATGGAGCTCCAGTATTCTAGGGCAACTACTCGCCCGGAGCATTGGATCATGTATTTCGACGGATCGATGAAGCTGGAAGGTGGAGGAGCAGGTGTGTTATTAATATCTCCCAAAGGTGACCAACTCAAGTATGTTTTGCAGATTATTTTCAAAGTTACCAACAACGAAGCAAAATACGAAGCCATGCTGCACGGGCTCCGCCTGGCCACATCTCTTGGTATCAAACGTCTATGCGTATATGGAGATTCCGCTGTCCCTATCAACCAAGTCAACAAGGACTGGGATTGCTCTAAGGAGACAATGGATGCCTACGTTAAAGTAGTCCGTAAACTCGAGTGCCACTTCTATGGCATCGAGTATCATCATGTCGTCCGTGACTATAATGTTGCTACTGACACTTTATCCAAGCTAGGCTCGAAACACGCGGATGTTCCAGCAGAGATCTTCGTTCATGAACTGCATCAGCCATCCATTAAGGAGCCGACACCCGAGGAGGTCACTCTAGTTCACACACAGCTAGACCTACAGGTTATGGTCATCGACTCTGACCGGACGACTCCATTTATTGAGTACAATGCTTGTTGGCACTTCTTACGATCCAATATCAGGATTGTGAATCCAGGTACTGGGGTAAGGAGTGTTTCAGTGGTTTTTCTTATGGCTCAGTAAAATTTATAAATATTCTGCAAGTGCACAGAATTACCGCTGTAGCACTTCACCAGGGAGTAATCTGAGGTATCGTAATTTATATTTCCGTAGGGAAGCTTTGGCAAGATTACTAGAAAACAGATATGCGAGACTATCAGAGAAGGGTACACTACTAGCAAGACAGGGGATAAACGGTATTGGATAGGAGTGGTTATACCATGACACATAGATCAAGGGTGGCTCAGATAGGAAAGAGAAGGAACAGATAGTTGGGAGGATAGCGAGAAGAGATAGAGGAATCCTGGGTACTTTATCTACCTATGTCACTTGGGCTTAGAGATACAGTGGCTGAAGAGCCACTACTCAGAGATCAGTGTTAAATCTAATGTCTTAGCGTCGGGACAATAGAACCTATGACACGCAGAAAGGGATGAGAAGGGGTGTGACCAATCCTACACTCTGGGATCCTGCAAGCCACGACGAACGTGATGGACTACGTAGGCCGTATAGGGCTGTCACCACCTAACTGCTACCACCTCCATAGACGTGGGTACAAACTAAGGCCACTGGCTAGCCTGGGAACCACTCCCACACTAGTCAACAACTACTTACTCCGCTAGCAAGAGCAAGCAACCTTTTCAATACCAAGTGACAATTCACCACAAGTATTGAGCAAGATCGAAGAACCAGTTAAAGCATGTGCTCCCACAACGTTTTCAGGTTTATTTTACTCATGCCAAATAACTCAAGTACTATAAAGCAACTAGTTGAAAACAAGGCACTTGTAAAATTAGGGCAAAGTGATAAAGATAACTATATTGATAACTCAAAGTCTTACAAAAGGAAAAGGAAAAGATACAGGAGCTTATACCAGAGCTTCTGAAGTTGACTCCGGAACCTCCGAGGCACAGCTCGACTCAACTCTAACTCCCAACTAAACTATCCTAACTCTACTAGGAAGAAGTGGAATGAGAGCTCCTTGGCTTGAGTGTGTGTGAAACAGGTGAAATGCCACTGCATTTATAGGTGTCCAAGGTGGCGCAGAGGAGTAGGCATGTACCACTGCCTCAGCTCCTGGATGCCTCAGATTTGCTCCTGGGGTCAGTTTGGCAGCTGGGGGCGGTTCGGCCGAACCCCCCAGTTCAGCCAAATTGGGCTGTAGGCCCAGGCCTGCCCCCTGCACCGCCTCAGCTCTGTGGACCTCCTGGCTGCTTGTTCATGGTGGTCTTCGTGTTGATTTAGCCCAGGGGTGATGTGGCGGTAATCCAGGTGACTTGCATGGTCGTCGCTCGGTCGTCGCTGACGTGGACGACTCCCGGTTGTGCTTCGCGTCGTGTGCGGCTAAGGTGGCTAACCGGCCGAACGGAGTCGTTCAGCCGAATCGGTTAATTCCGACCCCTGTAGCACGTATTTCTCATTGTTGTACCTGCACAAGTGTAGCTCACCAAAACTCGTGGAACTCTGTTAGAAATAAACCTAAGTACATGGAATATTGCATATAACCTCTTTTATTCCCGAGTATTGGTGGTCGAAAACGTGCACTGGGGATCCTACAGGCCGAGACTAACGAGGTGGATTACAAAGACCGTATAGGGCTGTCACCACCTAACGGCTACCACACGTTCGTTGAATCGGGGGCAAACCAAGGCCACTGACTAGTCTGGGTACCACACCCACACTAAGCAACGACTACTTACTTCACAAGCAAAAGCAAGCAACCGGTCAATACCCCCGGTGACAGTTCACCGGCAAATATTGAGCTAAGTCGAAGAACCAACTAAGACAAAGACTTAAACAAGAACTAGAAGCACTAGAACTAGAAGTGACTATAGACTAAACATGATATAGATGCAGCTAGAATAAAGTACAAGCAAGATATAAATGACAAAGGCAAGATGATCAAGATAATTATATTGATAACTCCTCACCAAAACTCGTGGAACTCTGTTAGAAATAAACCTAAGTACATGGAATGTCACATATATCCTCTTTTATTCACGAGTATTGGTGGTCGAAAACATGCCGTAACGACCGCCAACAAGCTCCCCCAAGCTTAGACCTTTGCTTGTCCTCGAGCAAAGATAAAGACTTAGGTTCAGTGGATCAGGAGTTGCTACAATGTCAATTTCCTTGCAGGTAACTTTATAAACAACTAGTACTCGAAAATACTTGAATCATTGGCAAAGTTTTTACTCACCATTTTACCTATGGGGTTTATAGCAATCTCCTTGTCTTGGGCTGTTGAAAGGTTGAATAGCTTAACTCAGTTTTTATTCCACTCCTACTCTTTTTAGGATCACATCTCGGAGTTTCCACAATTTTCAAAAATTTAAATTTTGTTCCTCAATTGGTACACTCGATCCCTCAAGTGATGTTTGTATCCTCACCAAAGGCTTGTTCCCTCTTTCATCCTAAAATCTAACAAGGCTTTTTGTGTGGCCCAGGGACAAAGGATGAAGGCCTACTTGCATCTTATATTTTGCTAAGTCAAAGACCAGATCTTTGGGGAACCAAATCATACCTTTAGATCGAGAAGTGCAAGTGTGTGGAATATGTGGAGTGGAACGTGGAATGTGGAATGTGGTGGAACTCCTTGGGAGATTCTTCCTCCCCTTATTTTCGAGAACATGGGCTATCTATTTTTTTGCTCATATCTTTGCCATGCCACTTGGCATGCTTCTCTTATTTCTTATTTTTGCCATGCTCTTTGGCATGCTTTTTTTTCCTTTTCTCTTTCTTTTTTTCCATGCTCTTTGGCATGCTTTTCTTTTTGCATAGCCCATGTTTCTATTCAAGGATATTTGGAGAGGAGATCATAGAACATGGAGTATTTATTTTGTGGATGGATGATGGCAATAATTGCTAACTCCCAGTGTAGGAATTGCAAGTGAGAGTGGTGTGTACGTGAATCTCAATCTTAGAAACACGAAGGTTTCACCCAAAGGTCACAACAATTTGACAAAGCTCACTAAGACAACAAGCAGCATATGAGTATAAATTTTTGACTAAGCTTAGCATATGGCTTTGGTAGGTATTTTTGACCAATGAGGAACTTTATTTTATTTTTGAAAGCAAAAGACATCCGAGATATTCACCGTAATAAGAGAAACAGCAAGAACTCAACCAAATCTCGCTATATCATTCCTCACAACAACTTAGTCTTGGAATAAAGCATATGCTCCCGTGAGGTTTTCAGGTTCATTTTACTCATGCCAAATAACTCAAGTACTATAAAGCGACTAGTTGAAAACAAGGCACTTGCAAAATTGATGACAGAGCAACTATTCATCATTTCCAAGCTGAGAGGCATATGATTGATTCCATGCATAGTTGGGAGTTATTTTATTCAAGGGAAATATTTTTTTGGTGTTTTCATTTTAAGGTGGAAATAAAATGGAAAGGGAAATGGCAAATGCAAGATCAAGGTGCTGAAGGGACATTGAACATACCTAATGGGAGTCCTCCCCCAAGCTTGGATTCTTCACTGGTAGGGTTGAAACTTTGAAAAGTATTATGACATTTGATCCGTCTGCTGCTGGACGTCGTACCGTAGAGAGTCCAGCACGCCGCTATTCTCTTGGTGATACTGAGAATGGTGTGCTAGGGTGTCTTCAATGCTCCGTGTACGGTCGTCGAGGAGGTCGACTCGGTCAGAGATGTAAAAAACTCTCGACCGATGTCGTAGCCACTGGGTGCAGTGAATCGTGCGGACTGAAAGTGCCCAGGGAAGTATGGCCGGGAGGCACAGTCGTACCCTCCTCCGTACCATTCCTGGGAGTACTCTGAGTCCGTACTCGGAGCATAGTCCCAGTAGCCCGAGGCAAAGTAGTCTAGGTCCTGGGGTTATCTAGAGCCTCCTGCTCCGGATGTCCCAGAACCATCGTATGCATCCTAAGCTGCCTCGAATGCAGACATGTGTCCATATGGCTGCGTCGGTGAAGTTTCTGGTTCTTGAGCGGTGAAAAGCCCGGCATCACGCCTGGCTTGCCCCCGGGTGAATGGCCCCTCTCCTGCAACACTGTGCCGAGCCGGCTCTCTCCGAGGAGGAGAGTCATCCGCCTCGGTACTCAATCGGAGTATTAATTTCTTAGCGGTATACAACCACAGTCATGCACAAGGCAAGGGCACCTCGGTTGTATAACTGCGATAGATCATAACCAGCGTTGCATCGGGCACCCGTCGTATCATGTGACCTTGCATAAAGTGCTCAGCATCCACAACGGGTCGCGCTGTCTCTAAGTACGCAAGTTGGGCGCCCTCCAGAATGCCCAACTAGTTAGCAAAGCGAGTGACTAGAGAAGTCACCGCCAGGCTACCCACTCGAGAGTGATGAGACATCCAATGGGCAACCAAATCTTTTACCGGAGAAACAACAACTCGTTTAACCATGGCGTATAAGAACCGCAACTCGACTGTATTAATGGGACGCAAATCAGAACATGGAAACACCGTCATAGCCATCAACCGATGCATAAAACGCAAGGTGGGGTTATGAATATTGTTCGTGCGTGGTGCAGAACAATTGGTGCTTCCCGAAATCTTTTTCCAGAACCCGCCCCGACTGAAACTTTTCAAAGCTTTGGCAGGCTCCAAAAAACAATGACTAGCAAAACCCAGAGCCATACTCAAATCCCTCCAAGAGTAGGAATACTCTTGGTTGAAAAATCGAAAGCGAACACCCTCCCGTCTAGATGTGAGAGTCGAAAGAAATTTGAGGGTGAGGAGATACAAACCTTGTTCGTCGACACGCCAGAAGTTGCCCCAACCAACGGCTTCGAAGACTTTTGGGAACTCTTCGTCCATACCCGTTCTTACGAGCAGATCCTGCTCGTAGACACGAGTATGCTCAAACTCCTTCAGGCATAGCATGTTGAAGACGTTCCGCTCCCGGTCCGTCCGGAGAATGATGTCTCTCTCGTTCAGGAGCTGCCGGGTTGGTTGCGAGGCGAAGCCTCTCCCCAAGTCGGCTGCCCCTGACTCATCCACATCCATCCGGTTTGAACCGCGGGACGGGGCTGGGGAGCTCCCAACATCATCCGAGCGTTAGCTCAGCCGAGCGGAGTGACGGAACGCGGAGAAGAGCTTCGACATGCTTCCTGCAAAAGGTTAGCGCAACGACTAACCGAAGGACTGAATATATTGGGTTACAACCGGTAAATCAAGTCGTTCGAGAGAGTTAGTCGTTCTTGCGGGGATGAAAACCTGCACAAAAGATTAGTCATTCTTGTGCGTGTCGGAAACCACCACAAGCACGTTCAAATTTAAGCACAAAGATCGAACAAAGGCAAAATATTTTTTTGGGATTTTTTCAGCAATGCAAGTGAACCAACTTGAGCAAGAACTAAAGAAGAACTTGAGCAAGAACTAGAGCAAAGAACTTGAGAGAGAGAGAGAGGGCTTCTGGTGGGATTTTTTTCAGAGTGTGAGTATGTGAGAAGCAAGCAAGCGATGCCCAGCATTTATAGGCAAAGGGGAGGCAGCCAGGCCATTCGGCCGAATTGGACTGAGTGGCCTGGGCACTCCCATGTGAGTGCATCACTCACCTTTGCCTTGGTTGCACGCAAAATTATGTGGCCAACACTTACCTTGGTCATGTGAGTGGATTTTAGTGGTAGGTAAGATGCAAATTTGACATGACCAAAGTGGAAGTTAGTGGAGTTACCCCCATGGTGCCATTTTTGTGATAATTGGTGATTGTGCAGCCATGTTGAGTGGGGTAGGCATGTTTTGTGCTGGTTGGTGATGGTGGTAAATAAATGGAGATGTTCTAGAAGGGGTAGAAATGATGAGAATTACATTTTACACCCACTGTAAATAAATTTCAGCACGTTGTCCATTTATTCTTACCATGCTTGCAATTTTTCTACTCTCTTTCAAATTAATTACACAAGTGGTTCATTTATGTTGGAAGGGAAACATACCAATGCAATGATGGAAAATAAAATTTTGGAAGGGAGACATGAGGTACATACCGGTTTTCCTCGCGGCGAGAGCTCGTGTTTAAAGTCCATGAGTAGGACTCCTCCTGTCTTCAGTTGATTTTGTTATCGTCTGATCCCGGAGTGAGTGGTTCGGGCGATGCAACCTTCTTCCGCCACATCTTTTTAGTCTTCTTCTGTGTCGGTGGCGGTGGGATCGGTTCCTCTTGATTCTCCCAGTGTTGCTAGATGGTGGCAACAACACTGTCCATTTTTGGCTCGGACGCAACTACCTTGTCCTGCTCCAGGTTAGTTGAATGTTGAATTGGAATTGCACATACCTGAGAGCATTTCTCCACCCTGGGCTTGAACGTGAATTTTTCTTCCTTGCCGTTGATGTTCAAACTGATTTCTCCGGCTCCTACGTCAATGTTTGCATTGGCAGTTCTCAGGAATGGTCTCCCGAGGACGAGAGGTGTCTTCGTGTCGACCTCCATGTCGAGCACCACGAAGTCCACGGGCACGAAGAAATCCCGGATTCTCACCAGAATATCTTCGGCTATTCCCGCGGGGTAGCGAATCGATTGGTTCACTAGCTGCAAATACATGGTTGTAGGGGACAAGGAAGTATGGTTCAATTTATCAAACACTACCTTGGGCATGATGCTGACACTTGCTCCAAGGTCACATAAGGTGTGTTTGAAATGTTGCTCCCCAATGGAACATGTGATGGTGGGACATCCAGGGTCCTTCTTTTCTGGGAGAACATTTAGAATGGCTGCGCTACAAGCTTCGGTTAGTTTAATTACCTCGGTGGTCGGCATTGCCCTTTTGGTGTTGAGGATGTCCTTCAGATACCTGGCATATATGGGAACCTACATAGCTTCAAGTACCGGAATATTGACATATAGTTTTCAAATTACCTCAACAAATTTGTTAAACTGTTCATCCACCTTTGGCTTGTTATTTCTTCTAGGGAATGGCAGCACAGTCGTGTCGTAAACCTCATAAGGGGCCATTTTTGTCTCCTTCTAAGGACTTCTTTTCTGGGGTTCGGCTGCGGCCTCCTCCTCTTCGCTGTCACTTGCTGGAGTTGCTGTCTGTTTGCCTGCACCGTTAGGATATGGCGGGTCCCGAGTGGTCTTACCCCCTCTCATGGTAACTGCTTTAACCTTTTCACGGGGACAATTGTCTGGTTGCCCAGCAATTTTCCCTGCTATAGACGATGGTAAAGAGACAGCTAACTGAGCAATTTGGGTTTCTATAATTTTATTGAAACTCAGTTGGCTTTTCATAGCAGAAGCAAAGGAATCCAGCCTAGAGTCTATGCTTTCCAGGATATTATCGTTAGCAGCAAGCTTTTTATTGATATTTTCAGTGATTTTACCCTGGCCAAACACTAGATCTCTAAGTGATGGCTGATTATTGAAATTGTTGTAATTGAAATTGTTACCTTGTTGAGGCCTCTCGAATGGGAGGTTTGGGCGCGAATTCCAGTCTTGATTGCCGTAGTTGTTCGGTCGATACCCATTGTTGTTGGAGTTGTTGACGTAGTGGGCATCTTCTCGTGTTTTGGGGTAGTCGCTCCCCGAATGGCCAGTGTTGCCACAGACCTCTCAAGTCTTGCGAGCATCCATGGCTTGCACCGTTTCTTGAGCAGGGGCCTCTAGTTTCTTCATCAGGAGGTCCATCTTGGCGGTGAGCATGTCCAGAGCTTCAACTTGGTGAACTTCTGGGGTCCGAGGTTGGGCTCGAACGTCGGACCAACCTTGGTTCTCGACCATATTCTCTATGAGGGCCTTTGCACGGCTCTCCTCAAGAGAGAAGAAAGAACCTCCAGCAGCAGCATCCAGATACTCACGGGCCGAGCTTCTCAGCCCATGGTAAAAGGTTTGAATAATAAACCAACTCCGCATACCATGGTGAGGACAAGCAGATATATAGTCCTAGAGGCGATCCCATGCCTCCGGGACTGTTTCATCTTTTAGCTGCCGGAAACTAGCAATTTTGTTCTAGAAGGCATTGGTTTTCCCAACCGGAAATAATTTTAGCAGAAATACGCTAGTGCACTTATCCCAGGTTTCTATGGTTTCGCGGTTAGCATAAAACCATTGTTTCGCCTTGCCTAATAATGAAAAAGGGAATAAACGAAGGCAAATGGCATCAATGCTTACCCCGCGTATGGTGAAGGTGTTGCAAATCTCCAGAAAATACTGAAGATGAGCGTTGGCATCCTCGTGCGGCTTGCCACAGAACGGTCTAGCCTGCACCATGTTGATGAGGGTTGGCTTGAGCTCGAAGTTCCCCCCTCCGACTGGAGGAGCTGGTCTGACGCGCATGTTCTCGCTCGATGGAGCAGAGAACTCGCAGATCGTCTTGCTTGCCATCCTCGATGAAGCCAGCTCAACGACGGGAAAGACTGGGCTCGTCGGAATGAGCTGCTTCTGAGGAGGTACAACACGGGGTCGCACTTTCCTCACAAGAGACTCAGGATTTTCTTGGTAGTTTGACGGTAGTTGGAAACCAGTCATGCACTGCTCTGCTTCACAAAACCAACAAAACAGAGCAAGGATAAACCCGCTTGAGTCGCGGTATACTCAACAAAGATAGCTCGAGATAAAAGTTTGAAAGTATCTAGCCAATTGCTTCCCCGACAACGGCGCCAGAAATGCTTGTTGGCACTTCTTACGATCCAATATCAGGATTGTGAATCCAGGTACTGGGGTAAGGAGTGTTTCAGTGGTTTTTCTTATGGCTCAGTAAAATATATAAATATTCTGCAAGCGCACAGAATTACCATTGTAGGACTTCACCAGGGAGTAATCCGAGGTATCGTAATTTATATTTCTGCATGGAAGCTTTGGCAAGATTACTAGCAAACAGATATTCGAGACTATCAGAGAAGGGTACACTACTAGCAAGATCAGGGATAAATGGTATTGGATAGGAGTGGTTATACCATGACACACAGCTCAAGGGTGGCTCAGATAGGAAAGAGAAGGAACAGATAGTTGGGAGGACAGCGAGAAGAGATAGAGGAATCATGGGTACTTTATCTACCTATGTCACTCGGGCTTACAGATACAGTGGCTGAAGAGCCAGTACTAAGAGATCAGGGTTAACACTAATGTCTTAGCGTCGGGACAATAGAACCTATGACACGCAGAAAGGGATGAGAAGGGGTGCCACCAATCCTACACTCTGGGATCCTGCAGGCCACGACAAACGTGATGGACTACGTAGGCCGTATAGGGCTGTCACCACCTAACGGCTACCACCTCTGTAGATGTGGGGACAAACTAAGGCCACTAGCTGGCCTGGGAACCACTCCCACACTAGTCAACAACTACTTTCTCTGGTAGCAAGAACCAGCAACCTTGTCAATACCCCAGTGACAATTCACCACATGTATTGAGCAAGATCGAAGAACCAGCTAAGACAAAGACTTAACCAAGATCTACAAGCACTAGAGCTACAACCAACTATAGTCTAAACACGATATAGATGCAACTAGAATAAAGTAGAAGCAAGCTATAAATGACAAGGACAAAGTGATAAAGATAACTATATTGATAACTCAAAGTCTTACAAAAGGAAAAGGAAAAGATACAGGAGCTCCTAGACGCCTCAGATTTGCTCATTGGGTCGGTTTGGCAGCTGGGGGCGGTTGGGCCGAACCCCCCAGTTCGGCCGAATTGGGATGGAGGCCCAGGCCTGCCCCCCTGCACCGCCTCAGCTCTGTGGACCTCCTGGCTACTTGTTCATGGTGGTCTTCATGTTGATTTGGCCCAGGGTTGATGTGGCTGTAGTCCAGGTGGCTTGCACGATCGTCGCTCGGTCATCGCTGACGTGGACGACTCCAGGTTGTGCTTCGCGTCGTGTGCGGCTAAGGGGGGTAACCGGCCGAACGGAGTCGTTCGGCCAAATTGGTCAATTCTGACCCCTATAGCACGCATTTCTCGTTGTTGTACCTACACAAGTGTCACTCACCAAAACTCGTGGAACTCTGTTAGAAATAAACCCAAGTACATGGAATGTCACATATATCCTCTTTTATTCCCGAGTATTGGTGGTCAAAAACGTGCCGTAACGACAGCCAACGGTACCTAAGGGATCATTAACTTCCAGACGACGAGAAAGCACAAGTACGTATTAGACATAGAGCCGCCAACTATGTAGTAGTGGACAACACCCTTTATCGACGTGGGGCCTCGGTCAACGTTCTGATGAAGTGCACCACAGCTGATCATATAAGAGCCCTGCTAGAAGAAATTCATGGAGGCGTCTGCGGTAACCGTGCAGCTTCTCGCACTTTGGTTGGGAAGGCCTACAGAGCTGGTTTCTTCTGGCCATCAGCCAAGGCCGATGCAGAAGACATCGTCAAAAAGTGCCAAGGATGCCAATTCTTCGGCCGACAAGCCCATGTCCCGGCTCATGAACTCAACACGATCCCGTTATCTTGACCCTTTGCGTGTTGGGGTCTCAATCTCGTGGGCCCTCTAGCTAAAGCTCCGGGTGGTTTCGAGTGGCTTATTGTAGCCATCGAAGAGTTCACCGAATGGATCGAAGCACACCCTTTGGTAAATGCGCGGGCAGAGAACCTGATTAAGTTCTTCGATGGAATTGTCCAGAGATTTGGTGTACCTCACGAGATCATAACAGACTTGGGATCAGTTTTCACAAGTGAAGAACTCCAAAACTATTGTGGGAAGTACTCGATTAAGACACATTATGCTTCGATCGCTCATCCACGCACCAATGGACAAGTCGAGAAGGCCAATGGCTTGTTGAAACAGGGGCTAAAGCCCATACTCTACGATCGCCTAAAGAAATACGGTGACAAATGGGCCAAGGAGTTGCCAGCAGTACTTTGGGGTCTACGCACACAGCCAAGCCGCGTAACTGGGCAGTCACTATATTTCTTGGTCTACGGATCTGAAGCAGTCTTACCTGCCGATCTCATTTGGGAAGCCCCATGACTCGAAAACTACGATGAACAAGTTGCTCAGCAGGAAAGGTTCCAAGATGTCAATGGTGTCGAAGAAGCTTGAGTGGCGGCTCCTATCCAGAATACTCGCTATCTCGAACACTTACGATGCTACCACCAACGCTCCGTCCAGCCTCGTTCCTTCGTCATAGGAGACTTGGTATCGCGACGCATACAAAAGACTGACGGCCTACATAAGCTTATGTCACGTTGGGAGGGGCCATTCCTTGTCAGGCAAGTTATTGGGGCTGGAACATATCGCCTCCAGACTCAAGAAGGTGAAGACTTACCAAATCAGTGGAACGTTGAGCATCTGAGGAACTTCTACCCATAAAAAGGGTTTATGTAACAACGCCAATGTATTCTCGATGATTATGATATCAATAAAGTTATGGTTTCGCTGTTGTTGGCACTCCTTACGGCCTACAGATAAATCCGCAAGTGGACGGATACCGATGTAGCTTTCACCTGGGAGTATTCCAAGGTATCGATTTCCACGGAGAACGAGAAGTGAACTAATTCTAAACTAAGTTGTCCAAGGGTAATGGGATGGAGTGGATGAAATGGGTGAAGTGGATAACAACAACAAAGAGGGAAGAAAAGCGATAAGAGGGTAGAGAGGGCACGAGCCTGGTAGAATCACTCTACTGATTAACTGAGCGGGTCAGAAGGCAAAACCTACCACACACAGAAGTGGGTGAGAAATGGGTGTGGTCTATCCTGCACTAGGGGATCCTACAAGCCGAGACAAATGTGATGGGCTACAAAGGCCGTATGGGGTTGTCACCACCTAATGACTACCACCTCTGCAGACTCAGGGGCAAACTAAGTTAGCCTCAAGTCTAGGCACCGCGCTTACACTAGTCAACTAATACTTATCTCCTATAGAAAGATAAGCACCCAAGCTAAGCAGCCAGTATACAATTATACCAATCAACTAAGCATTGAACGAAGAACCAGCAAGCATATAAAAGTAAAAACTAAATGCTCAATTAATTAGAAAGAGATACAAAAGTTACCAGACATGACCCGGATGTCACTCGAAGCTGAGCCGCATCCATAGAGGTACAGCGGGAAGTGGGGCCGACACTCCGGCTCCTCTCCGGGACGCTCACCTCTCCTGTCTCCCTATCTTCTAAGTATGAAAGTGGCAGAGCTTTGCTAAGGGACTCTCCTCTTGTGTTGTGTGTTTTGCAGGTGAAGGGAGGCTTCAATTTATAGCAAGCAAGGACAGTGGGAGGTAGAGTGGAAGCCAAGGCATCAAAGGTCGGTGCCCGGCTGATTCGGCCGAACAAGCCGGTTCGGCCGAACCGAGCAATTCGGCCGAACTGCCCCATGGTACCGCCTTGGTGATGAGGCGGTGCAGAGGCGGTTCATGCAGGTGTGCTGATTCGGCCGAACACATGGATTCGGCCGAACCGTCCCTTCTGCCGCCTTTGCGTCCCACGACCTGGATTGCCTCCCCTACGTCGGTTCCATGTCAGTTGCTACTTCGGGCTGGGTCAGATGGCCTCTGGTGCACTGGTGGGCCTTGTTAGAGTTGGATTCGGGCCTATGGTTCACTGGGTTTATGTTGATGGCAGTCGTAGCGGTCCATCCCAGCCCAGGGTTCTGTTGGGTTCCATGTCTTCATGTCGTGATGCGTCCCGGGTTCAAGGATGGTGTTCGGTCGAATCTCGGGATTCGGCCGAACTCATCACTCCATGTGCTTTTTGCCTCAACTTTAGTCATATGCCTCCTGGAATCGAATAAACACCAAAACTTGTGGAAATGATCAGAAATAAACCCTATAGCTATGGTGTGTGATTCCATTGTGTTCATTTTATACGCGGCTGCAGGTCAAAAATCAGGCCGTAACGACCGCCAACAAGCTCCCCCAAACATAGATCTTTGCTCGTCCCGAGTAAACAATTAAAACAAGAGCAAGACTAAGATAAGGGTTCTTTCATGATATGAACAAATGTGTACTATTTATTTCAAACCTTTCTCCATACCTATGGATTTGAAGTGGCTATTCCCTGGGTCTTGGGCGGTTGATGAACGGAACGGTTCTTACAACAAGATCCCTCTTGGTCATCCTGGATTCGGGGTTTTCTAATTTTCGCTAATAAATGTCCCGTGTCCTTTCTTCCTTAGTATTATCACACTCTCTAGAGTAACTCCTTTTCACTCACTCTCTCTTTATGTGTTTTCTCTTTGTGTCTCTGGTGGTGATCTTATCAAGATATATATTTCTGTCGAGTCGAAGACTGGTTCCTGGAGGTGTGTCAATTGCCTTCGATCAATTTGCAAGTTTGAGATGAAGAGTTCACTGTTGGTCCTCAGCCTCGTGACCCCTTTCTTTTTTACTTCTTTCCCTTTTTGGGAATTATTTCTTTCAAATCATTGGACTTTCGTGAGTCCTCTATTTGTTTTTTTATTCACGGTATCACCACGGCATGAGGGTTTCTAATGCAACTCTGATGATTGATATATGCTTGCAAATGATCTAGGCAACTGGACTGTCTCCAGGGACTCAAAATTTGACAAGACTTTATACTAGTCAAGATAAGCTTTTTCAGGGGATGATCTCTCAAGCAAATGTGTGAAGTGGAAGAAGGTAGATTGTATGCATAGGATGAAAGGATAGGGTATAGTTTTAAGTTTTCAAGATAAATTCTCCCGAATGATAGAATGAACAGGTGGTTTGTTTTATCAAGACATATCACAAACATCAACAACTTAGACCAGGGGATCCTAACATGAAAGATTTCACAGGCATGTGGATACTTAATTTGAAGCGAACAATAAATAGAGTTCATGGCATGAAAGAAAAACCGAGAACGTTTCATTTAAATGATGTGAGCATGTTTAAAATTTGAAACGTGTCAACACAGAAAAGATGGACAGGGGTAAGGGGTGCAAACTAGTGTGCAGCTGTACGAAGGGGGCGAGCCGGGCTTGTTTGGCCGAACAGGTTGGTTCGGCCGAATTGACTCGGTGCGTGCTTCCTTGTCCCGTGTCGCTCCTGTGTCGTCCTGTGCTGATGTACTCTTTTTGCTAAGTAGGGAGTACTCTGGATGGCTCAATTGCACCAACCGGAGTGTCACTTTTTATTCATTCAACTCAAACTTTGTTTTATTATTCAAACTATTGAAAACAAAATAATTGGTAGGGAAATAAATCAGAGCACCCTAAACATTATTCTAAAGAAAGCAACTGATTGAAATTAAACTAACGAACTAAACTAATGGTGCTCTATCTAAAATGAAACGATCGCAGGACAGTATTCTACAGGTGGGTCGTAAAGGTCCAAGTGTCCTGTGGCCTTGGCGAGCCGCTTGATTTTAGCGGATAGGCCCTTGCGGAGGACCTCCATCTTGTCCTCCGTCTCCATCTGTCCCAACTCGCACTCTGCAACCTTCTCCTCTAGGTTGTTTATTTTCTGGCGCGCTTGCGCGGTTCTTCCTTCAGGCTTTCCAGAGTGGGCGACTTTTCTCCTTCTTCATCCTCCTTGTCCTCCTCTTCGGAGAACTCCATCTCTCCTGGCAATCTCCTGATGGGTGGAGGCTGCATGCGGCGCTGAACTCTGGGGTTCCGCCGCGGAGGACTCCGCCAACCCGAGCTCGTCCCGGTTCAGCGGCAGGACCAAGACCTTGTCGTATCCCGTAGTGGTACACTCACCTCTGATGCTGAACCGGGGCGGACTATCAGGTGCATAATCTGGTGCCCTCATGCCCTCTCCCTTGACTGCTAGGAGTGTAAAGTCCAGCACCCTTGAGGAAGATGCTGGCCTTGGGCGTAGCTGGCCTGTGGTGGGGCGCTCGTGTGATGGTGAGTGAAGAGGCTTCTTGATCGCCTTCAGCGGGGCGAAGGGGGTTGAGCATCGCTAAAGGAGAGCGGCGTGGGGAGTCTGGGCGCCTCATGGGGCTGTGGGCAGGAGCCCTCCCACAGTGCCCATGGCCTGGCAGATCAACGTCGGCGATGCGGAAGGCTTGCTCACGCCGGGGGGACCCATCGATCTAGCTAGCGAGGCTGGATCCCCGGTTGAGGATGCATCTTTGGAGGAGGAAGAGGCCATGGTGGCTGTGGCTAGGTGCAAGAAGTTTCTGTAGATGGGATGATGGGAGTCGACAGAAGTCCCAAGCATTTATCGAGGCTTTCTCCGATCGAAAAAACGATTTTCCCTATGGTTCCCTCGCGAGTCTTGGGATAGGATCAACTGCAGATGAGTTTGGGAGCAAATATCCACATGTGGGGCCAGGGAGGCTGATTCGGCCGAACCCTAGGATTCGGGCGAATTGGCCAAGTCGCCTGAATTGGCCTGGTTCGGCCAAACTGGCCCCTGGGCCGCCTGGTGTGCGGGCCAAATCAGGTCTTGTGTCTTTGGTTGTGGGTGCGAGGGTGAAGGCGGTTTTGGCACAAAAAGGTTTGGATTTGAAGAATTTGGGCTGAATTTCATGGACAGGTTTCAGAGCTCCACGAACTCGATGACGTCTAAGTCATCGAGTGGTGGAAGTTCTGGTTTTAGGAAGATTTTCAACCGCTATCCATTGATCTTGAAGGTATTTCTGTCCTCACTTTGCAATGTGATGGCCCCGTGAGATGCAGCATTAACTACTATGAACGGGCCGTCCCAATTGCTTCTAAGCTTCCCATGACCGAAAAGCTTGGCACGAGAATTGAAGACGAGGACCTTGTCTCCTGGCTTGAACGTTTTGACCTTGATCCTCTTGTCATGCCATCTCTTGGTCCGGTCCTTATATAGCTGGGAACTATGATATGCTTGCTCTCTCATCTCATCTAACTTTGCCAGCTGAATCCACCGTTTAAGGCCGACTGCTGGAAGGTCCATACCCCACTTCCTAATGGCCCAGTGAACTTTGAACTCCATATCTACTGGTAGGTGGTAGGTCTTGCCATAGACTAGTTGATATGGGGTCATTACTATGGGTGTTTTATAAGCCGTACGGTATGCCAGAGTGCATTTGGGAGCTTGTCCTTCCAGTGCTTGCCAATCTCGTTCATGGTCTTTTGCAGAATTTTGTTGATTTGTTTGTTTGAGGTTTCTGCTTGACACCTAGTTTGGTGGTGATAGGGTGTAGCTACGTTATGCTGCACCACCAAACTTGAGAGATACCTATGGAAAGCTGCATCTATAAAGTGGGAGCCGCCGTCGCTGATGACTATCCTAGGGACGCCAAAACAAGGGAAGATAACTTCGTGGAACATTCGTCTTGCGCTCCTAGAGTCAGTGGCCACACATGGCAAGGCTTCCAACCACTTAGAGACGTAGTCTACCGCGACTAGAATGAATTTGCAACCCTTTGATTTCGAGAAAGGACCCATGAAGTCCACTCCCCAAACATCAAAGATTTCTACTTGGAGATTGCTGGTGAGCGGCATTGCGTCTCTAGTGTTTATGTTTCCATGTTTCTGACAGCGCGGGCATCGCATGATAAATGCTTTAGCATCTTCATACATGATGGGCCAGTAAAATCCACACTGCCAGACTTTAGCATTGGTCCAGAATGCGCCATAGTGGCCTCCATATGGGGCTGCATGACACCTTTCAAGAATCTTATACGCCTCATGTGTAGGTACGCATCTTCTGAGGAGTGTGTCACTACATATCCTGAATAGGTACAGGTCGTCCCAGAGATGGAGTCGGCTCTCATAAGCCAGTCTCTTCTTATTTTCTCCTGGTGGGACGTACCCTGTCACCATGTAGTTCACTATGTTGGCATACCACAGATAAATGGTGGTGACCTTAAGGAGTGTGTCATCCCATAAATAATCATCAATTGGAAGATCGGATAGGACTTGCATTCAAGACAAGTGGTCAGCCACTGAGTTCTCTACTCCTTTCTTATCCCTTATTTCAATGTCGAACTCTTGGAGTAGAAGGATCCAGCGGATGAGTCTCGGTTTCTCATCATTTTTTGTCAGAAGGTACTTCAGAGCGGCGTGGTCTGAATATACTATGACCTTGGCCCCAACTAGGTAGGGCCAAAATTTGTCTATAACAAACACGACCGCTAAGAATTCCTTCTCCGTGGTTGTGTAGCTGAGCTGGAGGCCAGTAAGCGTTTTGCTAGCATATGAGATATCATAGTGCTTCTTGTCCTTAGTTTGGCCCAACACAGCTCCTACGGCAAAATCGCTCGCATCACACATGATTTCAAATGGATGCTACAGTCGGGAGGTTGGATGATGGGAGCGGTAATGAGTGCATTCTTGCCAGTGTGAAAGGTTGCATAGCACTCTTCATCGAAAATGAAAGGGGCGTCCTTGGCTAAGAGATTGGTCAAAGACCTGGAGATCTGGGAGAAGGTTTTGATGAAATGCCTATAGAATTTGGCATGACCAAGGGAACTACGGATCCCCTTAACGTTTGTGGGAGGTGGAAGTTGCTCAATGACCTCTATCTTCACTCTATCTACTTCAATTCCACGTTCCGACACCCTATGTCCTAAGACAATCCCTTGTCTCACCATGAAGTGGCACTTTTCCCAGCTTAGGATGAGGTGCTTTTCTTGGCATCTCTGGAGGACCTTGTCCAGATTTTTTAGACACTCGGTAAAGGTCTTTCCATAAACTGAGAAATCATCCATGAAAAGTTACATAATCTCTTCGATCATATCAGAGAAGATGGACATCATGCAACATTGAAAAGAGGCGGGTGCGTTACATAGCCCGAAGGACATCCGCCGATAGACATACGTCCCATAGGGGCATGTGAACGTGGTTTTACTATGGTCGTCTGGATGGATTCGAATTTGATGATATCCAGAGTAACCGTCAACGAAGCAAAAGAAAGAGTGTTTTGCTAACCGTTCAAGCATCTCGTCTATGAATGGAAGGGGGAAATGGTCTTTCTTGGTGGCCTTGTTGAGTCGACGATAGTCGATACACATACGCTAACCAGTGACGGTACGCTGCGGGATGAGCTCATTTTTATCATTGTGGACAACCATCATTCCTCCCTTCTTAGGAACAACTTGAACAAGACTAATCCATTCACTATTAGGGACATGATAAATGATCCCTGTGTGAAGGAGTTTGAGAACTTCCTTTTTCACGACCTCCCTCATGGCATTGTTCAACCGTCTTTGAGGTTCCCAAGATGGTGTCGCTTCAGAATCGATTAGGATACAATGGGTACAGAGGTTAGGACTGATCCCTTTCAGATCTTGGAGTGAATATCCTAAGACCGCTCGATTCTTCTCTAGGATAGTGAGTAGTTGTTGGGTTTCTAGGTCAGATAGCTTGTCACTAATAATCACCGGAGTTTGCTTGTCCCCGAGGAGGAAAGCGTACTTTAATCCAGGAGGAAGAGGTTTCAGGTCGATTGGAGATGGTTTTGGAGCTTCAATTGGATTGAGCTTGATTGGAAGTTGAGTTTCCTCTTCCTCTGTAAATAATTTTATGTCTTCCTCTGGGATGGTAGGTGTTGGCGGTCGTTACGGCTCGTTTTCGACCACCAATACTCGGGAATCAAAGAGGATATATGCAACATTCCATGAACTTAGGTTTATTTCTAATAAAGTTCTACGAGTTTTGGTGTGTTCCACTTGTGCAGGTACAATAATAAGAAATATGAGCTATAGGGGTCGGAATTGACCGATTCGGCCGAACGACACGATTCGGCCGGTTATCCCCTTAGCCGAACACGACAACCGGAAGTCGTCCACGTCAACGATGACCAAGAGACAACCGTGCATGAGACGTGGATGACCACCACCTCACTCTGGGCCGAACCAACATGAAGACCACCTGGATCAAGTCATCCATGAAGCCCAGGAAGCAAAGGCGGTGCAAGGGGGCAGGCCTGGGCCTCCGGCCCGGTTCGACCGGATGCCCAATTCGCCCAAACCGCCCCCAGGGAGCAAATCCAGGACATAGGGAGCAAGGACGGTGCATCCATGGGTTCGGCCGAATCCTTGGATTTGCCCGAACCCTGGAATTCGCCATGGCTCCCTTGGCCAGTACTCCTCCTCAACCGTCATTAGCCACTATAAAAAGAGGTGTCCATTCACTTGTAACATATGCACTCAAGCAAAGGAGCTCTCATTCCACTTCTTTCTAGTAGAGTTACGATAGTTTAGTTGGGACTTAGAGTTGAATCGAGCTGTGCCTCGGAGGTTCCGGAGTTGTCTTCAGAAGCTCTAGAAGCTTTGGTATAAACTCTTGTATCTTTTCCTTTTCCTTTTGTAAGACTTTGAGTTATCAATATAGTTATCTTTATCACTTTGCCCTTGTCATTCATAGCTTGCTTCTACTTTATTCTAGTTGCATCTATATCATGTTTAGACTATAGTTAGTTATAGCTCTATTGCTTCTAGATCTTGATTAAGTCTTTGTCTTCGCTGGTTCTTTGATCTTGCTCAATACTTGTGGTGAATTGTCACTGGGGTATTGACAAGGTTGCTTGCTCTTCCTAGTGGAGTAATTAGTTGTTGACTAGTGTGGGAGTGGTTCCCAGACTAGCCAGTGGCCTTAGTTTGTCCCCACGTCTACGGAGGTGGTAGCCGTTAGGTGGTGACAGCCCTATACGGCCTACGTAGTCCATCACGTTCATCGTGGCCTGCAGGATCCCAGAGTGTAGGACTGGTGGCACCCCTTCTCATACCTTTCTACGTGTCATAGGTTCTATTGTCCCGACGCTAAGACATTAGAGTTAACCCTGATCTCTGAGTACTAGCTCTTCAACCACTATATCTCTAAGCCCGAGTGACATAGGTAGATAAAGTACCCAGGATTCCTCTATCTCTTCTCGTTGTCCTCCCAGCTATCTATTCCTTCTCTTTCCTATCTGAGCCACCCTTGAGTTATGTGTCATGGTACAACCACTCCTATTCAATACCGTTTATCCCGTGTCTTGCTAGTAGTGTACCCTTCTCTGATAGTCTCGAATAACTGTTTGCTAGTAATCTTGCCAAACCTTCAATGCGGAAATATAAATTACGATACCTCGGATTACTCCCTGGTGAAGTTCTACAGCGGTAATTCTGTGTGTTTGTAGAATATTTATATATTTTACTGAGCGATAACAAAAACCACTGAAACACTCCTTACCCCTGTACCTAGATTCACAATCCTGATATTGGATCGTAAGAAGTGCCAACAAGCATTTCTGGTGCCGTTGCCGGGGCTACAATTGGCTAGATACTTTCAAACTTTTATCTCGAGCTATCTTAGTTGAGTATACCGCTACTCAAGCGGGTTTATCCCTGCTCTATTTCGTTGGTCTTGTGAAGCAAAGCAATGCATGACTGGTTTCCAACTACCATCAAACTACCAAGAAAATCCTGAGTCTCTTGTGAGGAAAGTGCGACCCCGTGTTGTACCTCCTCAGAAGCAGCTCATTCCGACGAGCCCAGTCTTTCCCGTTGTTGACCTGGCTTCATTGAGGATGGCAAGCAAGATGATCCGTGAGTTCTCTGCTCCATTGAGCGAGAATGTGCGTGTCGGACCAGCTCCGCCAGTCGGAGAGGGGAACTTCGAGCTCAAGCCAGCCCTCATCAACATGGTGCAGGCTAGCCCGTTCTGTGGCAAGCTACAAGAGGATGCCAACGCTCATCTTCGGTATTTTCTAGAGATTTGAAACACCTTCACCATACGCGGGGTAAGCATTGATGCCATTCGCCTTAGTTTATTCCCTTTCTCATTATTAGGCAAGGTGAAACAATGGTTTTATGCTAATCGTGAAGCCATAGAAACTTGGGATAAGTGCACTAGTGCATTTCTGCTAAAATTCGTTCCGGTTGGGAAAACCAACGCCCTCTGGAACAAAATTGCTAGTTTCCAGCAGCTAAAAGATGAAATAGTCCCGGAGGCATGGGATCGCCTCCAGGACTATATATCTGCTTGTCCTCACCATAGTATGCAGAGTTGGTTAATCATTCAAACCTTTTACCACAGGCTTAGAAGCTCTACCCGTGAGTATCTGGATGCTGGTGCTGGAGGCTCTTTCTTTTCTCTTGAGGAGAGCCGTGCAAAGGCCCTCATCGAGAAGATGGTCGAGAACCAAGGTTGGTCCGATGACCGGACTCAACCGAAGACCCGAGGAGATCATCAAGTTGAAGCTCTGGACATGCTCGCCGCCAAGATGGACCTCCTGATGAAGAAATTGGAGGCCCCTGCTCAAGAAATGGTGCAAGCCATGGATGCTTGCATGACTTGCGAGGTCTGTGGCAACACTGGCCATTCGTGGAGCGACTACCCCAAAACGCGAGAAGATGCCCACTACGTCAACAACTCCAACAACTACGGCAATCAACGCTGGAATTCGCGCCCAAACCTCCCATTCGAGAGGCCTCAACAATGTAACAATTTCAATTCCAGCAATTTCAATAATCAGCCATCACTTAGAGATCTAGTGTTTGGCCAGGGAAAAATCACTGAAAATATCAAAAAAAAGCTTGCTGCTAACGATAAAATCCTGGAAAGCATAGACTCTAGGCTGGATTCCTTTGTTTCTGCTATGAAAAGCCAACTTAGTTTCAATAAAATGATAGAAACCAAAATTGCTCAGTTAGCTTCCTCTTTACCATTGTCTGTAGCGGGGAAAATTGCTGGGCAACCAAACAATTGTCCCCGTGAAAAGGTTAAAGCGGTCACCACGAGAGGGGGTAAGACCACTTGGGACCCACCATATCCTAACGGTGCAGGCAAACAGACAGCAACTCCAGCAAGTGATAGCAAGGAGGCCGCAGCCGAACCCCAGAAAACAAGTCCTCACAAGGAGGCAAAAACGGTCCCTCATGAGTTATACGACACGACTGTGCTGCCATTCCCAGAAGAAATCATAGGCCAATGGTGGATGAACAATTTAGCAAATTTTTTGAGGTAATCCGTAAACTATATGTCAATATTCCGTTACTTGAAGCTCTGCAGGTTCCCCAGAAAAGAAGAAGGACCCTGGATGTCCCACCATCACATGTTTCATTGGGGAGCAACACTTCAACCACGCCCTATGCGACCTTGGAGCAAGTGTTAGCGTCATGCCCAAGGTAGTGTTTGATAAATTGAACCATACTTCCTTGTTCGCTACAACTATGTATTTGCAGCTAGTGGACCAATCGATTTGCTATCCCGCGGGAATAGCTGAAGATATTCCGGTGAGAATCCGGGATTTCTTCGTGCCCGTGGACTTCGTGGTGCTCGACATGGAGGTTGACACGAAGACACGTCTCATCCTTGGGAGGCCATTCCTGAGCACCGCCAATGCAAGCATTGATGCAGGAGCCAGAGAAATCAATTTGAACATCAACGACAAGGAAGAAAAATTCGCGTTCAAGCCCAGAGTGGAGAAATGCTCTTAGGTATGTGCAATTCCAATTCAACATTGAACTAACCTAGAGCAGGACAAGGTAGTTGCGTCCAAGGCAAAAATGGACAGTGTTGTTGCCACCATCAAGCAACACTGGGAGAATGAAGAGGAACCGATCCCACTTGCGGCCTGGCGGAGCGCGTCGGGGTTGACCTCGATGACGGCGTGCAGCAGCGGGTTGAGGCGGGTGATCTGGTCGAGGTAGTAGCGGACGAGCGCCGTGGACGTGAGGCTGCCGTTCTTGAAGCCGAGCTGGATGCTGTCGATGGTGGCCTCTTCGAACTCAAAGGCGCCTGAGCCATCGGCGGCGAGCGCCAAGAACACCACGGTGAGCAGGACTACTTGCAGCGGAGCCATCCCGCCTTATGGTTTATTTTGCTTCAATATAATTTGCAAGTCCACGGTTTACAGGCCTCACACACTAATAATAATGCATTACTAGCTAAATACTCCCTCAGTAGTTTTCTCTAAAGCTTGGTTTGACCTCTAGGGTGCTGAAAACAAATTTTAATTGAAACCCTGGAAGTATTTTTAAACATGAATGTATCATATTCCCTTCGTTTCAAAAATGTGAAAGGAGTTTTGTTTTATCCAAAGTTTAACCTCTCTAAATTATATAAGAAAATATATTGACATGTATTATCAAATAAATGCACTATTAATATTTCATGGTGGATCTAATAAAACTATTTTTTGTTGTACATGTTGTACATTTTTCTATAATTTTTATTGAAATATAGAATTTGACTTTAAACAAAAATAGAACACCTTACATTTTTGCTTCAATAATTTGCATGTCCACGGCTAACAGGCCTTGTACACTAATGCATTATTTTTCTAAAGATTGGTTTGACTCCTAGGATGCTGAAAATAAATTCTAACTGCAAATTCATAATCACTTGGAAGTATTCTTAAGAATCAATGTGTGGCATTTCCTTCATTACAAAATGTGTAATGTGTTTTTTGTCTGAACACAAACTTCTCTAACTCCCATTAAATTGTATAGAGAAGATGTGGCGGAAGAAGGTTGCATCGCCCGAACCACTCACTCCGGGATCGGACGATGACAAAATCAACTGAATATAGGAGGAGTCCCACTCACAGACTTTAAACACGAGCTCTCGCCGCGAGGAAAACCGGTATGTAACAAATATTTCTCATCCAAATTTTTTAATTTACATCATTGCATTTGCATGTTTCCCTTCCAAAATAAATGAACCACTTGTGTAATTAATTTGAAAGAGAGTAGAAAAATTGCAAGCATGGTAAAAATAAATGGACAATGTGCTGAAATTTATTTACAGTAAAATGTAATTCACATCATTTTTACCCCTTCTAGAACATATCCATTTATTTACCATCATCACCAACCAGCACAAAACATGTCTACCCCACTCAACATGGCTGCACACTCACCAATTATCACAAACACATGGCAGCATGGGGGTGACTCCACTAACTTCAACTTTGGTCATGTCAATTTTGCATCTCACCTACCACTAAACTCCACTCACATGACCATGTCAAGTGTTGGCCACACAAATTTGCGTGTAACCAAAGCAAAGGGGAGTGCTCCACACACATGGAGTGGCCAGGCCACACATGCCTGGTTCGGCCGAACCAGAGCAGGCCCTCCCCCTCAGCCTATAAATGCTGGGAAATGCTTGCTAGTTTCTTCACACCATCCAACTCTGAAAAAAAATTCCACCAGAAGCTCTGTCTCTCTCTCTCAAGTTCCTTGCTCAAGTTCTTCTTTAGTTCTTGCTCAAGTTGGTTCACTTGCATTGCTAAAAAATCCCAAAAAATATTTTGCCTTTGTTCGATCTTTGTGCTGAAACTTGAACGTGTTTGTGGTGGTTTCTGTGGAATATACATCCCCGGGTACCCTCAAGATAGAAAACCGAGTCCTAGTAGAATTACTCGTGTAATCCAACTAGGACTCACATATTGTAACCAACTAGGAAACTTACCATGTAACCCTGCTCCCTGGGATATATAAAGGAGGGCAGGGGTCCCACTTCGGAGAAGCCTACAGGCAAGACCATACAACTAAACCACACGTACAATACAATCAAGCACACATGACATAGGGTATTACGCTACTCGCGGCCGAACCTGTATAAATCTTCGTGTTTTTCGTGTACTGTCGTTCCTATAACTCGGCGAGACCCACAAATCTACTCTCTGGGGTACCCCCAGGCATACGTGCTCGAAATAAATCATGGACACTTGGCGCCCACCGTGGGGCAGATCGTTGCGATCAATGGGAGAGCTTGATGGACCTATCATTATCAAAATCAATTTACTCCGTGATCCACAAAGTCGCTGAGTTCCAATTCAAAGTGAGTTGGCGCGTTCTATCAAGATGGAATCAATTCTTGAGCCCCTGACCGCACAATGGAAGTACTCGTCGAATCGGATTTGGAACATCTGACGTACGGCCGATTTCCAAAAGATTACGGAGCAAAGGCTGCATGTGGCTCATTTTCAAGACGGAGTCCAAAACAGATATCAATATTGGTGCTGGTCCGAGTCTGACAAAAAGACCAATCATCATGCCGCTCGATGTCGAGACCGAAGCTGACACCAAACTTGCATGGCGATATCGGCTGTATTTTTCTACTGCCACCGTGCATCCACAAAGAAGCGACAAGATCAAATAGAAAGCTGCAAGCTGTAAGCATCAAGATCAACGGAAACAGAGCATCAAGTATGTGACGCTCGGCAACGCCAACTCGCTGTCAATTACCTCGACTACTCGTCTCGATTAGTTTTTAACTAGTCGAGATCGGTTGTCGTGCCTTCAACAACTAGTCGAGACCGATCTCGACTACTCGACTTCAATGACAACCGTCGCGGCTCCATCGCTCATCCGCGAATCAAGCTAAGTCTTATTTAGTAATTATTTTCTTTATAATAATTTTATCAGTTTGTTTAAAAACATGCTTGGCCATGAGCCGACTACTCTAAAAGAGTTCTTCACTCGACAACAAAAGTTCTCGAGGGTTACACTATCGCCGCCTATGGAGCATGCCACGTTAGCCCACGTATTTGGTAAATCGATTTACGCAGGGCACTAGCTCACGGACTTGGTGCATCAAACTACGTAGGGCTCTCGGAGGCTATATCCACATATTCGAGATTTCTCGCCAATGGGTTACAAACCCTCGCGCGGTCTCTCCTACAGGAGAAAAGTCCTAACCGACTACTTACATTATTTCTCTGCACTCTTAATGACCAATGCCGCTCAGTAGCATGCACCTTAATTCGTGAAACTTTGGTTCCTTCGCAACACCTATGCACCTTAAAAGGACTAGTTAAGTGGGACCAAGTGTTTAAACATAATAGGGCTACTACTCGAGTGGTTAAGAGTCTAACAAGAACAATGAGCAACAAGCTTAAACATGCATTACTAATGCTATTATTATCCTTTGTGGATCTATCTTGATTGGATACTACTCATCCTATGTATTTAAATTGCAGGGTTCATAGCTGAGACTTGGCACCAACTCGCCTCTTCATGACACCACGGAGCCGCTCGAGTACTTATACTAATCGATACTCACATGTTGAGTACTTCAACTAGTCGCTTTATGCTCGGGGGCTACATAGTACAAGCCAACACATGAAGACAAGTACTGGAGCTAGAAGATACTCAAACAGTGTGGCCTTACAATGCCAGCTGAGTACTTTAAACTAGTCGATGCTTGCATGTTACAACAACTTGAAGATTATGTTCTTGACCCTTGGACCGAATGCAAACCATTCGCTTCAAGGCTCGCGGGCTACACTTAAGGGGTACACAATTTTGTGCCTATTGTTGATCCATTCAAGATCTTCGACTAGTTTTAACAATACTACTCGAAGCTCGGGGGCTACACCCAATGGGTGCACCTACTCGGTGCACGCCATTGAACTACTCGAGATGAAGATAGAAGATTGCTTTTGAACATCCGATTACTTAAAAAGTAGTCAGAGGCTTGGGGGCTACACCCATTGGGTGCATTTAAAGATGCACTCCAATGAAAACTACTTGTTAGAGAAGGCTTGAGCATCTTGGACTTAGCTCCAACTACTCGAAGATGTTAAAGCAGATTCAAGACTTGAAGCAAAGATGCGAGATGCTCGGGGGCTTGTGGAATATACATCCCCGGGTACCCTCAAGATAGAAAACCGAGTCCTAGTAGAACTACTCGTGTAATCCAACTAGGACTCACATATTGTAACCAACTAGGAAACATACCATATAACTCTGCCCCCTGGGATATATAAAGGAGGGAAGGGGTCCCCAGTTCGGAGAAGCCTACATGAAAGACCATACAACTCAACCACACGTGCAATACAATCAAGCACACAGGACGTAGGGTATTACGCTACTTGTGGCCTGAACCTTTCTAAATATTTATGTTGTTCATGTACTGTCATTCCTAGAACTCGGCAAGACCCACAAATCTACTCTCTGGGGTACCCCTAGGCAAACGTGCTCGGCATAAATCGTCGACAGTTTCCGACACCCACAAGAACGACTAATCTTTTGTGGAGGTTTTCATCCCCGCAAGAACGACTAACTCTCTCGAATGTCTGACTTGATTTACTTGTGCTAACCCCATATACTAAGTCCTTCAGGTAGTCGTTGCGCTAACCTTTTGCAGGAAGCATGTCGAAGCTCTTCTCCGCATTCCGTCGCTCCGCCCAGCTGAGCAAACGCTCGAACGATGCTGGGAGCTCCCCAGCCCTGTCCCGCGGTTCAAGCCGGATGGATGTGAATGAGTCAGGGGCAGCCGACTTGGGGAGAGGCTTTGCCTCGCACCCAACCCGGCAGCTCCTGAACGAGAGTGACATCGTTCTCCGGACGGACCGGGAGCGGAACATCTTCAACATGCTATGCCTAAAGGAGTTTGAGCATACCCATGTCTACGAGCAGGACCTGCTCATAAGAACGGGTATGGACAAAGAATTCCTAGAAGTCTTGGAAGCCTTTGGCTGGGGCAACTTCTGGCGTGTCGATGAACAAGGTTCCTATCTCCTCACCCTCGAATTTCTTTCGACTCTCACATCTGGACGGGAGGGTGTTCGCTTTCAATTTTTCAACCAAGAGTATTCATACTCTTGGAGGGATTTGAGTACGGCTCTGGGTTTTGCTAGTCATTGTTCTTTGGAGCCTGCCAAAACTCTGAAAAGTTTCAGTTGGGACGGGTTCTGGAAAAATATTTTGGGAAGCACCAATTGTTCAGCACCACGCACTAACAATATTCATAACCCCACCTTGCATTTCATGCATCGGTGGATGGCTATGATGGTGTTTCCATGTTCTGATTTGCGTCCTGTTAATGTAGTCGAGTTGCGGTTCTTATACGCCATGGTTAAACGAGTTGCTGTTTCTCCGGTAAAAGATTTGGTTGCCCATTGTATGTCTCATCACTCTAGCGTGGGTAGCGTGGCGGTGACTTCTCTAGTCACTCGCCTTGCTAACATGTTGGGTGTTCTGGAGGGCGCCCAACTTGCGTACTTAGAGTCAGCGCGACCCGTCGTGGATGCTGAGCACTTTGTGCAAGGTCACATGATATGACGGACGCCCGATGCAATGCTAGTTATGATCTATCGCGGTTATACAACCGAAGTACTCTTGCCTTGTGCAGGACTGAGGTTGTATACCGCTAAGAAATTAACACTCCGGTTGAGTACCAAGGCGGATGACTCTCCTCCTCGGAGAGAGCCGGCGCATTTTCCATTTCCCTTTCCATTTTATTTACCTTAAAATGAAAACACCAAAAATATTTTCCTCGAATAAAATAACTCCCAACTATGCATGGAGTGAATCATATGCCTCTCACCTTGGAAATGATGAATAGTTGCTCTGTCATTAATTTTGCAAGTGTATTGTTTTCAACTAGTTGCTTTATAGTACTTGAGTTATTTGGCATGAGTAAAATGAACCCGAAAACCTCGTGGGAGCACATGCTTTATTCCAAGTCTAAGTTATTGTGAGGAATGATATAGTGAGATTTGGTTGAGTTATTGCTTTTGCTCTTAGTACAGTGAATATCTCGGATGTCTTTTGCTTTCAAAAATAAAATGAAGTTCCTCATTGGTCAAAAATACCTACCAAAGCCATATGCTAAGCTTAGTCAAAAATTTCTACTCATATGATGCTTGTTGTCTTAGTGAGCTTTGTCAAATTGTTGTGACCTTTGGGTGAAACCTTCATGCTTCTAAGATCGAGATTCCCGTACACACCACACTCACTTGCAATTCCTACACTGGGAGTTAGCATATATTTCCATAATCCATCCAAAAAATAAATACTCCATGTTCTATGATCTCCTCTCCAAATATCCTTGAATAGAGACATGGGCTATGCAAAAAGAAAAGCATGCCAAAGAGCATGGCAAAAAGAAAGAGAAAAAGAAAAGCACGCCAAAGAGCATGGCAAAAATAAGAAATAAGAAAAGAATGCCAAGTGGCATGGCAAAAATATGAGCAAAAAATAGATAGCCCATGTTCTCGAAAATAAGTCAAGGGGAGGAAGAATCATTCCAAGGAGTTCAACCACATTCCACATTCCACGTTCCACTCCACATATTCCACACACTTGCACTTCTCAATCTAAAGGTATGATATGGTTCCCCAAAGATCCGGTCTTTGACTTGGCTAAATATAAGATGCAAGTAGGCCTTCATCCTTTGTCCCTGGGCCACACAAAAATCTTTGTTAGATTTTAGGATGAAAGAAGGCACAAGCCTTTGGTGAGGATGCAAACACCGCTTGAGCGATCGAGTGCACCAATTGAGGAACAAATTTAAATTTTCGAACATTGTGGAAACTCCGAGATGGGACCCTGAAAAGAGTAGGAGTGGAATAAAAAAACTGAGTTAAGCTGTTCAACCTTTCAACCGCCGAAGACAAGGAGCTTGCTATGAGCCCCATAGGTAAAATGGTGAGTAAAACTTTGCCAATGATTCAAGTATTCTTGAGTACTAGTTGTTTATAAAGTTACCTACAAGACATTGACATTGTAGCAGCTCCTGATCCACCGAGCCTAAGTTTTTATCTTTGCTCGAGGACGAGCAAAGGGCTAATCTTGGGGGAGCTTGTTGGTGGTCATTACTGCTCGTTTTCGACCACCAATACTCGGGAATAAAAGCGGATATATGCAACATTCCATGCACTTAGGTTTATTTCTAATAAAGTTCCACGAGTTTTGGTGTGTTCCACTTGTGCAGGTACAATAATAAGAAATACGAGCTATAGGGGTCGGAATTGACCGATTGGGCCGGACGACACGATTCTGCAGGTTACCCCCTTAGCCGAACACGACAATCGGAAGTCGTCCACGTCAACGATGACCAAGCGACAATCGTGCATGACACGTGGACGACCGCCACCTCACTTCTGGGCCGAACCAACACGAAGACCACCTGGATCAAGTCATCCACGAAGCCCAGGAAGCAAAGGCGGTGCAGAGGGGCAGGCCTGGGCCTCCGGCCCGGTTCGACCGAATGCCCAATTTGCCCGAACCGCCCCACACCAGGAACCGCCTCCAGGGAGAAAATCCAGGTCACAGGGAGTAAGGACGGTGCATCCAAGGGTTCGGCCGAATCCTTGGATTCGCCCGAACCCTAGAATTCGCCCGAATCAGGGGGAACCGACCCCTGGCTCCCTTGGCCGGTACTCCTCCTTAACTGTCATTAGCTACTATAAATAGAGGTGTCCATTCACTTGTAACATACACACTCAATCCAAGGAGCTCTCATTCCACTTATTTCTAGTAGAGTTAGGATAGTTTAGTTGGGAGTTAGAGTTGAGTCGAGCTGTGCCTCGGAGGTTCCGGAGTCGTCTTCAGAAGCTCTGGTATAAGCTCTTGTATCTTTTCCTTTTCCTTTTGTAAGACTTTGAGTTATCAATATAGTTATCTTTATCACTTTTCCCTTGTCATTTATAGCTTGCTTCTACTTTATTCTAGTTGCATCTATACCGTGTTTAGACTATAGTTAGTTGTAGCTCTAGTGCTTCTAGATCTTGATTAAGTCTTTGTCTTAGCTGGTTCTTCAATGTTGCTCAATACTTGTGGTGAATTGTCACTAGGGTATTGACAAGGTTGCTTGCTCTTGCTAGCGGAGTAAATAGTTGTTGACTAGTGTGGGAGTGGTTCCCAGACTAGCCAGTGGCCTTAGTATGTCCCCACGTCTATGGAGGTGTTAGCCGTTAGGTGGTGACAGCCCTATACGGCCTACGTATTCCATCACATTCGTCGTGGCCTGCAGGATCCCAGAGTGTAGGATTGGTGGCAACCCTTCTGATCCCTTTCTGCGTGTCATAGGTTCTATTGTCCCAACGCTAAGACATTAGAATTAAGCCTGATCTCTGAGTACTGGCTCTTCAGCCACTGTATCTCTAAGCCCGAGTGACATAGGTAGATAAAGTACCTAGGATTCCTCTATCTCTTCTCGTTGTCCTCCCAGCTATCTATTCCTTCTCTTTCCTATCTGAGCCACCCTTGAGCTGTGTGTCACGGTATAACCACTCATATCCAATACCGTTTATCCCCTGTCTTGCTAGTAGTGTACCCTTCTCTGATAGTCTCGAATATCTGTTTGCTAATAATCTTGCCAAAGCTTCCCTGCGGAAATGTAAATTACGATACCTCGGATTACTCCCTGGTGAAGCGCTACAGTGGTAATTTTGTGCGCTTGCAGGATATTTCTATATTTTACTGAGCCATAAGAAAAACCACTGAAACACTCCTTACCCCAGTACCTGGATTCACAATCTTGATATTGGATCGTAAGAAGTGCCAACAGTAGGCTCTAAGTCCGTCAAGGCTGTTGACATGACCTTGTCCATGGGATCAGGATCAGGATCTATCTCTACTGGGGTGTTCAGAGAATGAGAGCAAGAGACAGGGACAAGTTCTTTCCCGATCCTAAGCCCTACTAGCTGATTTATTGGTGTTTTTTCTAGTATTTTCAAAATTGGCCTCCCGATAAAGATAGAATGAGTGGAATTTTCGGGTAGGTCAAAGATATGGAAATCCAGGAACAGTTTAGGGTCACTAATCTAAATGGGTGTGACCCGCAAGATCCCCAAACAGACAAGGATTCTTCCCGATGTGAACCTTAAGTGTTTCTGAGATGATGACCATGGTTCATCAGGGAATCGGGCTCGCACCAAAGAGCTAGTTCTTATGTTGATTCTGAGGCTCGAATCGTACCTGAATTCCTTGTCTATGTCCGTGACTTTGCAAAATATCCTCCGGATCCTTTTGGGCATTTTAACGACCTCGATCGAGGCTTCAGCTTCATCTAGCCATTCCCAACTCATGATAGCAGAGAGACATCCTAAGTACTCTCTCTGATATTCAAGTTCTTACTTGTCGGGAGGTTGATCTTTTTGCTCTACATGTTGTTCTAATGGGAAACTTTCTGCACTCCCGATGTCATCGAATAGATCATCGTCAAAATCAAAGGGAGTGGTGTAGAGTGGATCATAATAGTCCTGGCTAGAGTATGGTTGTGGTTCGAACTGAGCTTCGGGTTCTAATGGAATGGAAGAGCTGATTGATTTAGATTGTGAGTTTATAGGCTCTTCAGGTTCAGGCTCAAGCAGCTTCTCTTCATCGGGGAGTTCATCATAGATTCTGGTGTAGGGAGTGTCGTCCAGGATATGATCCAGGATTACCCTCGCTTCACTAGGAATCAGATGGGAGAACCACCCTCCTGAAGCGGAGTTCAAGAAAGTGGTGGCTACGTGACAGAGGTCAAGGCTGAAGTGTTGTAGAATAATAGGTTCTGGAAGGCTTAGGTCCGGTCCTGAGGCCAGAATTTGCTTGAAACGAGCCCACACAGCTCCTAACGATTCTCCCTCTAATTGTTTAAAGGTAAGAATTTTGATTTAGAGGTTGGCTACCTTGGAAGCTGTGATGGGGACTAAGGTTCCCGATCTTCCGTAAGGTGAAGGATAACTCGTTTTGGGCGGACCACGACACACCGATCCGGCTTCAAGTCAGCAAACTCGATCCCTGCAATCTTAGCACCACGACTCCTCTGGTTATCAACCGTGTCACAACCCGGTTGACCTCGCCAAGAAGGCTAATCCCTGCCTGCGAAACGAAGAACACAAGCAATAACTTGAAAGAATGCAACACTCAACAGATTAAGCATGATAGTTGGGGTTCTACAAACTGCAGATGTATGATTAAGCACGATAGTTGGGGTTCTACAAACTGATGACGGTGAAACTGTTCTCGACAGATTAATCTAAGCAAAACCTGAGTCTAAACGATGGCGGCTACTGAATTTAGTAGTCTAGGGTCGAGCTAGGTTGAGGGCGTGCTAGGGGTCATCCACGACATGGGCCGAGAGGGCCGACACGATACAAAGCCTGAAAAGGCCCAAAACAGGTGACACAGCAAATTTTCATAGTCACACAGTATGATCCATGAATCCTCTGGAGCTAACACCAGAACCAAAAGAAGCGTCTCGTCGTCATGATTCCAACGCATCCAAGAACGCCTTGTTTGGACGTCGTCTGAAGGAGAAATTACAGTTGAAGTGCAAACATGTCGGTTGAAAACGAACCGAAGATGATGTCCAACATGACGACGACTTGTAACTTGGAGACGAGTCCGGCTCGTGTATGTGCAACGTGGTGATGTCCTCATCAAGCTGGGAAGAAATTTAGGCAGAATTTCTCTCTAAGGGTTTCCCAACTCCCTTCCACATTTTCAACAGCTAGAGAGTACCATTTCTTTGCTCCTCCCGTCAATGAGAACGAGAATAGCTTCCATTTAAGCGTCTCTTGTGTCATGCCTGCAATGACGATACATGAACAGAGTTGCTCAAACTCATGCAAATGCGCGTATGGACTCTCAGCATTCGTTCTTGAGAACGTTTGCTCTCGAACCATCACTATGACGCTGGGACGCAGCTCATAGCTTGGTGTGTGGATGGGATGTGATGATGGTGGTGGCTCCAAACAATCGCCCTTTGGAGCCAAATGTTGACGTTAGGTAAGAGTGGAATCCATATGGATGGTGGATGATGGGGATACACGGACAACTTGGGTTTAGAATCAGAACAGCTACCATTCCCCGGCAACGACGCCAAAAATCTTGTTGGCACTCCTTACGTCCTACAGATAAATCCGCAAGCGGACGGATACCGATGTAGCTTTCACCCGAGAGTATTCCAATGTATCAATTTCCACAGAGAATGAAAAGTCAACTAATTCTAAACTAAGTTGTCCAAGGGTAATGGGATGGAGTGGATGAAATGGATGAAGTGGATGATAACAACAAAGAGGGAAGAAAAGTGATAAGAGGGTAGAGAGGGCACGAGCCTGGTAGAATCACTCTACTGAGTAACTGAGCAGGTCAGAAGGTACAACTAGATACTTGCTTCAGGACAGCAGAACTGACCACACACAGAAAGGGATGAGAAAGGGGTGTGGTCTATCCTGCACTGGGGGATCCTACAAGTCGAGACGAACGTGATGGGCTACAAAGGCCGTATAGGGCTTTCACCACCTAACGACTACCATCTCCGCAGACTTAGGGGAAAACTAAGTTAGCCTCAAGTCTAGGCACCGCGCCTACACTAGTCAACTAATACTTATCTCCTATAGAAAGATAAGCACCCAAGCTAAGCAACCAGTATACAATTATACCAATCAACTAAGCATTGAACGAAGAACCCGCAAGCATATAAAAGTAAGAACTGAATGCTCAATTAATCAGAAAGAGATACAAGAGTTACCAGACATGACCCAGATGTCACTCAAAGCTGAGCCGCATCCGTAGAGGTACAGCTGGAAGAGGGGCTGACACTCCGGCTCCTTTCAGGGACGCTCACCTCTCCTCTCTATCTTCTAAGTATGAAAGTGGCAGAGCTTTGCTAAGGGACTCTCCTCTTGTGGTGTGTGTTTTGCAGGTGAAGGGAGGCTTCAATTTATAGCAAGCAAGGACAGTGGGAGGTAGAGTGGCAGCCAAAGCATCAAAGGTCAGTGCCCGACTGATTCGGCCGAACAAGCCGGTTCGGCCGAACCGAGCAATTTGGCCGAACTGCCCCGTGGCACCGCCTTGGTGCTGAGGCGGTGCAGAGGTGGTTTGTGCACGTGTGCTGATTTGGCCGAACACGTGGATTCGGCCAAACCGTCCCTTCTACCGCCTTTGCGTCCCATGGCCTGGATTGCCTCCCCTACGTCAGTTCCAGGTCGGTCGCTGCTTTGGGGTGTGTCAGATGGCCTCTGGTGGACTGGTGGGCCTTGATCGGGTTGGATTCGGGCCTCCGGTTCACTGGGTTTATGTTGATGGCAGCAGTAGCGGTCCATCCCAGCCCAGGGTTCTGCTGGGTTCCATGTCTTCATGTCGTGATGCGTCCCGGGTTCAAGGATGGAGTTCGGTCGAACCGAGATTCGGCCGAACTCATCACTCCATGTGCTTTTTGCCTCAACTTTAGTCATAGGCCTCTTGGAATCAAATAAACACCAAAACTTGTGGAATTAACAGAAATAAAACCCTATGTATAGCTTGCCGCTTAAGAAGCTCGGGCCCACACCAGTTGTTGTGTGATTCCATTGTGTTCATTTTATACTCGGTTGGAGGTCAGAAATCAGGTCATAACGACCGCCAACACCAGTCAATTAAAAATTGCAGTATACCTTTTTTACTTCTTTACTATACTCTATGTATAGCTTTTTTAGAGAGACCCTATGTATAGCTTGCCACTTAAGAAGCCCGGGCCCAGGGTAGTTTTCACTCTATTCTCAGAAGCCAATACTGCTTTTATAAAAAAAAGCGTCGCTAAGCCTCAGAAGTCTTGGTAGAGCTACCCCAACTAACACATGGTTGTAGGCGCTAGTCTCGTTTCTTTGACATCCTACCTTCAATGTAAGGTTAAGGTTTTGTTCTGCTCTGTGTCCTTTATCGACTACATTAGACCCGTTATTTATGAATTACAGGAACTCATGAGAGTCTTACCTTGGATATGCATAGCGTACATTAGTACTGCCCTTTTGTGCAAATAAGCACAAAACTACTCTAAGTGATGCCATGGGTCTGCACTAGCAACCAATCATGTATTTAACATAGACAAAGTCCATTACAATAGATAATGCTTTAAAAAGTACACAGTACAAAAGCACTCTCGCATGACACCAACAAAATCATTAACTACTGAAGTAGTATGGTGGACTTGCCCTAGCAGTATACTGAGTCTTACCGAGACTAGTTGGACACTATTACGACCACAAGTAGTAGTACTACAAGTACTCAACTCAAAGTATCTGATACTTTCAGAAAACATATCACTACTTTGCGGGTAATAAACTACTTAAAAAGTAGTTCTTCAACAGTGACTGCTTAAATAGCGACATTAAAATAATGACTACTTGACAGTAGCAAAAACCATCGACTACTTTCAAGGTAGCACAATTTACAGACTACTTAAACTTAGCAATTTACAGGCACTACGACTGGTCCTTTACTACTGCTCTAAAGAGCTGATAAACGCATTGGCCATAGGCTCAGTCTCGGCCACCAGTGCTTCATATTGTTCTTTCGTTGCGCCAGGAGGCAGATACTTACCTATAGTTTGGCATCAGGATTATGCGCCTTTAGCAAAGCTAACTACCTAATGGTACATTCCTTCAAAGTTGATTTGCAAAACTCTGATACTTGCTCCGGCACCTGATGTAGTTGCTCCAAGAGCATTTGGTTGTTTGCCTCTGCGCCTTCCGGAGTTAACATCCCCAGGATTGGTTCAATGGCTTCTTCCATATTTTTCTATTTAGCTAGCAAAGTATCAACTTCTTCTTGCTTGGATTGTGCAAGCTTCACAGCTTGCCCAGCTTGACTTTCCTAATCCTGGCGCATCTTGTGCTCTTCAGCGAAGTCTTTATCCTTTTCTTCTATGGTGCGCTTGAGCTGAGAAATTTCATCTGCCTAGGATTTTGAGAGCTTGCACCAAGAAGCAGTGTTATCTTTCTCTTCCTTCAAACCCTTTTTTAGTCCTGCTCCATATGCAGTGTTGTTAAACACAACAACTTAATCAGTGCTACTCAAGGAACATGGATTAAACTGTTTCGCCAAGGCCAGACAGTTCTCCCGTGTGGACACCCAGTTCAGTAGTTAGCTCAAGGCGGAGGTGGCATTAGATGGTGTAACAGTCGGATGTCGTGATGTTTCCTTAGAAGAAACATCCAATCTTCAATGGTGGTCGGTGTCCAACTTCGCGTAGGACTACTAGAACCCCTTGATGGGGATGTAATTTTCATGTTTGTTTTTTGGCTGTAGCCGTTTTGGTCAAGGCCGGATAATATATTTTCCATTATCTAAAAAAGCCTAGATCATTCTTCGCCAAGAGCTTGGAGTTGCACATGGAGGTTATCGATTGCTTTATGATGCTCTAGTTGCATCTCCACGCATTGCTCGAACAAACCGGCCAGATCCGCCTCTAGCTCTTCAATCCGTGCTGCCAATTTAGCATTGCCTGGTTTTTCAACCATGTCTACCAGAGCCTGCAGTTAAGGCATACTATTATTGAATGTTTTATGCAATTTCCTAACACATCTCAGGATAAGAGTCCTTACCAGGGCAATTTGCAGATGATTCCTGAGTTGTGCAGCTTCATCTAATGGTTCCATTATCGCAACCTCAACCTATAATAGGATTGTTTAATTATTAACAAAACTACTTTTTCTTGCAATTTATATGCTTCTATAGAGACTACTTACATTTTTTGAAGTTACTTCACCAGCTAACGAGACGTTTATGCCAACATTTTTGTTAACTATCTCGACTTTCTCTATTCTGCCAGACTGCGAATTTTGCAGGTTCCAGGTTATGATTGTAGAAAAGAACTAAATGGAATTCAAATATGGAGCATTCGATTCGGTGAACTCTGCTATCTAGCATACCTTTGCAATAGAAGGTGTGATCACCTCAGTGGTTGAGGGTGGCGTGACGGTCATGGGCTCTTCAGCTATGCTTGATGGAATTTCTTCAATGTTTGTGTCAACTTCCATGGGTACAACCGATTTTTGAGCCACTGTTACAACAGTCGGCTCCTCAGTATCCTTTTTACTTGCTTCGGCTTCATGTCTTCCACCAGCTTCGTCAGTACTGACTTCAATTGTTAGAGCGGCCTTGGTGGTTTCTTCAACCCTAGCCGTCGTTGATTGATCTTTGGCAGTCTCCTCCACTAAAGTGGATTGTTTTTCTACATCATCGGCTTGTATTGCCTTAATGAAGGCCTTGGTTGGAGATCTATTGAAAGACAAGAACAAGATCAGATTTTGACCACTCGATAGCAACACAGCTACTCAACAAAGACTAGTGTTATTTCTCTACTTACTCTACGGGAGGTGTTGGGGTAGTCAAAGGCTGGAAACTAAATTTCTTCAGGATGGCTAGGTTCCGCTTTGAATTAGTGGTGCTTCTAGTCGTTCCACATATCATGGCACTAGTTGTGGATGAGCCTTGCGGCATGACAGCGCGCTTGGGCATTCTGCTTTGTTCAGCAGGAACCACTTCTGGTGGAGCAGAATTTGAGACTGGTTTTGAGTGGCTTGCAAACGAGAAGCTCGATCGCTTCCTCTTGGCACTTGCAGGAATTGTCAGAAGCTCCCTTGAACTCTCTGGTTTGAAATTTCCCCATAGGATTTTTGGCAGCACTTGTGAGTTATCAGCATTTGCAACTCCTATGTTATGATAATGATCAATAAACAAAGGGCCAGGCACAAGGGAATTAACCTTGAGAACTGCTTGTTTCGGGTCGGTGGCTGCTCTTTCCGCATCCGAGTCCGCTACACCTTCTTCTTCAGCCATGGTGGCAGTGTCAGGATTGTTTCCAGCACTCAGAGTCCTTTCTGAAGAAGTCTTGCTGATATCCTTTCAGGCCTCTTCGGTTAATTCATCCCCAAGCATCGGAGCCTATGTTGTTAAAAACAACTCGGATTAATATTTTTTCTCAACATTAGCTTTTGAATCAAAGTCTACAATTACTTACAGGGTTTGGAGGGCTAGTCTTTGAGTACTCTCCCACAATGATTGGTTTTTCCAAGATACCAGTGAACAAGCGATCCAGTCGCATAAGCACAGTCTCGTCGGAGAGTTCTTCATGTACCATGCGCGAAAGATCCGCGTTTCCTTTATACTTGTAACCGAGATGGCATCACTCCTAAAGTGGTTGAATCCTTTGCTTTAAAAAGCTGAAGGCAATCCCAACACCAGTTTAACAAAGCGGGTACGTCTTTGGCCTCTTCGGAACTCAGACGTAGGTTCCAGTTGGAAAGATCCCGCGGGTACCACCCGTCTTTCTCTAGACAGCTTTTATTGTGATTTTCTACCATATTAAAATGACACAGGAGATGCTCAGTGAAAAAATATGACATTTGATCGATGCAAAATACAGATAATAATATCAACTCACTAATGGTGAACCATTTGGCTTTCCAATCTCCACAGGAGTCCATGATGGGCATGTCAAACCACCTAGCCCACATGTTTTGGCGAAATTGAATTCTGGCTCCTCCGACTACTTCTGTGCGCTAAAAGTTGGGCTGAGGTTTGATATGATATAATGCGTGAAACAAAGTTAGGCTTGGTTTGATACCCAGGAACGCTTCACAGGCATGGACAAAGACAGAGATATAGAGAATTCCGTTTGGGTTGAGGTGGTGGAGTTGCAGTTTGTAAAAAGCTAGAAATTCTTTCATGAAAGGCGAAAGCGGCAACCCTACTCCTCGCTCATAGAAAGAAAGAAAGAGGGGAATCTCTTCATTATTTTCTGTTGGGAAGGGTTGCTTCCAGCATGATTTCCATTCCAAAGTCTCTTGAGAAAGGAGCAAACCTTGTTCCACCAGATTGTTGAGATCGTCGGTGGAGGTTGTACATTGCTTCCAAGCGTTAGCAGGACAAGGAGGATCTTTTAAGTCGACCCTAGTATTCGGATCTATCAATGACACCCTTTTCCTTGTAGATTTCTTCTCGGGCGGCTGGACGGATCCAGCATCATCGGTTTTCTTCATTGCTCCTTGCTTCTTGCCCATGGTGACGCTGCGAGAAAAATGGGTGGGGAAGTGTGCTAGGGTTGCGAAAGCTCGGGGGCTCGAGATCAAGCTCTGAGAGGTCGATGGCGGCTGCAAGGCTTACTAATGTAGAATGAAACAAGGCTTATCGCTTCAAGATTTATAACCGTGGTTAGGGTAACTATTTGATACAGCACTACAGCCTATCACATTCCGTTACTTGGGCCGGTTCTTTAGGGATAACCTTCCTAACGAACCACCAGTGGCGGAATACTTAGAGATTCTAGATTTTGGTAGGTTTTTGAAGATTTCCTTGATCTTTAAACCAAAGATATTTGCTTTAAAGCTTGGGGACTGCTATCGGAATATCCAGGATTTTATTTTCCAAAATTTTCGGCTTAATTCAAGCAAAGACCTTCGACTAGTTTTAACAAAATTACTCGAAGCTCGGGGGCTATACCCAATGGGTGCACACCATTGAACTACTCGAGATAAAGATAGAAGACTGCTTTTGAACCTCCAACTACTTAAAATGTACTCGAAGGCTCGGGGGCTACACCCATTGGGTGCATCTAAAGATGCACTCCAATGTAAACTACTCTACAGAGAAGACTTGAGCATCTTGGGCTTAACTTCAACTACTCGAATCGTCTACAGATGATGCCTTGAAGATGTTGAAGTAGATTCAAGACATTAAGCAAAGGCGCAAGATGCTCGGCGGCTTGTGGGATCTGGATCCCTAGGGCCACTCATCCACGGGATTAAACTACTCGATAGGGAAGGTTTAACCCGACTACTTTAAACTAGATGGCTATGGTGCAAGACGGCGTAGTTGATTGGAAAGACTAGTCGTGTACTATTAGGAGACTCCCCAAAGTACCCTGTTGTAGTACTCCTTCTTGTATACGACTAGGATCATGTAACCGACCTGTAACTCTGCTCCCCGGATATATAAGGCGGAGCAGGGACCCCCTCAAAACAACTCAACTCATGTGCAATACAATCGAGCACACAGGACGTAGGGTATTACGCAATTGCGGCCCGAACCTTTCTAAATCTTTGTGTTGTTCATGCATTGTCGTTCCTAGAACTCGGTGAGACTCACGAATCTACTCTCTAGGGTACCCCCAGGTAGATGTGCTCGACATAAATCGTCGACATGACCCAAAGAGATACTAATGTTCTTTATGTTATCTATGATTCGCTCATTAGAAAAAGAGAGAATAGAGTTTGTAAAAGTTATACCTTTTGTCTCCTCCAAGTTTCTTTTAGCTTTCAGTTTTCATTTACCGCAGCTTCCATCCTTTTGCTACGCCTCTTAGGTGTAGATAGAGACTTTATAGGCACCGCTGGAACCTGGGTGCCTATGTCTCCCATATGTACACCTGTTGACATGGCCTTCTTCTCATCGAGCCCCTTTATCGCCCTCTGAAGGAAAGGGCCAAGGGCTATATGGGGACTCTCCGATGTCAACGCCGCTGTTTGGACTTGATGTACATCCTTCTCATTGCTGCCGCCAACAGGGAGGGTAGGTGACACTTGATGGTGCAGGATCGGTGGTGCAGCCCCACTTCCGGCTCCCAAGCCATGTTCCTCCCCATCCCTAGCCTCATCAAGCAGGTCATCATCATCGAAGTCATCTAGAAAACCTTCCTCCTCAACATTATCTCCCGAGACAGCTTTGCCCTTGTGGACCTCTTTTCCTTTAGCATTTGAGCTCTCTCTCGTCCCCTTTGCACCCTCAGTGTCATCCTCCATCTCATCATCCCCGTCCAGATTATCATCATCCCCCCATTGCCCTCGTATTGATTTAACAGAGGTGGTATTGTTGTTGTAGCTTCAAAAGGTTCAACCTCAAAATTAAGCTCAAAGTATCACGTCCCAATAACCACATCCATCTAAGTAGGTACTAAAGGGGGGTGAGAACAACCACCTTAAATCTGCAAAATTTTTTGACTCTGGTACTGATTATATCAACTCGTTCAGTTGCACCAAACATTGTACCAATAGCCCAAAGCACTTCATATGTTCGCAGCACTTTTCGTAAGTTCAGTACCTTCATCCAAACAGTCGGCAGTTCATGACCGAAGTATTCCTCTTCTTCATATTCTTGAAATTTCAGTGACATGCCATTCTTAAGATCAGCAGCTCCAAAGTTAGCTGTCCTTTTCAATTCAGATTGAGATGGGAATGGTGCAACCCAAATATTTGGAGCATGAATCTGAACATCCCACTGAAAATTCCCGGGTATCAACCTCTTGAGGTGACCAATCAGCTCTTCCTCTGTTAGCGTTCCACCCTCAATTTTAATCAAAGCTGTTTTGCCATCCTTTTTAGTTGTAGATATTGGAGCATGAGGAATATGATAGAACCCTAGTCCATCAACTGCATATCCCACTGACAATGCGACTGGTTTGGGTTTCTTCTTGATTGGACACCGGGCAGCCACATGCTCATCACTTTCACAAATGTGACAAAATAAGACGGACTGACATTCTGCCGAAACATGGCCCTTGGTACAGCACCGGAAACACCATTTGTCTTTAACTTTTGAGCTGCCAATTGGAGTTTCACCATCTGTTTGTCCTGCTGTCCCCTTCATCTTGGCATTATCCCCACTGCCACCAGCATTAGCAGCTCCATTACTTGGTGCCACTTTTTGGATAGGTCGCGGTTGTGCCATAGGAGCATTGGCTGCGAAGTCCATTTCAACCCCTCCTGTCAAAACTTTTGCATCTGTGTCACCTAAAATTTCCCTCGTCATGCCACCAGTATGTGGCCCCAATGTAACATGTGGTGCCTGCAGAGTTGGTGCATCAACAGGATGGCATCCACGACCGCGCCCCATCTGCTGTCCACCGTGACCAGACTGGTGCCATCCCCGACCTCTATCCCTGCCTCGAGCGCGAAACCTCTGCCCACCACGTCCAGCTCCTCCCATCTGACCACCACCACCATAACCTGGATCAAAGCTTGGACCACCATTTTGAGGGCCAAAACCATACCTGTGCGCTTGCTCGGTATTCCCATGGAAACCACCACCACCTCCTCCACTGGCTTGGGATGAAGGAGCAATGGTTTTCCATGCCACTTAAGGAGTCGTGTGGAGATTGGAAGTCCGAGTGGTTCATAATCGGTGAGTAGTCATAAACGAGTACTTCTTCTTTAGTATTTATAATTAATGTACTTTGTTATACACTAATCTTATTCCTATGTAATTGTAATACAGCAGGGAATCATGGAAAAAGTTGTCCTGCCAAAGATGGATGGTATCCAAAGGATCTATCCAATTCGAATACAAAGCCAACTGTTGAAGAAGCCAAGGATGTGCCTGCTTTGTTAAAGCGAGTACAATCCTTGAAGAGTAAAGGCTTGACCGGAGTAGGGATAGCATTCAGTTTCCATAAGAGAAGAATCCAACCACTCCAGGAGAGCATCAATGTTGGGTACAAGTACGAGGGGAATGCAGATCCTTCTCGGATGGTGCCAGAATAACTGTCAGATGAAACGGTGCTGATGCGCCTGTCGCGCAAGTTTGCTGGTGTGAACAATAAGAAACCATACATCACCAAGGAATTCTGTAAAGGCCAATCTCCTAGTTCTGTAAGTACTCGCAGCCTTTACGATTTTAAAATTGAGTTGTTATAAACATGCATCTTTTTGCTGATTCTTCTGGTATAGTCGGCCACTGATTCTGATGGACCAGTCGGTGGCCTTTCTCCACAAGATTGAGAGAAGTTCGGAAAAAGTTCTTCATAGAGGTCAGAGCCATCCAATGAAGAAGTCGAGGTGATTGCTGATAGTGTTGAAGAACTCAAAGCAATATCTGAAGAAAATATAGCTACCCCAGATGACAACCAAGTTAATCTTCAAGGTAAGAGAATTCCTCATAATAGGATCTGAGTACTTTATCCCTTCCACCATTTGATTTTCTTGTACTATTTCTGAAAAACAGAGGATACAAAAATAGTACCGACTATTCCCGCGGGGGTAAAGTGGAAGAGAACTACTCGATCTCGATCAGAAACCCCATCAGGAGCGTACGTGCCTGGAGCAGAAGAAGGTCAACGAATCAAGCTCTCCAAATTTATCACCACCGTTCAAAGCTCACCGACCACTAGTGCAATGGCGAGTGGTACCATAGGGAGCACAACCAGCTCCAAGGTGGGTGTTCTGAAGTTAAAGAAGTTCAACTTTATGCCAAAAACCACCGTGCTTATAAAGTAAGTATGTTAAATCGAATATCATTCCAATAGTGCTGTCATTCAGTTATTTAAATTGCTTCCTTTATAAAGGGCACCATCCACCGCACTTGTGAGCGTGGTGCAAGCGCATCAAGAGCAACAGTTGAAGAAAGCGGAAGAAACAGAACATGTTGAAGAAGAAGTCATCCCTGTTGCCGTTGATGAAAGTGGCAGGGTTTCAAAATTGAGCCAATCACCAGAGAAGAAGTCGTCTGATACCAAACTGGCTCCAGAAGCAAACCCAGCGGAAACCATAAACCAAGGAGGCATTGATAGGCCACCATTAATTGTGGAGGTAAATTATATCGCACTTGCTCTGAATTTATCCTTGAATTCTATATGAACAATGCTTGTGAAAATCACGAAGGTTGATATGGAGACTGAAGAAGTCGCCAATGTTGTTATTAAAGAAAGTACTCCACCACCACAGGGAAAGACTCCTGATAATGAAGCAATGAAGTTGAAACAACACTTGAAAGCTGCTCTGGTAAGAGAAAAGCTTAATAGAGAGTAGTTAATAAAGTAATCATTAAGTGACGTCAAATGCAGGCATTGGTAGATAAATTGGAGAAAAACAGAGATGAAGCATAGAGTCTCGGATAAAAGAACTCAAAGAAGATCTTGCGGCTGCCTATGAGGCGCGGGAAAAAGCTCGAGTTGATAATCAAGACTTGATTTCTCGATTACATAAACAACTCGAAGGAATGGGAGATGAGAAATCTCGATTGGACACTCGTAACCGAGCGTTAATCCGAGACAACAATAGTAAGTGAAGCGAGTGTTGTACACTTAACCATTAATTTAGTCATATGAAGTGTAATCATAGACTTGTCTTGTTTTTCTAGGATTGAAGAAAGAACTGGTTGAAGAGCAGAGCAACAACACATCATGGTACAACCTGGCGCAAAAAAAAACCGAAGACTGTGCCCGCTTGGAGAGAGAGCTCGAAGATCTTAGCGAAAAATTTGCCAAGGAGCATCAGATCCGTGTAGACATGGAGCAATCTTGCGCCAGGGCCTTGGCTGGGCAACAAGCTAAACAACAAGAAGTGGAGGATCTCCAGGTCGAGAAAAAGGCCATAGAAGAAGCAATGCTCCCCATCATTGAGATTATAATGCCCGAAAGTGTTGCTACTGCGAACCAGTCAATCTTGGAGCGGATCAGGGTAGGTACCTGGGCAGATTACCGATTTTTGCAATAGTACCATGAAGGAGTGCATCAATCAGCTGCTGGCAATAGTGAAAGCGCACAATCCAAACGCCAAGCTCGAAGTCATAGAGCTACCAGAAGGAGTAGACATCGAAGGGTTCGAGGCTCTGGTGAAGGAAACAGAGCCAGACGCAGATACTTTTTTGTTGATTCATTAGAGTAGTTCTGAATTATAACTTGAAGTACTCGTTTGAACACTCTACTTTGGAACCAATATCGATGCTTGTCATGTATATAACATTTGCTACTTGTGTAAAGTAATCATTATAAAATACTACTAGTTAAGTAGTATCTTTCGAGTAGTTTGTGCGAACGCAAAGTACTACGGGTAGTAGTATATCTGATAAATGACTACTGTTTAAGTAGTCCAGTGGTCGTGTAAGGTTCACAACTAGGCTATGTAGAATAGAAATAGTTGTATCAAGCCTTGTTAAGGTCTAGCAATTTTGCTAATGCAAGGATAAAAGTTATGCATATACGCATGAATATTCTGTACTTGTTAGTACTTTGAGCACCTTTAGGTGAAATTTCTAGGAGAATGAGTGTAGTTGGTACAACACTAATTCCCGATACTTTCATTGAGAAAGCCAAACAATCAAAAGAAATGAAATTATCGCCTTCGACCATGTATAGGTGAGGATAACTCATCCAATATTTTTAGGTTTTTTTATACCTCCTTTTAAAAGGGAATCTTGGTTTCTTTTGAACGGGGGTAGAAGACTACCCGAGTACCATGCTACGACTAGTGTCGATATGCGTACGGTAGAATTTTCTCTAATGAGATAAAAGATGTCATAGCTTGTAGATGGTGAGAAAATATAACTTTATTGATTTGTAATCAAAGGTTGTTTACAACGACACGTATACAATCTCCCGTGCTACGGGTAGAATTTGCGGAGATGCTCTATGTTCCATACATTTGGCAATTCCTCTCCTTCTAGTGTTTGCAATCGATATGTACCAGGTCCAATGACTTGTTTTACAAGAAAGGGACCTTCCCATTGAGACATAAGCTTGTGCAACCCTTCAGGCTTTTGGGTTCAGTGTAGTACCAAGTCTCCTATAGTAAAGGATCGAGGTTCGACAGAGCGTTGATGAAAGCGACGCAATCCGTGAAGATAACGGGTGTTCTGGATAAGAGCTGCTACTTGAGCTTCCTTGACGCCATCAACATCTTGGGACCTTTCTTTATGAGCGAGTTGTTCATCATAGTTCTCCAAACGTGGAGCTTACCATAGGAGATCAGCAAGTATCGGAGCCGTATACCAGGAAATATGGTGACTGTCCGGTAGCATTGCTGGGTTGGGTGTGTAGCCCCCAAAGCACTGCGGGCAACTCCTTTGCCCATTTACCGACGTATTTCATCAAAGGCTCGTACAATCTGGGTTTTAACCCTTGTAGTAACAAACCATTCACTTTTTCAACCTGTCCATTGGCATGAGGATGAGCAAGTGAAGCATAATATATCTCAATCGAGTACCTGTCGCAGTAGTCTTGGAATTCTTCACTAGTGAATACAGAGCCTAGGTCTGTGATGATGTTGTGAGGAACTCCAAATCTCTGGACGATACCATCAAAGAATTTGATCAAATTACCGGCGTTGGCGTTCACTAAGGGTACTGCTTCGATCCACTTAGTGAATTTATCGATGGCTACGATAAGCCACTCGAATCCACCTGGAGCTTTGGTGAGCGGACCAACGAGGTCAAGACCCCAACAGGCGAAATGCCATGATAGTGGGATAGTGTTGAGGTCGTGTGCTGCGACATGAGCTTGTCGTGCGAAGAGCTGACAGCCTTGACATTTTTTGACAATGTCATCTGCCTCGTGTTTGGCTGTTGGCCAGAAGAAACCCGCTCTATAAGATTTACCAACCAAGGTTCGTGAAGTGGCATGATTACCACACACGCCGCTATGAATTTCTTGTAGTAGGGCTTTCCCTTGATCAATTGTGATGCATATCATCAAGACATTGGCTGAAGCCCCACGCCTATAGAGTACATTGTCCACTACCACGTAGTTAGCAGATCGTCGTTGAATACATATTTGCTCTGGCTTCTGTTTTGGTAATTTATGATCTTTCAAGTACTCGATGAAAGGAGTCATCCAGTCAGTGTCAACTACCATGATATGTGTTTCCGGCTGAGACTGGAATTGGGTGGTTTCAACTCGTGCCGGTTCCTTAATGAATGGCTGGAGTAGTTCTTGGACAAATATTTCTGCTGGGACATCGGCTCGACGTGACCCTAGTTTTGACAGGGCATCTGCTGCGACGTTGTAATCACGAACGACGTGATGAAACTCCAGGCCAAGAAAGTTTCGTTCCAATTTACGAACCTCTTGGACATAGGCATCCATTGTCTCTTTGGAAGCATCCCAGTCTTTGTTAACTTGGTTAATGGCGACAGCCGAATCGCCATAGACAACGAGTCGCTTGATACCAAGTGATGTAGCCAAGCGGAGCCCGTGCAACATAGCCTCATACTCTGCTTCATTGTTAGTGACCTGAAACAGAATTTGTAAAATGTACTTGAGTTTATCTCCTTTGGGAGATATGAGAAGTACACCTGCACCTCCTCATTCAAGTTTAAGCGACCCATCAAAGTACATGATCCAGTGCTCAGGGCGAGTGGTTGTCGTAGAATTTTGAATTTCTGTCCATTCGATTGTGAAGTCAGCAAGAGCCTGGGACTTGATAGCTGTTTGAGATGTGAAGTCAAGGTGGTACGCTCCAATTTCGGCCTTCCATTTGCAGATGCGACCTGTTGCGTCTAGATTATTGAGGATTTCACCTAGTGGGAATTTAGTTACGACTGTGATGTGAAAAGCTTGGAAATAATGTCGTAACTTCCGTGATGTGATGAAGATGGCGTAGAGTAATTTTTGGACTTGCGGATAACGAATCTTGGATTCGGAGAGTACTTCGCTGATGTAGTAAATTGTCCATTGTACTGGAAATACATGGCCGTCCTCTTGTCTTTCGACTACCATTACAGTACTGACCACATGGGTTGTAGCTGCAATGTACAAGTAGAGGTGATCGCCCTTCACAGGTGCTATGAGTACTGGCGGAGTAGATAGGTATGTTTTGAGTTCTTCGAATGCCATGTGTGCTTCATTCGTCCATCAAAACTTATCCTGCTTTTTAAGCAATTTGAAGAAAGGGAGGCCCTTTTCCCCAAGTCTTGAGATGAACCTGTTTAAGGCCGCGATGCATCCTGTCAGCTTCTGGACATCTTTTATATTCTTTGCTGCTTCCATTGTAAGGATTGCCGAGATCTTTGTCGGATTGGCTTTGATGCCCCTGTTGCTGACCATGAAGCCCAAAAGTGTCCCTAACGGAACACCGAAGACACATTTGGTTGGGTTAAGTTTCCAACGGAATGTTCTAAGGTTGTCAAAGGTCTCTTGAAGATCATTGATGAGATGTTCTGACTGCCTTGTTTTGACGACCACACCATCAACGTATGCCTCTACATTCCGCCCAATTTGTTTGGATAGACAAGTTTGTATGGCTCGTTGATATGTGGCGCCTGCGTTCTTCAGTCCAAAAGACATAGTATAGCAGTAAGCACCGAAAGGGGTGATGAAAGATGTCTTGATCTTATCTTCTTTCTTTAGCGCTACCTAATGGTATCCTGAGTAGCAGTCCAGAAAACAGAGCATTGCACATCCCGCGGTGGAGTCCATGACTTGGTCAATACGTGGGAGTCCCATGGGGTCTTTTGGACAGTGCTTGTTCAAATCTGTGTAGTCGACACACATCCGCCACTCATTGTTGTTCTTCTTCCGAACTAATACTGGACTGGCTAACCACTCGGGATGGAAGACTTCTTTGATGAAGCCTGCGGCGAGTAGTTTGGCGAGTTCTTCTTTAATTGCCTCACGTCTGTCTTGTGCAAATCGTCGGAGGCGCTGTTTTTTGGGTTTTGCGTTCTTGTCAACGTTTAATATGTTCTCGACAAGTTCTCTAGGAACACCAGGCATATTAGATGGTTTCCAAGCAAATACATCTTTATTATCACAGAGGAACTTGAAAAGCGTGTCTTCCTATTTACAGTCTAAATCTACCCCTATAAGGGCAGTTTTTGATGGATCGCCCGTCCCAAGATCTACAGTTTTGAGCTGCACTTCTTCGGAGGGCTTGAAGTTGGTACTTGTCGACTTCTTGCTGGGCACTTCTAGGTCGTCTTCTTTTGACTTCTTGGCCAAGGCGAGTACTTCTAGCATCTGGGTAGGGACTTGGGAGGTGGCGGTGAATTCTACCGCTTCAACGTCGCAATCGTAGGAGATCTTTAAGTCTCCCTTTGGGGAAAGTACTCCTTTAGGAGCAGGCATCTTGAGAACCAAGTATACGTAGTGCGGAATCGCCATAAATTTGGTGACGGCTGATCGCCCAAGGATCACGTGATATGAAGTCTTGAAGTCTACCACCTCAAACTTGATGTACTCGGTCCTGAAATTTGCTTCCGTCCCGAAGGTGACTGGGAGTGTGACCTGACCCAGAGGGATTGCTGCATTGCCTGGGACAATGCCAAAGAATGGAGAATCTGTGTCACACCCGGATTTACACAGAAACCCGAATGCTACTATATGTGTGCCCAGGAAGTCCACAGAACACATATAGTTAACAAATATGATAAACAGAGTACATATGCTCGAATAAAATAGGTTTTACATCAGAGTTCGACTCAAATAACTAAATAAAACAGTGGAAGACTCTTTAATAACTCTCTCTAAACGAAGACGAAGACGAAGCCGATAACCACAAACCACAGGGACACTGACTGGTTGAGCACAGCTAGTAGAATGGTAGATCTTCAGGGAATTCAACAGCAGCAGTACCATCTAATCCATCTGTTACCCATCCGGGATTTTGTTGAATGGAAAGTGTAAGTAAATGTCTTACTTAGCCAATACAACACGGATAATGAAGGCTTAAAAGAAAGGCTTGACACGGCTGTACTGCATTAGCAATTTTAGTTGTTTCATTTTAACATCATCTCAATCACTACTTTTGCATGAATCCCAGTTGTAACCCAATTAATATAGTAGAAGTGAACATCTGATAGCTGTTGTTGGACGAGAATTCCGCGTACGGTAAACTCTTATCCCAACTGGCACCATATTGCTAGAGACGTACATGTTACTTGTCCAAGACCAGAGCCATTATAGTTCCGGCGGTGGCGACAGGTTCCTGGGTTGCCGCTTTAAGAACCAGTCCTTACGGAGAGACACTAGGGCCAAGCAATAAGCGTATGCCCTAGCTCCCTGTTCCATGTTGCTAAAAAGCAAGTTTTACCATTAACATTGAAGTGAACCATTAAGTCAAGATTAACAGTTAAACATTGGTGACAGTAGCTGCGCTTAGCAAAGGTCTACCCAAATGCAATAACCCAGGGTAATCAAGGTATAGGGTAAGCAAAGCTAGGAATAACCTTAATAGGGATAACAATTTAGACACATGCGAATGCAGTAAATCATGTAAAGGTGTGTTTAGGTAGCAAGGATTGTCCATGCTGAACTTGCCTTCGTCCAACTGTTGCTGCTGCTCCTGCTGCTACTGTTGGTCCTGCTCCTCATAACCCTCGAACTCAAACGCGTACGGCTCACCGACTGGACTCGTACATCAACACACAATCATCCATACAAGCCAGTACATGCAAACAATATTAATCTATTAGAACAGTACACCAAACAATAAAAACAGATCAGAAGAAGGCTTAGAAACTAATCTACGCTTCGCTACGAACACGTGAGCGCGAAAATCACTCAAATCGGAGCTAAAACGAGAAAGATATGGCTTTTCTAAGGTTCGGGGGCTTGCTGGCAAAGTTTCAAAAGTTCCAGGGGCTTATTTGCAAAAACTCAGGGGCTAAAACATAATTTTATATAAAAAAAGGAGGGTTTATTCACAAATTAACCAAAATAGGACCTCGGGTGCTATTTTTAAATAAGGTAGGGGGTTTTCTGTAAAAATCAGGACCTAATTCTAATTATTTTTTTAATAGACTTGGACCGCGGGTTAATTTTGAAATAGTGGAGGGGCTCTTTTGCAAAACGACCGTAGATGGTGCATAAGAAGATAGCAGTACTTGGAAAGATATGATTCAGAGGTATAGAGAGTAAGACAGAGGAAGTGTAAAGGAGATAGCTAACCCAACTATTTATTCACTAACATTCCTTAAACCTTAGTCCTGTATCTAGATGGAGATAGACTTGCGTCCATGACCATCACAATCATTACAAAGATCCAAATCAAACATAAGCATAATAACAACAAAATCAAGCACCCAAAGACAAGATCCACACAAGACTCGACAGCACTGGTTTTGAAAAACGTAACTAAATGATCTGAAACAAAATCATGGTGGTCTCCTAATGATTTATCAACCGTTCTAACTAGGCTGCGATCCTACAGTCAGCACGGCTCTGATACCAATCTGTCACACCCGGATTTACACAGAAACCCGAATGCTACCATATGTGTGCCCAGGAAGTCCACAGAACACATATAGATAACAAATATGATAAACAGAGTACATATGCTCGAATAAAATGGTTTTACATCAGAGTTTAACTTAAATATCTAAACAAAACAGCGGAAGACTAATTATTAACTCTCTCTCTAAACGAAGACGAAGACGAAGCCGAAATCCATAATCCACAGGGACACCGACTGGTTGAGCACAGCTAGTAGAATGGCAGATCTTCAGGAAATTCAATAGCAGCAGTACCATCTAATCCATCTGTTACCCATCCGGGATTTTGTTGAATGGCAAGTGTAAGTAAATGTCTTACTTAGCAAATACAACACGGGTAATGAAGGCTTAAAAGAAAGGCTTGACACGGCTGTACTGCATTAGCAATTTTAGTTGATTCATTTTAACATAAACCAAGATTACTACAATTAAGTGAATCCCAGTAGCAATTCCCAATTAATGAAGTAGCGGTGAACATTAAACAGTAATAAACATCAATTTCTAATCAAAAAGGATCCAGGCCGCTCTTGACCCTGAGCAAGGCTATCATGATAGATTATACACTCTGCAGAGGTTTCGCCCTTTACCCACCAGTCGCGTAAAAGTTCAAAGGAACTTTGCACCCAACCACGCACATCAACACTTCCGAGGTGTGACTGCATAGGGACGCTACGAGGCTTTTCACAAGACACCCTAACAAAACAGTAGCCGTTATGGTACAACCTAGGCAGCATGACCCAAGGCACCGAGATTGACTGACGCTCATGTAGCAACACGAGGGGGTCAATGGCGTCCAAGCGCAGTAAAGAATAACAACAACAAAAGAAATAGCGCAACGTGTGGAACCCCCGCCATACGGAAGCTCCCAACACGGGACTGTGCCTCACGGGGACATAGCCAACGGATACTCCGTCCTCGGTGGATCAAACCATACTCTCACCCATGCTTCCCATAACGCCGGTGGCCCACCGGTAACCACTGCTGAATTAGAGCCGTACAAGTTACTTGTCCAAGACCAGAGCCATTATAGTTCCAGCGGTGGCGACAGGTTCCTGGGTTGCCGCTTTAAGAACCAGTCCTTACGGAGAGACACTAGGGCCAAGCACGAAGCGTACGCCCTAGCTCCCTAATCCATGTTGCTAAAAAGCAAGTTTTACCATTAACATTGAAGTGAACCATTAAGTCAAGATTAACAGTTAAACATTGGTGACAGTAGCTGCGCTTAGCAAAGGTCTACCCAAATGCAATAACCCAGGGTAAACAAGGTATGGGATAGACAAAGCTAGGAATAACCTTAATAGGAACAATTTAGACACATGCATATGCAGTAAATAATGTAAAGGTGTGTTTAGGTAGCAAGGATTGTCCGTGCTGTACTTGCCTTCGTCCAAATGCTGCTGTTGCTCTTGCTGCTGCTGTTGGTCCTGCTCCTCGTAACCCTCGAACTCAAACGCGTACGGCTCACCGACTGGACTCATACATCAACACACAAGCATCCACACAAGCCAGTACATGCAAACAATAGTAATCTATTAGAACAGTACACCAAACAATAAAAACAGAACAAAAGAAGGCTGAAAAACTAATCTACGCTTCGCTACGAACACGTGAGCGCGAAAATCACTCAAATCGGAGCTAAAACGAAGAAGTTATGGCTTTTCTAAGGTTCAGGGACTTGCTGGCAAAGTTTTAAAAGTTCCAGGGGCTTATTTGCAAAAACTCAGGGGCTAAAACATAATTTTATATAAAAACAGGAGGGTTATTTGCAA